>CP136067.1:10863089-11463089 GCA_032622095.1 Siphonodentalium dalli
CGAAAAAAGTAAAACCACATAATATAGGCAGCACTTGGCTGTGGGTTGTGTTGGCATAAAGAATTCAGTCTGTTTGGTCATTGTGTCACTCCATGCATTGTTGGTAACAGGGGCGTTCGTTCGGACACCTTCAGCTATAGCACATGTATATTTCTTACATGTATTTCAACACCGACGATGTTACCACAGTTTGTTGCCTGACATAATTATGAGTCATATGTTTTATGTTGGTCGCCCGCATATACTATATAACCCAATAAAAGCAGGTCTAGTTATCTATATTCAGTCCAGCCTATTAGTTATCTATATTCAGTCCAGCCTATCGTAATATAAAGCAGGTCTAGTTATCTATATTCAGTCCAGCCTATTAGTTATCTATATTCAGTCCAGCCTATCGTAATATAAAGCAGGTCTAGTTATCTATATTCAGTCCAGCCTATTAGTTATCTATATTCAGTCCAGCCTATCGTAATATAAAGCAGGTCTAGTTATCTATATTCAGTCCAGCCTATTAGTTATCTATATTCAGTCCAGCCTATCGTAATATAAAGCAGGTCTAGTTATCTATATTCAGTCCAGCCTATTAGTTATCTATATTCAGTCCAGCCTATCGTAATATAAAGCAGGTCTAGTTATCTATATTCAGTCCAGCCTATCGTAATATATACATGTATGTAACTCATCAAATATCCATCTTCTTTTCCCTGTGGTTCGCTATAAACTCAGGAGTCGTACTATTTTTCGCTCAGTTTTAAATTGGTGCGCGAAAAATAGTACTGCGCGAATTTAAATACGAGTAAGGTATTATAAATATACCTATATATTACATCTTGTAATGCCTTAATTTTCCGGCCAAGCATATATAGCTTTGGAAACAGTGGCATCACATTAATCCAGTCAATTATTGTATTCAGTAGAGTCGGTTGGCAGCGGGGGACGAGCATCTGATATATGTGAACTGCCGGCGAAGATGGGCAACTGCTTTGCATTGTTCAACAGATGGTTCTTCAACACAAAGACATACAAATGCGAACCATTCGTTTACGGAGGTTGCCAGGGAAACGACAACAATTTTGAAAGCGAAGAATTGTGCACGAATGAGTGCAATACAAGTAAGTGAATAGTTACATTGTAAATAATTAAAGATATGTTCTGGGTTCCAGCCAATATGATGTAAATATCCATTCCTTCTCAGTATATCTAACCGTTATAAATTATCTTCTTTATACATGCATGCGATCGGGAATAAAGATATATATAGTTCAGTCGATCCGCGAAGACGGCAAGTAGAAACTATTATATACAAAACTACATGTATCATGTTGAAATCGACATACAAATTATATTCGTAACATTACTCACATATGTTTTGCTTCTTCATGCCATCGCTTAAATTTGATGTCGAACCACGGTGGGGAATCGCATTGTTTCGAGGTTGGTGAGTACCACGCATTCAAGATATACAAACGCACAAAAACATAATATATGAGGAACTGACACAAAACATAGCATTTTGACTGCTACGAGCATATGCATGTTTATTTTTAAAAACAAGTTGATACCTTATTTGTTCGGAAATACTCAGTGGTTTTCTATAACATTCTTACCAAAGTTGCCAGGCGGGGATTCGTGGAATACACAAGTCCATACATCTAGGAGAATCCTTCGACTGACAATTTTGGACACGGCGTTAGAACAGACAACTGTGAGTTTGGACACAAATAATGTATCAGCTTGAGCTTGTATGACTAATAGTATAGCACACGCACGAGCTGCCAAAATACTATGTATGTAATATATCATTATACTAGTTTATTACACTTTTGCTCGTTTCTGGTCGTGTTTGCGATCGCCTCGGCCATTTTGAATGCGTGGTGATCATCAACTGTACACCACGTGATTCCCCACCGTGCGAACGTAGCCTAAACGACTTTCATCTCCAAGGTTCATGATACAAACAGTTACGAATTTCTTTATCCACTCACTTCAACACACTACGGTGGCTGGTTTAGGACATGGTGGGAAAAAAGCTCGCATGTTCGAACGTGCGAGCTCTTACGTGAAGCTAAATGCCAAATGGACTTATTTCGCAAAACTTGCTTCGTTCGAACGCACGTGATACATGCTTCGTTTTTTACCATGTCCTAAACCAGCCACAGTAACACACCGATACTGTGATTTTATTTCAGGTAAAGATATCTGCACACTGAGGCCGGAAGTCGGGTTCTGTAAAGCAGCCTTTCCTATGTGGTATTATGACTCGACGTCGAATTCCTGTCGTCGTTTCATATTTGGAGGCTGTGGTGGGAACCGGAATAAATTCGACAGCGAATCGGCGTGTTTATCGGCCTGTCGGGGCACGGCTACGACAGGGTGATATCAGCAAGGGAGATAATTCTACATAACGTACTTTGTTGGATCGATATATGTGCTTTTTGTGAGAGTTCACTGACTTATTAACTGTGAACGGGTGCAAATGAGGTGAAATTTCCGAGTGTATTTGAATGAATCAGGTTCCAGAAACGCAGAGTACAATTAATTACTGACCGTGAGACGTTTAGTTATAAGTGTGTGTATAAGATCATGCCGAACTTCGATAGCTATAGTATTTATTATTATTATGACTATATTATACCAGGTATGGGTTCTATATTCTGATCGTTTCAATAAGCGAGATCACCGAGTCGCGGACGTGTTGGATTCATCCAGCCCGTTCCGTGGTTTCACAGATTCAGCCAGCCCCGGTTTCATAGATTCACTCAGTCCCGGTTATGTTGTTCGTGTTACACGTCAAAGTTCTGGAGTAGCATTTCCATATATGGAATTCATAAATAATTAAAATATCCATATATGGAAATGCTACTCCAGACCTGTAGCACTAAAACCACGGAATCGGGCCTGGTGGGTCCAATATCACCGCGAGTTAGAGACCATGGCATATGTGTTTGCATCGGAGTCACGTGGAGAGTGTGGATCAGCGTCGGAACCAGTGTGAGAGGTGCGTTTTGTTTTATGACACAAAATACAAGAAAACCAATGTCAGAAATAGTAACGCGCTCAAGATCATATATTATGTACCCATGATTGTAATTATAGAATATAAAATATATTGGTTTCGTGAATGACCTTCTCAGAATTCCGTTAAAATAACAATAACAACCAGCACCTAATTAACGAACCGGTGGCCCTCTCCGCCGTCTCCGCCGTCTCAGACCACAACCCCAGTGGGCTGCAAAACGAAAAAAGTCTATAAAAGTTGAAATATATAATCTTTTTCATTTCTTTTATTTGTAATTGACATAGATTATCACAAACCAAAAATAAACATTGTTGACATAAAGTTAATTAACGACAATAAACGAAATTTAAATTCCCAACTACACCTTTTACCGGACTCGACCTCCGGCTCGCAGTTCGACTTTTAATCATCCCTAAAATTCCCATTCTATAAATAAAACACATATGGTTAGTGTCAGCGCCCACGGCTCTCTAGAATCTCTAGGACAGTATACACGCGGCGCGCGTAATGATTAAAATACTATAATTCATCACCATTTCGAACGTCTGTATCGCAAAATGTGCCAGATAGAGTAATAGAAAATAGCTGTAATCATAGAAACATTTTCCCCGTCTCGCTCCCAGAATTCAACAAAATTCAAACTATGATATAGAGTTATTCCCCTTCCATTGAAAATAATATACTTTGCTAAACTTAAGCACAAAACAACACGTTGGTACCACAACACAAACAACATGTTCACAGTTTATTACACCGGGTAAGTTGATAATACAATGTCTTGGAACTTCCTCTTTCAAATAGTATATAATATGGCGTATATTTTATATAATGTAATCTGGGGGTTCGAAAATTAAGTGGGCCTTTAACCCTTATAAGGACAAGTTTTTCTCTTTTTACGTTAAATTTAGAGGGTATTACTTGGTTCGTGTGATATTAGGCCCGATATCAGCCCGAGACCGAGACTGAGTTACTGAGGGCTGATATGAGGTTACTGAGGGCTGATATGAGGTTACTGAGGGCTGATATGAGGTTACTGAGGGCTGATATGAGGTTACTGAGGGCTGATATGAGGTTACTGAGGGCTGATATGAGGTTACTGAGGGCTGATATGAGGTTACTGTGGGTTGATATGAGGTTACCGAGGGCTGATATGAGGTTACCGAGGGCTGATATGAGGTTACTGAGGGCTGATATGAGGTTACTGAGGGTTGATATGAGGTTACTGAGGGGTGATATGAGGCCAATAACATCAAACCTCTTAGTAACTGACAAATCATTCATATGAGTGACGTCACAAAAATGGATACCTACACGTTATGTTATAGCAGTGAAGTAGATTTTCAGCATGTCGTAAATCCATATTACTCGGATTGGAGATGTCGCAAATCGATATTACTCGGTTTAAGTTTGATAACATTCGACCAATATCTCCTGGACTAACTAGGTTTAAGTTTGATAACATGCTTTTCTGGACAAAAAAATCATATCTAAAAAGGTATAATATCACTTTAACTATGAGTCATTCTTAGCAAAATATGAGTAGTAGTAGTCTAGTAGATATAATATGATCGCAACAGAAGATACAGTCATTGATTTCAAGTGTCCAGACATCGGGAGACGTGGCTAAAGTGTCTCCGTTGATGGTGTCAAACTTGAAATGTTCAATCCCCCCCCCCCCATTGAACCAGCCAAAACATATATGTTCGGCAAATACCATTTGTACACATCCCCTTGGTTTGGTACCTGACACTCCAACCTGACACCCCTAAGTTTGGAAACTTTCCAACTAATTCAGACTTATTGCTATATCAGACCAAAATTGTGACAAAAAGTAACAAAATATGTTGCTGTTGGTCTAAAACCAACACATTCCCCACTAATTACTGATTAAAAACAACAAATTCCTCACTAATTACCTGTTGAAAACAATGAGAGCAACTTTTCATGGCGGGAGCTGTGTTGGTGCAGCATTAAATATCATGTGCCAGTGCATACGCTTATATTTGCGAGTCTCCTATAGGAAGTCTCGCATTTATGCGAGAATGCACTGGATTACAAGGTCAATGTAAATATTGTTAGGCTAATGCATTCTCTTATATATACGAGGCTCCCTATATAAGGGAGACTCGCATATATAAGAGAATCCATTGGCACAGGGTTTTCTCAAAATTTCAGGAAGCTCCAGTCATGAAAGGGTTAAATCTATATGTAGTGTAAAATGTCCAACTAATGTTGGGTCAAACAAGAAAATTTCAACTGTTGAAACTTTTGACCAAAGATGGGGGGAGTTAGACACTACCCACGTCGCCACGTCCCTGTACAGTCTAGTCGGAGATTTTCAAAACGTCTAATCTCAACATTTTCAACAGTTGGAAATTTAATGCCTCACACACCATTTAGTAATTTTACATCACATATAAGTTGTAATTGTTCTCACTCTTTCATTTTCAAAACTAATAATTAGTGGGTAATTTGTTTTTCAATGGCGATATTTTAACAATTAAGGTTTAGATATGATTATATCTGGTAACTATTTCTTTACATGTCTATATATGGCCGATTCAGTGGGTGTTAGAATTTTGCAGGAAGGTACGTCGGGGTGACCAAAACTTTAAAAGCACGTTTTACACCCACCTGTATTTTTTTTATTTAAAGCTAAAAGCACAAACATAATACATAATATAATAAGATATGTAAACATAATACATAATATAATAAGATATGTAACATAATATTTAAGAAATAAATACACGGTGTAGAGGTGTGTATGGCCAAGTTGTACCACAAAAAACTGATTGTAGGACGATGCGTAGCGGAGTCCTACAATCAGTTTTTTGAGGTACAACTTGACCATACACACCGATACACCGTGTATTTATTTCTTTTGTAATACGACTGAAAGTTTATGGTCACAATTCGACTGAATAGTCAACGAAATACTGCGCTTTTTCGGTCTCAGGTGAGAAAACATTTCGTGGTGTAATTCGTATTGGGCGTACTCGATTTCTTTGCATGGAGTACTCTGGTAATCTTGTCTTGTCTTGTTATGAAATCCCCCCCGTTGACTTTTCGAGGCACCTCTTCTAGAAGAAGAGTAAATAATATAGTTCACGCCGCGCACAAAATTTACAAATTGATAATAAAGTGAATTGTCACAGTCACGAAACCGAACGTCCTTAATTAGAATAGAAGCACAGTCGATGTCGAATTAAGAATAAATTTACGGAATTAGTTTTTTCCATAGGTTCGACCGTTCGTATGATAATTATTATGGGTAATTTGTTTGCGTAAATAATCGTTGTGATTTGGCTAAAAAACGATGTGTTTTCAGCGGCGCCCGTGCCTTTCATTTAAATTGTACAGGAAATACGATTGCGGTCATTTCTGTGTTGAACGTTGTTGGGACAACATGAATATGATCATCGACTATGGACCATTTTCCTTACACAAAGCGATCTAAATGATCTAGTTTACTAAACTAATCTTATTCCCCTTCTGTACTGGTGAACAAACGCTTTCATTTTCAACTTGATTCCGAAATATCGAATATGATCGAGATTCGAATCGACGAATGCACATCCCGGCCGCATGGATTTATTTTGTCATTTAATATTCTTATTAAGTAACTTTCTTTGGTCGTAACATATATCAATATACCATAACATCATTTGGACCATATTCATTGGCAACCAAACTGGTTTCACGCGACAAATCGCTAGAACATTCGCAAGATGTAGCAAAATTCAAAGGATTACGGGTGCGGGTGTACTCCGTTGATGCCCCGTTTGCGCGGAGTTAGAAAAGACGGGAAAAGTCGCGTGCGGCGATCTGAATAAACCGATTTTTGTCGTGGTACAATTGGAAATAGTAGAATTGTACCACAAAACTGGAACGAGATAGCCATGGTAACTCGGGCCACTGGCCAATCAGGACATGGCCTTTAAGCATAGTTAGGCAGGGTCGTATTACAAAATAAGATATGTAACATAATATAATAAGATATGTAACATAATATAATAAGATATGTAAACATTTTAAAATATATCTTAAAGGGATACTGTACCCAAATGTTGTTGTTGGTTTTTTAGTCTGAGTTTTAAAATAAGGTAACCAGATTTCCATTATTTGAAAGTCTGATGAGTACGAAGTAGTGTTACGTGTGGCAGATTAGCCGGAATGCGAAAATATAATTGGCGTTGTCGAGTAATTTTTGGACAGTTTTCAAGCAAATGTTTCAAATAAATGTTATATTGTATGCATACTAGCCCCATATACCCATTAATTCATTGTATAGTCACTAGTCAATGAGTGGCTTGAATGTACGCCCCCTATCAACATAATGTTGTACACGATCACGTGTGCCACGCTTTGCCCAATCCACTATCCGTGAATTATTTTGATTAAGTCTTGTACACGGAAATTCGTAATTTAATTTATGACTCCAGCCATAAATAAAAATTATATCAAATTATTAACTTTGATTTTAAGATAACCTATTAACCTGAACGTTTACAGAATACATCTTCGACTCAAATTAATTAGTTTTCTATATAATATCGATATTAGGTCGTTGCTATCACCGGGAATTTATTGAAAATGGCGTACAGTACCCCTTTAAAGGATTACACCGGTGTATTTTCTTCAGTCATTATCGATGCCCGTTAATCCACTGAGCACGTTGCCGAAAATATTTTTGTGATAGGCCGCCTGTAACTGAAGTTTTGCCGATTCAAGCGATTGAATATTCCGCTACATGGATTGTGCGGTCTGATTCGTTAATCTTCATTCACGTGACGTCACACGAGGGACTAATATGGACACACAGTGTCAAACTTGAAAGGCTATCGCAATTAATTGGCTTTTACCTACTGATTGTTTATACAGAAACGACTGGACCATCGGAGCTGAACATTTGTACATATGGGTAATTTGACCCGATAATGACTGAGAAAAACTACACCGGTGTAATCATTTAAAGGCACGGAGGCCTTGGTTGTAGGTTATAATTTAGAAATAAAGTTACCACATTATGAAAATATCCTCAAAAACATACAAACAGTACAGTATAATACAATATTATTCACAAAACACACTTGTGCGAGCCGAGCATTTGTTTATATAAAATATATGCCATATTATATACCATTTGAAAGTGGAAGCTCCAAAACATTGTAGTTTCAACTTATTCGATGTAATAAATACATGTTGTATTTTGTTGAGAAACAGAATGCGAATGCTAAAAAATTCCAACTAAGGTATAGAGTTATCCCTCATCCATTGAAAATATTAGATTTTGCAGAAACTTGAGCAATATAATGATTTGGAGCTTGCTCTTTCAAATGGTATATAATATGCCATTTATTTGATATTCGAAAATTAAGTGGGCCTTCAACCCTTCTATGAAGGCTTCATGACATTTTTCAAAATCCCTGTGCCAATGCATTCTCTTATATATGCTAGTCTCCCATATGGAGCCTCACATATATAAGAGAACACATTGGCCCATCAATAATTACCCCACCTTGTAAGTAAGTGTATTGGTTTATATATGGAATATAAGAGAATGAACTGGCGCGGGGTATTTAATTCTGCACTAGCGCACCCAGGATAATGTTAAAGGTACTAAATCCGATTCGACGGTCCCCATGTCATCAGATTCGAACAGCAACAACAATATTTATTGAAATGCCGCTTCAGTTATCAGAATCGAGTATTTGCCCCAAAATAATGCTAACCACAGTCAACTATAGTATAAAATTGCCCAAAACCTGTTATTTATCAACATTTTGTTAAACGAAATTTTGCCGGTTTGTCAAATATCTGACACAAAACAAAGTTACTTGATTTTAGAGTTATCCCTCTTCATCCGCTATTTGGTCCGAGGCCGTAATCTCGTCGGTTATTTACTGGGCCACATAAAATTATCGGTGGTGAAAATATATAGATTTCAAACATCGATATCAGATCACTCTGAGCTTTGATGGGTGGGGTCAAAGCTAAAAGCATAATCATAATACATAATATACTAAGATATGTAAACATTTTTAAATATATCTTAAAGGATTACACCGGTGTATTTTTCTTCAGTTATTCTTGATGCCCGTTAATCCACTGAGCACGTTGCCGAACTTTTTTTGTGTGATAGGCCGCCTGTAACTGAAGTTTTGCCGATTCAAGCGATTGCATATTCCGTTGTGGATTGTGCGGTCTGATTCGTTAATCTTCATTCATGTGACGTCTCACGAGGGACTAATAGCGACATACAGTGCCAAACTTGAAAGGCTGTCGCAATTGGCTTTTATCTACTGATTGTTTATACAGAAACGGCTGGACCATCGGAGTTGAACATTTGTACATATGGGTAATTTGACCCGATAATAAATGAGAAAAACTACACCGGTGTAATCATTTAAAGGCACGGATTATGACGGATAGCCTTGGTTGTAGGTTATAATTGAGAAATAAAAGTTACCACATTATGAAAATATCATCAAGAACATACAAATAGTATAGTATAATAACAGTATGAATACAATATTATTCACAAAACACACTTGTGCGAGCCGAGCGTTTGTTTACATACAACACATACAGAGTGTCCGTTAAGCAAAACACTCAACACCCTGATGAATTTTTGAGAGATTGATTCACGGTGACCCATTCAACACCCAACTTTTGAGTGGCGAGGATTAGCGAGCGCTATAAAACAACATGTTACAGTTTTAACCAAAGTGTAATTAGTGAGATATCGCCGGTGTTGAGTGGTTTGCTTATCGTACACTATTTAAGTACTGTACTGTAACATAATATGGCTTTTGTTTACTAACACTGCGTATGGTATTGACAATAATATGCCCTAGGGACAGGAATTTTTTGTTTGAATATTTTTACGCCATTGTCCATTTGACGTGAACCCCCTGCATGAACTGCAGTGAATACTGCCACGACTCTGTTGATACGCGTCCGTGCATGATTTGAGACAAGCACCCTAACATAACATGCCATTTCATCCCCGTGGAAGTTAGCGCACCCATGGAGGTTTAACTAATGAGTACGAAATACACACAGCGATAATCCAAAAGATCACCGCTCACACGTGGATCACGGCGGTGAAAATCAGTATATAATTCAACCTCGTATACCTGTATAACTCAATACTATCCCCCACCAATTTAAGACTGTGTTAACTCTGTATCATCAACGTCCCTAAGTTGGTAAATTATCAGACCACCAAGCGAGGTACATGTATTTCCCGAGGTACATGTAGATAATTCTAGTACTATAGCATAACAAAAGGATGGAGTTTTAGAGCACTCCATTCGCCCCTAAAAGCAAACAGTTCGCTCTCGAAATCGATCCATGTGCAAAACCTGAGTCTGACCCTTAATGCTACTAATCGGTTTGTGCTTTATGTCTGAAATTTGACTGGTCACTTATAAATATTAATTTCACATACATATATATAATATATATATGTCTCAAATACTCTGTATGTATATATGTACGTTTTATTGAGATTAAACAAAAAAATCTATAAATTTGTCCATCTATCTCTTTACTCTCGCATGCCCGACTCACGACCATTAGGAGTAGCGTTTAATCCCCGGACATGATACTGTGAGAATCCCCGGACATGACACTGTACAACGAAATTCACCCAGTACTGTTTTAGATATGTGATATTATTTTGCTCTTGAAATCATTTTATTTTAAGGGCACTATAGTCGATTCATGATTCTCACGGTACTTGAAATGCAGATGGTGAAACAAAGTCCGAACGATACCATCTCAGATTCGAACCCCCGACCGTGTCGGATGTACTGCCCAGAGGTCGGCCCACTAACCAGCTGCTACCCACGTGTCCCGAGCTTCATGTAACAACATAATATATAATATAATAATTTAACAAAGCGATATACCATGTCGGATTCGAACCCCCGACCGTGTCGAAGGTACTGCCCAGAGGTCGGCCCTCTAACCGGCTGAGCTACCCACGTATCCCGAGCTTCATGTAACAACATAATATAATATAATATATAACATAGCGATATACCATGTCGGATTCAAACCCCCGACCGTGTCGAAGGTACTGCCCAGAGGTCGGCCCTCTAACCGGCTGAGCTACCCACGTGTCCCGAGTTTCATGTAACAACATAATATAATATAATAATATAACATAGCGATATACCATTTCGGATTCGAACCCCGATCGTGTCGAAGGTACTGCCCAGAGGTCGGCCCTCTAACCGACTGAGCTACCCACGTATCCCGAGCTTCATGTAACAACATAATATAATATAATAATATAATATAACAAAGTGATATACCATGTTTGATTCGAACCCCCGACCGTGTCGAAGGTACTGCCCAAAGGTCGGCCCTCTAACCGACTGAGCTACCCACGTATCCCGAGCTTCATGTAACAACATAATATAATATAATAATATAATATAACAAAGTGATATACCATGTTGGATTCGAACCCCCGATCGTGGCGAAGGTACTGCCCAGAGGTCGGCCCTCTAACCGACTGAGCTACCCACGTGTCCCGAGCTTCATGTATCAACATAATATAATATAATAATATAATAACAAAGTGATATACCATGTTTGATTCGAACCCCCGACCGTGGCGAAGGTACTGCACAGAGGTCGGCCATCTAACCGACTGAGCTACCCACGTGTCCCGAGCTTCATGTATCAACATAATATAATATAATAATATAATATAACAAAGTGATATACCATGTTTGATTCGAACCCCCGACCGTGGCGAAGGTACTGCCCAGAGGTCGGCCCTCTAACCGACTGAGCTACCCACGTGTCCCGAGCTTCATGTAACAACATAATATATAATATAATAATATAACATAGCGAGCATATATATATAAACTGACACTGAGAACACGCAGTATATGTGTATGTATGTATGTAAGGATGTGTGTAGGTATGTATGTATGCATGCATGTATGTATGTATGTATGTATAAATGATTATTCAAACAATAGACCATATATAATGTTATGCACGCTGCATCCACACCCACACGTATTTATTATATGATTTCTTTCACATTCTGGAGGGAGAAAATCTTTCTATGAGAACCGATGAGTGGTCAGACCAACTAATAACAGGTCACATACATGTACCAATGCATCCACCTCATGTGTTCCACGAAGTCTTACTTATCATTAACAAAATGACGAATGCTGCGCAAATAGAGCAATCTTTTCCTAAATTGTTTTTTACAGAATTCTCACCACTCGCTACAGTGAGTTCAATCATGATGCCCAGTATACACGAATCAAGTGACTCTCCGTTTGCGAAGATCACAAAATCGCCTATTGAGATGCGAACCAACTTCACCAGCGCAGGAAGGTTATATGCTATAACAACATAGTGTGCTATAGGTTAAAGAAATCAGACCTTTTATCTCGAATGTTCGACATTTAACAAAAATCGAACAACTGACAGAATACTGGGCTTCCCAACTACTAAAATAATTCAAAAATAGTATGTTTAAAATGTTTTTTTTTTTAATTAAAAAAATAATCATAATTTTTGAATGACCAGAAAGGCATGTTTCAGCTATTTAAAAATATTTTACGCAATATATAGTCCAGCCCAAAGGGACTTCATGGTAATCCAACAAAAAACAACGTAACACTCTTATTGGTAATACCAATAAGAGTGTTGCGTTGTTATTTGTAAAATAATTTAATCCATACTGCTCTGGTTGTTGCAAAATTTCAGAAATAGACATCTTGATCAGGGTTCATACACTTTTTTTACCCTGTGCCAATGCATTCTCTTATATATGCGAGTCGACCATAGGTCGCCTCGCATATATAAGAGAATGCATTGGCCTAACAATTTTTTATCATTTAAAAAAAAAAAATGATTCTTACATTTTTTAGGACATAAAATAAAAAACATCCATTACCCTGCAGGGAGCCCCACACATATATAGAAGCATATAGAAGAGTGTCGTCTACTCATGTTTGTCTGGGGCTCTGTATGGGTGAAATTATAAAATTGTTAAAGAATTTGTAAGGGATTCGTTTGCAGGGATTTCGGTATAGAAAGCTACATTGGGCCAGGAATCGACTGAAAAATTGTTATAAAATGAATCTGCACGACAAATAATTTGCCAACTGCTATCTAAAAGAATTTGGCAAAAAAAAAATTCATTTGACAAATTTTTTGCAACATTGAGTCTTATTTTGTGGTTTATCATACAACAATAAACCAATTGCCGAACAATAAAATTGTAGAATGGTTGCTTCATCAAAAGGGCACATTACAAGAATATTAGCTATGTAAACACCACCACACTACATCAATACTTATTCTATCGGATTAACTGCATCTTTAAAAGGTGCTAACTTTTCCTGGACCTTATACAACACCACTAATATAATTATATTGTGAGATTTTCCTGAAATGATTGGTATTGATTGACCAATATTTTGCAACCTTCTTGAGGAATTAAAACGTGAATTGCCAAAACTTTCGCCAAATGAAATATTTTTTGCCAAATGTGAATTAATTTTGCCATTGGAATGTGGCAGCGCGAACCATGCTACCATGAGTACTAAACCACACATTAAGACATTCATTAACCCTTTATATTCTAAATGGATTCTCCAACATAGTTATAACAGTATCAATTGTATAGTCTAATGTTCATCTGGAGATAATAAAGGGGCAAATTGAGTTCAGTTTGTTGGAGGGAAATGTTCAGATAATAAAGGGGCAGAATGGGTTCTATTTATTGGAGGGAATGTTCAGATAATAAAGGGGCAGAATGAGCCCTATTTATTGGAGGGAATGTTCCGATAATAAGGGGGCAGAATGGGTTAAACGTATTATCTGAACATTTCCTAAGTGATAACTACTCATCAATATTTATTGGAGCTAAATATTCAGATAATAAAGGGGCAGAATAAGTCCTATTTGTTGGAGGGAAATGTTCAGATAATAAAGGGGCAGAATGAGCCCTATTTATTGGACGAAACATTCAGATAATAAAGGGGCAGAATGAGCCCTATTTATTGGAGGGAATGTTCAGATAATAAGGGGGCAGAATGGGTTAAACGTATTATCTGAACATTTCCTAAGTGATAACTACTCATCAATGATACTTTAGTATAGAAAGGGTTAAACGTATTATCTGAACATTTTCTAAGTGATAACTACTCATCAATGATACTTTAGTATAGAAAGGGTTAAATTTATTATCTGAACATTTCCTATGGGATAACTACTCATCAATGATGCATTAGTATAGAAAGGATTAAACTTATTATCTGAACATTTCCTATGGGATAACTACTCATCAATGATGCTTTAGTATAGAAATGATTGAACTTATTATCTGAACATTTCCTATGGGATAACTACTCATGAATGATGCTTTAGTATAGAAAGGATTAAACTTATTATCTGAATATTTCCTATGAGATAACTACTCATCAATGATGCTTTAGTATAGTAAGGATTAAACTTATTATTTGAACATTTCCTATGGGATAACTACTCATCAATGATGCTTTAGTATAGAAAGGATTAAACTTATTATCTGAACATTTCCTATGGGATAACTACTCATCAATGATGCTTTAGTATAGAAAGGATTAAACTTATTATCTGAACATTTCCTATGGGATAACTACTCATCAATGTTACTTTAGTATAGAAAGGATTAAACTTATCATCTGAACATTTCCTATGGGATAACTACTCGTCAATGATGCTTTAGTATAGAAAGGATTAAACTTATTATCTGAACATTTCCTATGGGATAACTACTCATCAATGATACTTTAGTATAGAAAGGGTTAAACTTATCATGTGAACATTTCCTATGGGATAACTACTCATCAATGATGCTTTAGTATAGAAAGGATTAAACTTATTATCTGAACATTTCCTATGGGATAAATACTCATCAATGATGCTTTAGTATAGTAAGGATTAAGCTTATTATTTGAATATTTCCTATGTGATAACTACTCATCAATGATGCTTTAGTATAGAAAGGATTATGTGAACATTTCCTATGGGATAACTACTCATCAATGATGCTTTAGTATAGAAAGGGTTAAACTTATTATCTGAACATTTCCTATGGGATAACTACTCATCAATGATGCTTTAGTATAGAAAGGATTAAACTTATTATCTGAACATTTCCTATGGGATAACTAATCATCAATGATGCTTTAGTATAGAAAGGGTTAAACTTATTATCAGAACATTTCCTATGGGATAACTACTCATCAATGATGCTTTAATATAGTAAGGATTAAACTTATTATCTGAACATTTCCTATGGGATAACTACTCATCAATGATGCATTAGTATAGAAATGATTAAACTTATTATCTGAGCATTTCCTATGGGATAACTACTCATCAATGATGCTTTAGTATAGAAAGGGTTAGAATCATTATCTGAACATTTCCTATGGGATAACTACTCATCAATGATGCTTTAGTATAGAAAGGATTAATCTTATTATCTGAACATTTCCTATGGGATAACTACTCATCAATGATGCTTTAATATAGTAAGTATTAATCTTATTATCTGAACATTTCCTATGGGATAACTACTCATCAATGATGCTTTAGTATATAAAGGATTAAACGTATTATCTGAACATTTCCTATGGGATAACTACTCATCAGTGATGCTTTAGTATAGAAAGGATTAAACTTGTTATCTTAACAATTCCTATGGGATAACTACTCATCAATGATGCTTTAGTCTAGAAAGGATTAAACGTATTATCTGAACATTTCCTATGGGATAACTACTCATCAGTGATGCTTTAGTATAGAAAGGATTAAACTTGTTATCTGAACAATTCCTATGGGATAACTACTCATCAATGATGCTTTAGTCTAGAAAGGATTAAACATATTATCTGAACGTTTCCTATGGGATAACTACTCATCAATGATGCTTTAGTATAGAAAGGATTAATCTTATTATCTGAACATTTCCTATGGGATAACTACTCATCAATGATGCTTTAGTATAGAAAGGATTAATCTTATTATCTGAACATTTCCTATGGGATAACTACTCATCAATGATGCTTTAATATAGTAAGTATTAAACTTATTATCTGAACATTTCCTATGGGATAACTACTCATCAATGATGCTTTAGTATAGAAAGGACTAAACTTATTATCTGAACATTTCCTATGGGATAACTACTCATCAATGTTGCTTTAATATAGTAAGTATTAATCTTATTATCTGAACATTTGCTATGGGATAACTACTCACCAGTGATGCTTTAGTATAGAAAGGATTAAACCAGTGTTCACGCTGGACCGAAAAAAACTTTAGCCAAATGAAAATTTTATTAGCCAAATGAAAAAAACTTTAGCCAAATGTTTTTTGGCCAAATTAAAAAAAACTTTGGCCAAATTAAATCATCGTTTTCTGGTCGGTTCACAATTAATTACTAAAACGTAAAATCTAACAGACACAGGTAAAATACACAATAATTTAAATAATTTTATGAACTAGAAGTATTTTTATATATATCATTTATTAAAAATTTATTAATTTTTATGTGAAAGAGTGATTGGGGGGGGGGGGGGGGTAACCCGGGATTGTCCTTCTTAATGTCATTATTTTTTTGTTTTATTTCAATATCTTTTTTTAAATCATTAAATATTTATCCTTGCGAAAATATCTAAGTGACATCTGGAAACTAATAACTTAATATTGTAACGCCATTATCAAGTTACAATCTGTCATAAAAGCATGCATATTATTTTGTCCGTATCGGTATTGACGACAAATAGCCACAAAATATCTGTCGTGATTCACATTTGGCTGATTAAGCTATTGTCTTACACTTGGTGCTCATAAACTTCGACCGACATAAATACAATGTCATCATAAACATGCATTGTGCGGGAGTCCCGTGAGTGACCAGACAGACAATGGGGGATTAGGGGATTAAATGTAAAATAATAACCTTTTGCTGTTTCGTGCAGAATGACGTAATTTTTCTGCAGATTAAAATAGCCGGTTACGAACAAATTGCTTGTATACCAGCGTCAATGCACACTTTACAAAATATTGCTTTCTTCACATTGTCATGATTCAACCACGGTCGGTTTAATGTCCATGCGTCTTTGAATGTCCGTCTTGTGAAAACAAAAGATGATTGCATATCACTGTGTGATCGCTTGGTTGATAGGGTTGTCGATCGGGTTTCCCTTTGTACTGTCCGCGATCGGGTTTCCCTTTGTACAGTCGGCAATATATTCCAACTTTCGATATTAGATCGTTCACATCACAGAATTGAAAACCCACTTGCCAAAATTTATGTTAGATTTGGAAATAAAAATATGTTTACTGTACACTAAATGTTAGAGATTATCTTTTGCTGTTACGGAACGATATTTCATAAGTACGAAATTAATGAAATACTTTCGTCACCTAACTTCGTCTTGAATGTCGATCTATTAAGCGCTTTTATGATTTAGCTTTCTGACTCCATGCTTTCAGTCCCCATTTGGGGTAAAAAAAAGTTTAGCCAAAAGTTTAGCCAAATGAAATTTTTATTAGCCAAATTCGAAAAAAATTAGCCATTGGCTAATTTGGCTACCGACAGCGTGAACACTGGATTAAACGTATTATCTGAACATTTCCTATGGGATAACTACTCATCAGTGATGCTTTAGTATAGAAAGGATTAAACTCGTTATCTGAACAATTCCTATGGGATAACTACTCATCAATGATGCTTTAGTCTAGAAAGGACTAAACTTATTATCTGAACATTTCCTATGGGATAACTACTCATCAATGATGCTTTAATATAGTAAGTATTAATCTTATTATCTGAACATTTCCTATGGGATAACTACTCATCAATGATGCTTTAGTCTAGAAAGGATTAAACGTATTATCTGAACTTTTCCTATGGGATAACTACTCATCAGTGATGCTTTAGTATAGAAAGGATTAAACTTGTTATCTGAACAATTCCTATGGGATAACTACTCATCAATGATGCTTTAGTCTAGACAGGATTAAACATATTATCTGAACGTTTCCTATGGGATAACTACTCATCAATGATGCTTTAGTATAGTAAGGATTAAACTTATTATCGGAACATTTCCTATGGGATAACTACTCATGTGACGCTTTAGCACAGAAAGGGCTAATGACTGCAGCATTCCGTCTAATTTTGACACCAATATCGATAAATGGACGCTGCATTGTCGCACCATTCGTCGACCATGTTGTACTTCAAACTAGGTGGATATGCTTGAATCCGAAGACAGTATTCATCACCGGTGGTTGGTGTGGATCCCCATTCAAGCCATGGTAAGCTTGTTCCACACCAGGTCATAAAGTCGTCTGTTTGTGTAAGATCTTTACCATCACACCACAACTTATCTCCTGAAAATGGAATGTACTAGTTATTACTCATTCTGTTTTAAAGAAATAAGAGCAATCGATCAATCAAAGAAAATAGATGAATGCTTACACTAGCTGAGTGAGAGAACTTTTCTTGAAGCCACATGGATTTGAAGTATCATATTGGTCAAGTTTCCTGCTAGTCTGCTATGATGTTGGTGGGTCCTGCTGAATTGCTCTGATGCTGGTATCACAAACTGATGACGTTACGATAAAGTATCGTTATGTTTTCAAAAGTTGTTTAATGGTGCCCACATAAGAATGAGCAATGGGAGATGTCACAGTGTCCTGGGCTCGCAAACAACTAGGTGCACTGCCTTGCTCATCCAAAGCTTTTGTGTGCTAATGTTGAACAGACAGTTTGCCGTCAGAGCAGTTTTAGCCATTCAAAAATAAAAATATTATAAATAAAGTTGTAGAGAACCCTGATTGAATCTCATGAATTGCTTACACCATGGAGTCCACTTACAAAGCACAACATGTGCAACTTTAAATCCCACACGCAGTCGTGACCATGTTATTTTGTTTATATAATCACCGAAGGTGTCGAAGCATCACCCATTGCTCATTCTGATAAAACACTGGTAGGGCAAACTGATGCCGTTGCCAAAATGTATAGTTATTCTTTCTAAACTTGTCATTTTCGCGGTGTTTGGCTAATCCGAGCGATTTGAGAAAAAGTCATGTCTGTATGAAACATTCAAAATATAATAATGGCTGCGCTGGTGTTTGTTAAATTAATAATTGCTGCGCTGGTGTTTGTTAAATTAATAATTGCTGCGCTGGTGTTTGTTAAATTAATAATTGCTGCGCTGGTGTTTGTTAAATTAATAATGGGTGCGCTGGTGTTTGCAAAACGACGTTTAATGGCCATCTGGATCATATTCGATTTGCAACAACCAATACAACCCGTATTAAATTATTTCGCAATATATATGTTTTTGAATGTTTTATACAATGGCTTTTCTTGGTTATGTTCAGATTACACAGCGAAAAAGACAACTTCTTTATTAAATAACGGTACATTTTCTTAACAGCATCAGTTTGCCGTACCAGCATCATATCAATAAAGCAGGACCCAACCAGCATCATACAAAACTTAACAGGACCACTTGGTAAAGGTTTCCTATTTCTGGGATCCTTGAAAATCTATACCAATAACACTAAAATTAGTATGTTAGTTTGTTTCTTTGTCTGTCGGGCTATGGGCGACAAAACGGCTGCACCACCCGAGCTGAAAATGTTAACACATTGCTCAATTGACCCGGGAAGTGTCATGGAATAGGTAACGTTGGCGTCAAATGTCTTAAAATGGCACTAATAATTAGTTTAACTAAATAATTTATTCTTTTCCCAACAACAACTGGTTGGAATCTGGTCGTTAGGTGCCGTTGGCATCAGACGACAAATGGACACTAAAAAAAAACAATTATAATTAAATAATTAAGCATATACCCAACATGACTGGACCCTGGTCGTTTGAAATTGTATGCAGTGGCAAATTGACCATGAGGCTACCATCGGATGTGTGTCGATGGCCCTTAAGTGAAACTTAAAACATTTATCATCACACATGAGCAACAAAGAGCGTTCCTTGTAAGAATAGAAGATTGGGGAAAATTGGTACACATAGGTCACCTGTCTAGGAGAATATCACGGGATGGGCGCATTCGACACCATGGGACTTAAATGGGAACTACTATATTGTATTAACATAGATGCGCAATGACTGCGTTTATTATAAGCTCAGAATATATTTGTGAAAATTGGCACATAGAGGTAATTTGATACAGATAGTGTCATGGGATAGGTGCCATTCACCTCCGATGACATAAAGCTGCATTAATACTTACCAATAAAGAGCGTTTATTATCAGCTTAAACGATAGAGGTATAATTTATGCGGATATGTTTACCCCAGGTGACTAATCATTAATTTAAATGATTTGAAGGGGCACTAATACTGGAATTGACTCATGCTACAACATAGCTATATGAAAATACTTTTAAAGACGCATTATGTTATGGGAAAGACTTATTAAGGTCATAGGATCTAACACATAAGAAAAAGAACGAAGCGCTGTAGATCATTCATGTTGAAAGACTGTTTATCATATCAACGATATGGTAAACATGAAGAGCGTTTGTCTTATAATGTTGTGCGAAACATTCAAATCAGCTTATATAAATTAGAGAGATTCCGTTTCTATATCGATTGTGTATGTGGGTGTGTAATGGTGCTAGCTTAAAAGTCTGGTCGATACAAGGTTTGACCTAGAATAAATTTGGACTATGTTGGTTGTTATTCCATTTTGAAGAGAAATATATCCTCTACAACATATCCAAAATCCGCTAAAATCGGCTTTGAGCAAACTTTTTTACAGAGATTTTTAAAAATGCCCATTTTTCGACCTTGTGAAGTACGTTTATCTACATTATACCTCATCGGCGACACCAGAACGCATTAATCCTCCATCAGATATATACCAGTTTAAGTGAAATTAGAGTATAGGGGGCGAATAGAGTAACAAGGACAGAAAACAATGCAATCGCGGCGACGAAATGGCTGTCAAAATGGCCGCCACTCCAATCCATGCTACGACGAAAGCAAAATATTGGATAACCACCTAAAAGCGAAAATACACATTGGTAATTTACAGGTATGTTGTTATATATTTTTAACGGCCCCACTATTGACATCTTTAAGCCACATAATTACACTGCTGATAGCATGGAGATTATTGTGTATAAGTTTGGTGGTAATCGGCGACTAAAATGTTTTTTTTATAAAATTTACCACCCAAAACGGCACCAAGTGAAAAACGTATCAAATTGGTGGAAACAATATATTTGTGGAAACAATATATTTATCAAATGTGGCACCCCTCTCTCTGGAAGAGCACCCCTGAGTCGAATGACGCCACTTTTGACATAATTAAACCACACAATTAGATTCCCCATATCATGAAAATGATTATGTATAAGTTTGGTGGTATTCGGCGACTGAACAAATTCTTATCAAATTAGTGGAGGCACTAACTCTTCCAAACGGCACTAATTTGGCGTCGTTAAATCACACTATTAGATTCCTTGTATCAGGGAATTAATTAATTTGGTGGAAATCGGCGCTAAAAATATTTATATCAATATTTCGGTTCCCCTCTCCCCATTCCGCGCACCCCTGACACGAACGGCGCCACTTGACATATTTAAACTACTCCATAGGTTCCCCATAATTTCTATATAACACAGACAGAGAGACAGACATACATTCACAAATATATATATAGATTGAGAGAGTGCGAGGACAAATGACGTCATGTGAGTATTTACGCAGATTAATCATTAATCATATCATTATCATATCATTGCATCCTGCACCTCGGCAGCTTTCGGATTTTCCGGTAACACACATTATATTTGAGTCGTCAAAAATCCGTCGTATGAAACAAAAACGGATTTCAGACGCATCACATACGAAGATTCGTCTGAATTGGACGGAGATTCGTCTGTGGTGCGTCCGACATGGATCTAATTGTTGATACAGTACCCTAAAAAAACTGTTTCGAGTCATATGTACATGTATATTCTCTGATCATTTGATTTCAGGTGGGAATAACTATATTGATCACAGGATGGGAAGTATGGAACAATAACTGTATTAATATATAAGAAATGAACGGCGGTTTCAATGTGGTCATGGGATTTTGACCGCGAGAAAAATTCAGCAAACTGCAGGAACCCCGAAGGTGTTCATGCGAAGTTTGCTGATTTTTTATCGCGGTCAAAACCCATGACCACGTTGAATCCGCCGTTTATTATTTATATTTATATACTTACGCTCTTTAAAATACTTCTCCAAATATGTCCGTTATTTCGTCAAAACACTTTTTCAAATATCTCCGTTATTTCGTTTATATTTCGCTCTATATTTCGCCCTATTTCGCTATTTCGCTGTATTTTCCTATTTAGATTTTTCGTGCTATTTCGCTATTTCGCTGTATTTTCATATTTCGCTTTTTCGTTGTATTTCATATTTCGATAATTCGCTGTATTTGACATATTATGGGATATGGGATTATATCATAACCAACATTCCGATAGTCAATCGAACATCTCGTGCCACCCGTGCTCGCGATTAGATGCCACCAGCCATCCAATCGTGAACCTCGATTACATATTGTTTGCTATCAAATCCTTGGCGTATTGGCTGACTAGTTTCTCAAGCAGTCGGTAATGTCCGACAATCCCCGGTGATTTCCGAGACCAATGTGTTCACAAACCTATGAACGACATTGAAAGTGACATCACGTTCATATGTTTATGAACGCATTGAATAAGGGGGCGTGTCTACCGTAACGCTATGGGGAAATCGGAAGAGATATCAGGTGTATGTCAATATAATTCGATATCTCCTTCAGTCGGCTTCAGACATCACAGTCTGGTCGATAAACTCAATTTTTAGGGTCAACCTAGAAAAAATTCGGACTAAGTTGGTTTTATACCACTTTGAAGAGGAAGCTCTGCTCTATAACATATCAAAAATCAGCTAAAATTTGCTTTGAGCATTTTTTTAAATTCAAAATGGCGTTCAAGATGGCTGCCATTTACCTAAATTGCCAAAATTGGAACACCCCGTCCAGGATGGCTGCTAAAATGACGACCGGAAGTGAAATTTTTACGTTTTTTACTAATATCTTTAAGATAAGTTTCTGTGATTTGGAACTGGTTGAGAATTGTGACTTTATTTGGTATTTAGCACGTTAACTGACCAATGAAATATGCTGCTCGTGGTGTCCACACCCCGTCCGATCACTCAAAAATTCGATTTTACAAAATGCGGATTAACATTTTACAAAAGATCCCCATTGGGATTCTAGTCATATTTCATCAAGAAGTGGGAAGGACTGTGCAATGTAAGTGATGCATTCTATATCTTATTGATATTCGAACTCAATGATACCAAAATTGTCACTTTGGCTCAAAATGGCCGCCAAAATATGGAAAATGGTAATTATTATCCCAGCGTACCATGCAACCGCTTACAAGTTGTGGTGATGCGCACAATTGAATATTCTGTCTTATATAGCTTGACTACTAACATTTCTGATGCACCTTAGGTATTTTTTACTATTATAACTACTGAAATTACCAGAATTATTCGAAATTTTCTGTCAAAACCTGATATCAAAATCGACAAAATATCGCTGTTCAGGTTTGAGCCATTTTTTAAAAGTAAAATGGAATTATGTTTGGTATCAAAGTTTTTATTGTTTTGATATGTGTTACATGTGTCACACTGAGGTGATTTAGACAAAATTATTCAAGATGGCTTCCAAATTGGCAACCAAAATTGGTAAACATGATTATATACATATGTATATATACATGGTGCATATGTATACATAATCAATTGTGACTCACATGCTACTTAATCAACTACATGTTCTGTTCTGGTTATTCCGGTACCATACGAGGCATGACAAGTTCATTTTGAGGAATGCAATATGGATTTTTCCAAAAACTTCCTTGTTTTTCAACGGAAATGGACAGAACGTTGAAACGGAACTGAGAGGGGTCATATTATTCGGTTATTCTGGCCCATTAGCATCAACATTGATCGACTTAATGCAGTGCGTATGTCTGTTGACTGTATTGTCATAGGTGAGCAGGTATACATGGAGTTATTGTATTCATGAATTATGTGAATAATTATACAATGTGTGACTATATGGCAATGGATGGGATGTCCATGGTGAGATGTATAGGCATATAAGGAGTAGCTGTATGGTCATGTGTGAGATGAACGTGTTTACAGTGAGTGGCTGTCTGGCCATTGAAGTGGTGTATGGACATAACGAGAGCAGATACACTGTCCTGTATGTATATATGGAGTGACTGTGTGGTCAGGGTGGGCTGTACATGTGTACATTGGGTGGCTTTATTGTCATGGATGGGTGTATATGTATTGTTTCCTAGTACGCATTTAATGAACCAAATGGAACCCAAACGAACTAATGGATGTCCCCTCGTACAGGACAAGAATTAGACGTTTGGTTCCACGAGGAACAAGAATATCTGTTTTGTACATAATTTGGTTATTTAATTTAGTTCTTCATTTTGGTTCCTTTTTTTGTTATTCTTCGCGAAGAACCAAAACACGTTTGTTTGGTTCTTCGTTTGGTTCCCCTACTGGGACATACCTGGGAACCAGTTTTGGTTCCCCAGGGAACGAAATGTATGTGTGTACGACAGACATATTCCTTTCATAACAGTGAGTGAACGAAGGTTAGAACCCACTTGCGTGTTATCCAGTTGTCTTGATTCGGATCTCATCTGGATGAATTCTCAATATACAAGAATTTGGGTACTGAGTGTTCTTATAACGTCCGCAGCATTATTTTAAGCCTATCTGTGCGTGGACATTGCTTAAGAATATGCAGGGGATTATTTGGTGGGTTCTCCCGCGAGATGAGAAAGTAGAATAAAACGATAGACACAACGACTATCGTAACTCGGACAGGGTGGTGGATGGTGTGGTGGAGGTGGTGGTGCGGGTAATTGGTAATTAACATGTTGTGTGGTTTGTATATTCCTATACCGCACAAGTCAAATGTTCATTGATCATGGGAGCACTTGCATCGTTATTATTTATTAGAGCCGATAAACATTTTGTCTCCCAATTTAAAGTATTGTTTATACAGATTCCTAAGGCCCGTTCCAAACGACGGATTTTTGTCGACTCGAATCTAATTGTATTAAATCCGTCGGTGATGCGACTGCGGTCATTTTTGTTTCAGACGGACGCATCTTCGTCGCGTCGAATCTAATACATCGGTCGATTTATCTAAAGGTGCACTCCCGGTCACCGTCACAAAATGGTCACGCGTAGATATAGAGGCCTATATATACCAGAATATTATATATATACTAAAATAGAGCACAAATTATGTATATGTATCTGCGCGATGGCAGCGCTAATATATGTACACATGTATATGAGGGTGTATATAGTACATATAGGTATATAATATTATATAGATAATGAATGGCTTGGAGTTGACTATGACAAAATAGTGGTCCTCGAGGAGGAATAGTCCACGAGCCGCAGGCGAGTGGACTATTCCTCCTCGAGGACCACTATTTTGGCATAGTCAACGACAAGACATTCATTATTTATTATATTATATCGAACATTTTGCCAATTCTCACACAATTTCTGAGTCTGATTTTGTCACATTTTTATTTACCTTGAATTTTGGAAATCGGTCTCAGATTTTACAATTTACGGCAATATTTTGACGATGGCAGGGGAGCATAACTATGTTATTAGTTACATCTAACAGCATCTCTTCATGATTCATTTCTATAAATACGTCATTAGCGAAGACGTTTTGGCGAAATTTTAGAAGTCAACTTGTTTAACTTCGATTAACGGGAAAAGAAAATTATCAATAACGCCCACTGGCATTGTAAAATTAGGACTAGCCGCTTGCCAACTAAACGGACAAAATATGAAATACATTGGCTTGATATCATCGGACATTTGTAAGATCATTGCAATTCATCAATAAATCTAATGATATACCGATATTGCAACACATATCACACAAGGTCTACTTTAAGATTGGCCGTATCTTCAGGCGGCAGCCCGATTTCGCGAAATAAGCTTGTTACTATAAATAGAAAAAGAATAGTAGGCATGTAGGAATCCTACTGGGGTACTATCGTAAAATAGTATAGCAGTATGCAGCCAATCAAAATGCGAGAAAGTCACGTGATATATAATATACTATAATAGGCGCTACAAATAAATGTTATATCATGCAACCATTTGCCATGTATGTGTATACCATGCATATGTAAATAATGGTATATATTAATTATTATAAGTCATATACTATAACCCCAACCCCTTATAAAAAGTAATACCGGTATATATGAATTATTATAAATCGTATATATATAGGCTACCACCCTATACCCCTTATAATTAAGAATACCAGTATATATGAATTGTTATAAATCATAGGCTACCACCATCTATCCCTTATAATAATTATTGTCGGTAAATATAAATAAGTGGTACCTCCCCTATCCCTTATAATAAGTAACACCGGTATATATGAATTATTATAAATCAGAGACGACCACCCCTCTCCCTTACAATAAGGAATACCGGTTTATGCGAATTATTATAAATCAGTTGCTACCACCCCTACCCCTTATATCGATATATATGAATTATTATAAATCAGTGATACCATATCCATTATAAGATGTGAGTCAGTGACATGCCCTGTTTGTTGAGAAATCAAACTACCAGAATACCCAAGCAATGCTTAGATATAGCATATATATAATCTCTTCTTTATAATAAAGAGAGCTTGCGACAAATGATGTCATGTGGGTATTTCCGTAGATAAGGGGAACTCCCTCATTATTATACTATTATCATATCATTATCATATCATTTGCATTCGTACTTCGGCATCTTTCGTCTCTTCTCGTCACATGTATTAGATTCTAGTCGTCAAAAATCCGTCGTTTGAAACCAAGACGGATTTCAGACGCATCACCGACGAAGATTCGTCTGAATTGGACGGAGATTCGTCTGTGGTGCGTCTGACACGGATCTAATTGTTTCAAACGTCGCATTTTTGACGCATTTAATACAATTGTGGGCCTGGTATTAGATTCGAGTCGACAAAAATCCGTCGTTTGGAACGGGCCTAACCCAGGCGATTATGTCCCGATAGTGTTGGAACATTCCGACTCCGAAGAAAAACTATTCCAAACCATTGCAGTAAGTGTGTGTGTTGAAATATCACCATCATTCATGTAAAAAGTTCATGTCTATGTGAACAGTTTTGTAGAATACTCTCAATGTTATTATTAAAAAGTGATTACTGTGGATTATACATTCCAAACAAATGTGGATTTCGTCCAGTTAACTTCCAATCACCATCTCCCGACAAATATTCTTTAAGTCGTTTGACAGGAGTGAATTAGAGTTAAAGTACTTTCCCCTAGCGGTGAAAGACGAATCGCCGAATGTGGCGCTTATCGTTGGCGAGATGTTTATGTTCATCTGCGTTGATTCCGCCTAAATTTTGTTGAGCAGCCATATTGAATGTGCATCTTGCCGGATTTACAATATATTGAAGCCACCAAGATATTATCGCTTTACATATTCAGAGTGTTATTTTAATGACTAATTGGTGTGGGCAGTAAGACAGCCAATTGTTGGATATGCCCTCCTCAGGCAAGGAGCACTCAGCCCATCTGGTGGATAGTTATCCCAGATGGGTTAGCATAGATTTTGTTGTATTTTCTTTTAATCTGTATTAACTTTATTATCTTCATTATTATTTGTGCATATTTTGTTGGAGTTGCTCTTTGTCAATAAATTATCTCTCTCTCTCATGCATTAACTCAATTACCAAATCGAACGGACAATGCCATGTTACGCTGGTGATATGGCACGCACGTTGGTCACCGTGAGCTCAGCTGATAAGTGTGACGACTGCGTGATCGTTGTTTACCGGCTTGATTGAGTGAGACATTACCAGTTCGCCTTGCGCTGTTGTGTATGAAATTCGGAAGTTTTACAGTTCATCAAGATAGCGGTATAGACCATTTTACAGATAGCGAGAATGATGCATTGTGGGCCAGAAAGTATCCAAACAAAGCCATGTGCTTTACGGCCGCATGCATTTACTATGGGGGATTTCGGGTGTGTCTATAAAACTAATTATAACTTTGGTATCTGTCATAGTTTACGCGAGAAATTTTAAACACATATCAGGGACATGTACCCCTTCTAGAATGTTCAAAAACATTTCCAGTTGCTTGTCGTATTTTAATTGATTTTATGCGATGAAATAATGCGAAAATTCTGAAAATTGCACTATAATTTCTCAATATTTTGCGGTTTTAGTAAACGCCTGATAAAAGTCGTTTTATTGGGAATTTTTACACCAAATTTTCAGAGAATATAGAGTAAACACAGTACTATCGGAATATCATAAAGGAGTTCTGTGCATTTGGTATTAATTAACCCTCAGGGATGTGGCTAGAGGGTCTCCGCTGGGGGGGGGGGGGGGGGTGTCCACCTTGGGAATTTCCAACCGCACCCCCCCCCCTTGAGTCGGAATCACACCAACACAACTTTTTACATAATTCCATTTGCACCCCCCCCCCCTTGAGTCGGAATCGCAACACAACTTTTTGCATAATTCCATTTGCACCCCGCCCCCCCTGTACGGTACCTCATGCTCAGGCCTAATTTCCTATATATTCATAAGCCATGCTTCTATTTTCCCAGTATAAGAACATTAAGATATTTTAACCTGAAAATTGCCCCCCCAAAAAAACAACTAGTGATCTAATTCCAGACAAATGCACGCAGCTACCGACAACAGACCAGGAAACACTGGGCCGACCATGGTTGTTTGGCCCGGTGTGAGAAAATTTTGAAAACTATATACCAGAAAATCGCAAATCCTAGCATCTAGACTGGCCTCAACTGAAGCTTTCCTAGTGTTGGAAATTTCAAACCTCATGCTCCCCCTCAGGTTGGAAAATTCTTCAACTGATGACCATTTATGTCTACAAGTTTGACCAAATGTAGTAAAATATTGTTTTGCTAAACTAATTAGCAGTTTTGTATTGGCCATGTGGATGGGGTAAGGATAGGATAGGATAATTTATTTACAATATACATGATTTATACAATGGCAGAAATACATAATAAGGTAAATCAGTATATTGTCGGGGGTAGCCTAGCCCTATCGGGCTGTCTTCCTGCTACCTCCTAAAACAGGTATCAGTATAAATAATAGAATAGATGCTTGTATCCATATCCACGTAATGACACACCGGGCCGACCATGGTTCGGCCCGGTGTGCGAAAATTTTGAAATCTGAACAAGAAAATCGCAAAATCCTAACATCTAGACTAGCCTTAAGCCTTCCTACTGTTGGAAATTTCGAACCCTACACCCCCACTTAGGTTGGAAAATTTCCAACTGATGACAATTCCAATGACAATGTTGACCAATTGTTTGACAATATTGTTTTCTTAAATTAACTAGAAGTTTTTGACTGGCCACGGGGGAGGGACCAGGACACAAGCTTTCCAAGTGTTGGAAATTTCCAACCTCTCACCCCCCTAAGGTTGGAAAATTTCCAACTGATGTCCATTTCTGTCAAAAATTTTGACCAAAAATAGGAACATATGCAAATATTGGTCGAAAAACAATAAATCCCCCCCCCCCCCAATAAATTGTTTTATAATCAAACTACAAGAACATTTTCAACCTATTGTTGGTGTGAAATTTCGTTGTGGCAGGTATGAAATTTCCAACTATTGAAAATATAGCTCTCTGCTGGGGGGGGGGGGTGAGACACCCCCCACACCCCCCCCCCCTCTAGCCACATCCCTGCTCAGACTGCCGAAGCTGCCGTCAATAAATTCGCCTTTTCGTGTTCGACGAAAATGAAACTTGTCTGTTTAAAGGTCCCATTTTCGTGTCGAATGGTGATAGAATCTCCATTTGTCAAGTTCATGGATAAATTACATCACACTTAATCGGCTTATGTCCGCGGCCATAAACCTGTGTTTTTATAACAATTTATTTGAGACAAACTGTTGCGCGCATACGCAGCAGTCGGCGCTTATCAGTTGAAGTTAATAATCGTGAAGCCTGTGTAACAAATGTTCAAATACAACGAACAAAAAATACGTAAAATAAATAGCGTGACGAATGAGCATTCACAAACAATATACATCAGTTTTGAAAACGAGTAAAAATTATTATAAATGAAAACGCTCTTTATCGTGTACCGGCGCTTTTGCGCAAGAGGTTTTTAATGGACGCAATCATTGGATTTTGTTCTAGGCTAAAAAAACAAACAATACAAAATGTGTTCAAACTTCCTCTTTTGAAAGTTGAAGTAAAACATCACGGTTGTTGTTACAGTCTATTGTGATTCTTTGGTGAGCACGCAGTGAACACAAGTCATATTTTGCCAAATTCATGCCGTATATATATAAATCACACATGTTTAGTACATGTATACATGACACGTCGTCACTTTCGGTGAATTGTTGAAACACAAGTGAGAACATCTAACGGAAGTTTTGTGGGGTATATAAAATAGAAGCATGGCCAGTTGATGTACAGACAGCGAACTAAAAACCTTCCTAAACGACCGTGGTGTTCCATCAACTAGACGAAAAAAAGACGAGAAAGTGCAGCTAGCCGAGTTGGCACACAAACAGAAATTTCCAGTTATTCAGTCGGCAGATGATCAACAGAAAACGGTTAATACCCAAAAAGCGAAGTTGTTATGCCTGGAGTTTTTGTTGTCTCTTAATAAATGCTCAGATTCTACATACAACGAAGATGTCAAATTCAAGATTTTTCGCCAGATAGATCCAAAGAAATACTTTGTTGAAATATCTTGCCATATTTTGCTGTATTTATGCAAAACGTGCATCTCCATCTTAACACATCGATGTAGATTGAAAACGACATATTTGCGGTCATGTAATGATCGAGAACAGAAACGCTCTTTATTGGTTCCGTTTTATATGGTATAAATGACCTTCCGAATTACTCTAAACTTGAAAGTTTTTTGTAGGAAATCAATAAACTTATTGTACATGTAAGAGTATTCATATCAAATTAAATAATACTCACGTTTCTGGGTTACGTCGGTCATTATTGCAACCGAAAACTGCACAGCGATTTGAAGGTATTTTCAATTTATGATTTTGTAAGGCCCGTTCCAAACGACGGATTTTTGTCGACTCGAATCTAATTGTATTAAATCCGTCGGTGATGCGTCTGCGGTCAATTTTGTTTCAGACGGACGCATCTTTGTCGCGTCGAATCTAATACATCGGTCGATTTATTTAAAGGTGCACTCCATGTTACCTTCACAACATGGTCACGCGTAGATATCGAGGCCTATATATACCGGTATGTTATACATATATATATACTAAAATACAGTATACATTATGTATAAATATATGCGCGATTGCAGCGCGAATATATGTGCATATGTATATGAGGATGTATATAGTACATATAGTTATATAATATAATATAATAGGCGCTACAAATAAATGTTAGATCGTGCAACCAATTGCCATATATGTGTATACCATGCATGTAAATACAGGTATACAATAATTATTATAAATCAGAGACTATCACCCTACCCTTATAATAAGGAATACCAGAATATATGAATTATTATAAATAAGAGGTTACCACCCCTATACCCCTCATAATAAGTAATGCCGGTATATATGAATTATTATAAATAAGATCAGTGGTACCACCCCTACCCCTTATAATGAGGAATACCGGAATATATTAATTATATATTATAAATCATAGGCTACCACCTATATATCCTTTATAATAAGGAATACCGGTATCTATGAATTATTATAAATCACAGGCTACCATCCCTACCCTCATAATAAGTAATACCGGTTTATATGAATTATTATAAATCTGAGGCTACCACCCCTACCCCTTATAATAAGGAATACCGGTATATATAAATTATTATAAATCATAGGCTACCACTCTGCCCCTTATAACAAGTAATACCTGAATATATGAATTATTATAAATAAGAGGTTACCACCCCTTTACCCCTCATAATAAGTAATATCGGTATATATGAATGATTATAAATCAGTAGTACCACCTCTGCCCCTTATAATAAGTAATACCGGTAAATATTAATTATTATACATCAGAGACTACCACCCCTATTCCTTACAATAAGGAATATCGGTCTATATGAATTATTATAAATCAGTTGCTACAACCCCTACCCCTTATACCGGTATATATGGATTATTCTAAAACATTGATACTATATCCATTATAAGATGTGAGTCAGTGACATGCCATGTTCGTTGAGGAATCAAACTACCAAAATAATTACAATTTGCACAATGTTACCTAAGCAATGCTTATAGATATATCTTTCTTTATGACAAAGAGAGCGTGCGACAAATGACGTCATGTGGGTATTTCCTCAGATAAGGGGAGCCCCCTCATTATTATACCATTATCATATCATTATCATATCATTTGCATTCGTTCTTCGGCAACTTTCGGCTCTTCTCGTCACATGTATTAGATTCGAGTCGTCAAAAATCCGTCGTTTGAAACCAAGACGGATTTCAGACGCATCACCGACGAAGATTCGTCTGAATTGGACGGAGATTCGTCTGTGATGCGTCTGACACGGATCTAATTGTTTCAAACGTCGCATTTTTGACGCATTTAATACAATTGTGGGTCTGGTATTAGATTCGAGTCGACAAAAATCCGTCGTTTGGAACGGGCCTAAGGGTAGTAGATGGGCATGAAGCGAAGTGATTTTGTTGAATGAGAGTAGAAGGGTGCGAAGCGCCCGGGATGGTCGAAAAGATCGAGAGATGTTCTCCTTCACCCCGGTGATTTTGTTCTCCAAACCAAGTCACATATATAGCAGGCAGTGGCGGCATTTTCAGACAACTTTTGAAGAAACCCTAGCATATGGGGTCAACATGTCACAATAGACATGAAAGAGTATCACCTCGCCCTCTCACATGCTTCAGTTGTCAGTTAAAACATGAAGTTTTTCATGAAACAGTTTCATTTTCGTGAAACGCATGCGAAGCCAGATGTGCGAAGAGAGAATTTATTGACGGCAGCTTCGGCAGTCTGAGGGGTAATTAATCCCAAATGCACGGAACTCCTTTATGATATTCCGATAGTATTGTGTTTACTCTATATTCTCTAAAAAATTGGTGTAAAAGTTCCCAATAGAACGACTTTTATCAGGCGTTTACTAAAACCGCAAAATATTGAGAATATTAAATACCTTCTTGCGCAAAAGCGCCGGTACACGATAAAGAGCGTTTTCATTTATAATCGTTTTCAAAACTGATGTATATTGTTTTGTGAATGCTCATTGGTCACGCTATTTATTTTACGTAGTTTTTTTCTGTTGTATTTGAACATTTGTTACACAGGCTTCACGATTATTAACTTCAACTGATAAGCGCCGCCTGCTACGTATGCGCGCAACAGTTTGTCTCAAATAAATTGTTGTAAAAACACAGCTTTATGGCCGCGGACACAACAGACTAAAGCAACGGAGCTCAAGCATGCACCAACTTGGACACTAGTTACAACAAACCACTAAATAAAAAGATATCAACTAAGTTAAACAAACAGAACTCGTATTACAATCAAGGTAAGTCTTCTCGCTGGTCCGCTTTTGGAATGGGGGGGGGGGGCTTTGCTTCCTGCAGGGTGGCATGTAACCCATACTCCACAAACAAGCATCAAATGACTAGGAAACACTCACAACCAAACTCAACAAACGCTCTTCAGCGGCACTATATCACTCAACCGTGGGTTGTAGGAGAGGGCTTACAGCCCTTTCAAATCTTCCCGGGGGGATCTTCCCAAACCCAAACTCCAAACTCTGCGGACATAAGCCGATTAAGTGTGATGTAATTTATCCATGAACTTGACAAATGGAGATTCTATCACCATTCGACACGAAAAGGGAACCTTTAAACAGACAAGTTTCATTTTCGTCGAACACGAAAAAGCGAATTTATTGACGGCAGCTTCGGCAGTCTGAGGGTTAATTAATACCAAATGCACAGAACTCCTTGACGATATTCCGATAGCACTGTGTTTACTCTATATTCTCTGAAAATTTGGTTTAAAAATTCCCAATAGAACGACTTTTATCAGGCGTTTACTAAAACCGCAAAATATTGAGAGATTAGTGCAATTTTCTGAATATTCGCATTATTTCATCGCATAAAATCAATTAAAATACGACAAGCAACTGGAAATGTTTTTGAACATTCTAGAAGGGGTACATGTTCCTGATATATGTTTAAAATTTATCGCGTAAACTATGACAGATACCAAAGTTATAATTAGTTTTATAGACCCACCCTAAACCCCCCATAGTAAATGCATGCGGCCGTAAAGCACATGGCTTTGTTTGGATACTTTCTGGCCCACAATGCAACAGTCAAAATGGTTATCTGTAAAATGGTCTATACGCTGATGTCTTCAAAGGGAATCGTCCGGTTGAGGAATTATGGTGGCGAATCGGTGATGAGTTATACGATTGAAGATAAGTATAATTCTTCTTTGTTAGACAATGTGCCCCAAAGGGTTTGGGAACTAATGTATATATATTAGAATACATATACACATAGGCCCATGGGTCGGTCAATGAAACAAATGTATATAAATTCCGAAATTGGGAGCTAAATTGTGGTTTTACACTTAATATATATGTGTAACAGTACGCAGTTATATTATTGTAAGCTGCTGCGTTGAGGGTGGTCAGATGGTTTTGTCCACGAAATAATTCGAATTCTTAGTATGGTTCCGAATGTGTGAAATTGTGTAAATCACGAGAAAATTGTGATACAATGTTGGTTCCGAGTTCGACATGACGTCTGATTGAGCTGAATAACGATATTGCAGTTGGTTTGCTCCGCATTCTCACTTATGCAGGGATGCATACAATATTGGTTGTATTGTGAATATTAAAATATACATACCATATATTACATAGAGTTGTCAACTTTTCACAATTGCGGATTCCTAAAAATTAATTAGGGAATGGTTATTCCAATTTACACAAATTGTTTCGAAAATTTGGTTGAAATATCACTGGTGACTGTGCGTACTGGTTTTGTCGATGTTCCATTCCAGGCGTATGACGAAAAGCTTGGTTTTTTCCGGAGTGCGTAGACATCACAGCTTGGCTGTCATCAATCGGTGAGGATTCGTCTCCGAACAAGTGTTCAATTGGAAATGTATGGCGCTGAATTCATGTGTTCACACGTAACAGACTGATGGGACTGTGAAATCATTCTATACACCAACGGAACTCGTGTGTTCTGTATATCCTAGAACTGAACTTCAGATGGTTCTTGTTAAAATTGGAATCAGCATATAAGCTAGTAATCATATAGTGTTGCGGATTATGTTATCATTATGTGGGCTAATTGTTTAAGATTCACTGCAATGATATAGAATTATAAATTTATGACATGCGTGACCAATAGATATATTATTATATGTAAATAATCGACTGAACAGTATATTCGAAACAGATGTGTTAATCTTGAAAATTTCAATAACAGATTCAATGGCACCATTGTCGAAGTTCAGAATGTGATAAGGTACTCAGTGTGCCGCTTAGTTTTATTAGAAGTTGGAGATATCTAATTATTCATCATTCTTTCTTTGTCTGTCTGTGGTCCGCGTGACGATGCAACGCGCTATCCTATACGGGTGTTGTTGTTCTTGTGAATATTCGAGATAAAGGATGGAACGCGTTTTAGGGGAAATATTATTTAAGTCGTTTAACCGGAGGGAATAAGAGTTAAAGTTCTTGTGAATATTCGGGATGAAGGATGGAACGCGTTTTAGGGGAAACCAACAATTATATAGTAAAATTATGTGTCCCATGTAACCCAGCCCCGCCCCGCCCCAATGGCCGTTACAAATGCTATCATCCATGTTTAACCACAATTTTTTCATCATCATCATTTATTGTCTACCATCTATATATAAGACATTCAAGACAAATTACAAATAAATATATACAAGTAATATATACAGTCACGTGTGCATCATCACGCATAATATAATCATAAAACATTGAATTAATTTCCCTGTTCATTTAAGATCTTTCTAACATGTATTAATCTATAGTCATTTAATTAACTTGATTTATATATATATCATATATGTGGTTATTATTAGGTGCGTATTTATATAACAGAACATTTTGCCGGGCTGGTCCGGCTCGCCAAGAGTAGAGATCGACGCTGGGCGAGCATGACCAACTCGGGCCCATGTCAAGTTACATGTTATATACGGACCCAAAGCCTACGCTCTATGGTAGATATAATACCATTTACTGCCGAATGAGTTGGCTGTGAGTGGGATGGATCCACCGCATATGCATACACTGTTCTACATTTCTGAAAATACGCGTCGGTTACTGGCATAACATCACATCAAAAAGATACATCTTCGATCGCCCCCTCAGTGCACCCCTGTCGCAATAAAACATCGCGTCATTTTGACCTGCACGTGAACATGATTCGGTCCACTTGCTCGCAATAACACCGAGCATTATCATGGCGTATTGTTAGAATTCACACCTTCCGATCCGTTCTCATGTTCAGCTTACTTTCCAATTAATGCCAATTTATTGGTGAATTTTAGCTCAAGTATATATTTTGGCCTCGGCGAAATACAGATTTATACAAACAATTATTGTTCGTGGATTGAAGCGATTTGATTGGCCGAGGGATGTGAACCGGTTTATAACATAGGTTATATATATAATTGTGCGTTGACCAAGTGTTAACATATTAGGGTGATATTAAAAGCATGCGATGCAATCATATAGTGCAATGGGAATAGTTTGTAATCATATAATGGCACTGATGAGAATTTGCCAACACGGGAATGGTTGTCATGTTAGAATTGTCCAATAACTTGAAATGAAGGGATACCTTGCAGTTTGAGAAATCTAACCCGAAGGGGAATGTGTGTGCGAAATGAAATTGTTCCATTGTTCTTAGCAATGGCCTTGATCTCCCTGTCGAACGAAAACATCTACACATGTCCCTTGATATAAACTACTTCTGTAGTTTTACCAGACTTCGTGTTGTTCGATGCCAGAATATTCGAAAAAAATCTTTGAAAAAGAACGTTTTTGGTTTCATTGCCAATTAAAGGTGAATTAAAGAGCGTTTAAAAAATAAGCTCTTTATGTTCATTCTGATCCCATTATTGTTAAACGGATTTTTGCGGGACTTTGTTTTAGCCCGTTCTGATGAATATACTGCGTCAAATGATACCATTTGCTAAAAGTATCAACTCCAAGACATCTCGCCCTCCAGCAATCGTTACCTGGTGGAGTTACCAGTTATTCGCCGATGTCCGTTTGTTTGCCGCGCATGGTCGATGAGTTTATCAGCCGTTGAAATCACTGTTAGATTAGCCGTAAGTGTGCACAATCAATCAATCAAGCTAAAATGTTCCAATGTGTTTACGGTTCGGATCTGTTTGTTGCCCCAACGACTACATTATAACTGATTAAATCAAGCCCATGGCCAAATTAATTATCTATACATGTATAGCTATTAAAGCTGAAATTAACCGCCTTAATTCGTACACAGATAATTGTACACATACCTGTAGCATATCCCAAGTTGGCATTGAGGTCGTATAAATCATCCATCATTTGTCGACTCTCGATAAGAATCAGATGACCACCTTCTCCAATACATATATCTTCAGCATCATTCCGCCGTTCGTTGTATGAATGGTATTTCAAGCAGTACTGGTGTCCGTCAAGTGTGTGGAGGCCATAACCTGTCCCCGTGCACCCTGCGAAGAGATGTTCACTCTATATACTGGATTTGAAGATTAATAGTATGGTCATGTTACGCGAACAAAAAGGAGGTTCACCCTGAAGAAATTCGACGAGGGAAAATAACACGATTAAAGGCCTGCTTAATTTTCGAACCCCCATATCACATTATATAAAATACTAGAAGGTGATCCGACTTCGTCCGGACTTTGACCTTGAATTGTCCATTTTAAAGGTCAAGGTCAAATGGGGTCACGATTTGATCAGTCCAAAATACTGCACGGACAAAAGTACCCGACAAACGTGCCCGTCGAAATCCATCCGGTTTTACCCGATTTGACCTTGAATTGATCATTTATAAGGTCAAGGTGAGGTCGGGATTACGATTTGACCCATCCAAATCACTCAGTGGACAAAAGTAACCCCATGTATCAAATTTCGTCGAAATCCAATCAAAATTGGCGATTTGACCTTGAATTGACCCGATTTAAAGGTCAAGGTCACGTCGCTCGGGCAAATTAATGAGCCTATGCCACTCCCCGGCCGAAAATACCCCACATACCAAGTTTCATCGAAATCCCGTGATATTCGGGCGTTTGACCTTGAAATGACCCTATTTCAAGGTCACGTCGCACAGGCAAATTAATAGGCTCATGTCACTCCTCGGCCGAAAATACCCCACATACCAAGTTTCATCTAAATCCCGAGATATTCGGGCGTTTGACCTTGATATTACCCGATTTCAAGGTCAAGGTCACGTCGCACGGGCAAATTAATAGGCCTATGCCAGTTCCAGGCCGAAAATACCCCCACATACCAAGTTTCATCGAAATCGGTTCTGCCGTTTTCGAGTACACACACAGACACACAGACAGATCTTCCAAAATATATAATAGATATGCCATTTGAAAGAGGAAGCTCCAATATATTGTATTTTCAATTTATTTGATGTACTAAACTGAACAAGTTGCTTTTGTTGAGACTATTATTTTCAATGGAAGTGGAATAACTCTATATATTTAAATATATTATTATTCCCATTGAAAATAAACTATAGTTTGAATTTTGTTGCGTTCTGGGAACCTCTGAGACATACATTTCAAATGGTGATGAATTATAATATTTTAATCATATTGTATGGCATACATTTTTATCAAAACCGTATATCAAGTCACTATAAAAAAATATAAATGATATATGACGTGACCCCTTTGATCATCGCGTCCAGCTTATTGTATAATATGTTATATGCCGTCACGAGTGTCCCGCAGCGAGGTGGTGGGCCAGAAAAAATCCAAACCAAATCCTGCGCGACACTCTGGCCCATGGGCCAGAGTGTCCCGCAGCGAGGTGGGTGGGCCAGACAAAATCCAAACCAAATCCTGCGGGACACTCTGGCCCATGGGGCAGAGTGTCCCGCAGCGAGGTGGGTGGGCCAGAAAAAATCCAAACCAAATCCTGCGGGACACTCTGGCCCATGGGCCAGAGTGTCCCGCAGCGAGGTGGGTGGGCCAGAAAAAATCCAAACCAAATCCTGCGGGACACTCCGGCCCATGGGCCAGAGTGTCCCGCAGCGAGGGGGGTGGGACAGAGTGTCAGCCCAGGGTCAGTCTAGAGGTTGTGTTAGATTCCAAAGAGTAAGGTGAGCGTTTCGAAGGGGTTTGACAGAAAAGAGCATAATTTGCTAATGCTTCTATTTTTCTCGGATTCTAATGGCAGTGTGTCCAGCGAAGGGCGTTCCCCTTCGCTTGACTATCTGAACTTATAATAATACCGAGAAAAATCGAGGTATTAGTGAATTGTGCTACTTTACCAGTGCATGTTTAACAAAAGCGAAAGTCTTCGAATAAATTCGAAGGCGATAGTGCTGTGAAAATGTGCATGCAAGAGCCATCTGATAGCATGTTTTGTGTGGCCCTGAAAAGGACCGTTTTACGTCGGATCACAAGATAAGTGGACAAGGGGTCTTTAGGAACTCAAATCCATCCTCTTGATCCAACTCCCGAAACACAAGCGAACTCTCGATGAGAGATGGAAATATACCTTTCGGTATACTCACATTCCTCACTGGGGATACGCTGAATCTGTATTGCTTTCTCTCTCTCCAAAACACGAGCTTTCTCTGCAGAAGGGTTGCCGCCACCGTAAGTAAGACATCTGTTGTCCCAAGCCATTCGATATGTTCTATCTCCTGTCCACTGAACAGTGTAGGATTGCGAGCCCAAGTTGCACAGACAAAAGTGAATAGTTCAAAGAACTTTTCACCTGTATCATACACTGCCCAGGAAAGGGCCTCCCACACTGAAATGTCCCTCGGGGCCGATACACGGATGGCTCTGACATAAGATCCAAGATCAGTAACAGTGTATTCCATCGTGGAGAAATGATATGCTCTAAATGGGGTTTTGTTATAAGTAAAACGCGCGGACGTCGTTGGCGACGTCATTGTGTTTTTTTACCAATTTTCCCGAACGTCATTTCAAATGTGTTTCTTTTTTTGGTGAATTAAGATCTTCATCGACATTGCCGAAGACGATCATTAAAAACAGACACTGTTTTTCAACAACATAACTTTATTTTGAATTAAGAATCAACATATTTACAACTGATCATGAAATTATTATATTTACAATCAATAACTGGTAATGCAATGAACATAATTTACATTTGGTAACTCATTTCATCATTAATTAACAATCAACATATTTACAAAATGATTATGATTTTTTAAACATATTTAAACAATTGATAATGAGTACATTTTATCAATAATGAAATTCACAGTAAGTCTTACAAGTTTGTGAAATACATGTTTTGGGTAATGTTTCTGATTCTTTTCGTAAGGGCTCATAGTTTCTATGAAACCAATCAAATACTTTTCTATCATTTTTGAAGTAGTCACCATCACAATTCATTTCAACTAATACTTTTATACCATATCTGCTTTTCAAGAAATGTAAAGAAAATATGCAGTAGATACCACACACGTTTGTACCGTGATGTTGAAACCGACCAACGTTTATTTTACATTCGATCGAATTTCTTGGAATAAATTATTTGATATATTTATCAATAACTGGTATCCCAAACGAATCTAAATATGTTGCAATGTTTCCATTGAAGAAAATTGCAACCCAGTGTTCTCCTGGTTTTTCTGACGTATGTGTATTTACTATGTATGCTTTTACATGATGAGGTTTCTCGTGTGGTAACTGATCTTTTGCACACACCACTCCATACAATGAACAGAGGTAGGATGATTTGTCTAGTATATGCTGAAGTTCGCTAGTGTTCATCTTCGTAGTAATGTTTTACTTTTTCACACCACAAGTCAACAAAAACCGAATTAAATTGGTTACAGTTTGCATGAACAACTTCCTTTATATCTTTCCAAAGTATGAATGCCTCAAATTTCTCTTGTTGTGTAAATGATTCTATTTCTGGATACAATTGTTCCATAACTCGGTAGATGTTCAATTTAAGTAGTGCTATATCAATGAACATATCTACCCATTGTATAGGTGGTGTCCAAAGACAGAGTAAATGTCGTGTCTGACTTGGATGATCTATTTTACATCCTTCACAATTGAGTGTCACTTCTTTTAATATTTGATTTTATATTTCATGAACGAAACATTTCTCGAAAGTTTTCCGAACTTTGTCAAGGATAGAAACATATGGAATGAAATCGAGTCCTCCAACTTGCACTCTCAATTTTTCCTCCAAATGCAATCCATCCATTTTTTTAATAATCTGTTATTATTTCTCGCAAACTGTTGATTTCAATTTGATTATCGAACTCAGCATAGACTATCACGTCGATCACCGAAGCTAGAGCTGCAGCAAACTGAAGCTCTAACCTTATGTTACCGGTTTTTATAGGATGCAAATGTCCTTCCTCTGCCCCTTGGTCAGGTGTGAGGCCGCAACCCCAGAAACAATAACCATTCATGTATTTTTCGAGATTCAAACCAAGGATTTGTTTTGTCCAAACATACCCGAAGACTGATACAGTGATAAATAAGATCTTAGGCATTGTTCTGATTCAAAGTTTGGTTCAAATGGTCGGTTATGGATGGTATGTCCGTCCTGACTAACTTCAAGCTTTTTCAGATTGAAGTGTTGGAAATGAAATGGGTTCGTTTCAATATCGCCATTCATATCTTTATTTGATACCAAGCCTATGAAAAGTCTCTTTGGCATTTGTCCTTGAAAAAGGTGATCTTCAATTTGTGATCTAAGCCCTGCACCAATAGTGAATGTTTTTACTTCAACTCTTCTAATCGGTATTTTCATATTTTTCTGTATTATTGTTTGGTTCAAGTTATTTGCTACTACTGGCATCAGCGTAATTGTACGAACATTGAAAACTGCCGTTTCAAATACTATTTTTCCGTCGGCCTGACCAATTAAAGAGAATTTTGGATTCGCTCTATTGAGACGAATTCTTATCTGAATTCCATTTGGTAAGTATTTCTCTTGTAGAAATATATCTGTGTGTAACCGACCACACAATCCTACCGTTTTACTACCTGCTATGATTGCTTGGCGAGATTTCAATCCATCATTACCACCAGCTTTAGTGTTTTCGGTGAACTGTTTAGCGGTGTCTGGATACCACATTTCCAGTGCGGCAAGTTGATTTTCTTTACATTCACCAGAATAAGCCAAGATATTTTCCATGTAGGCTCGATAAGGATAGGTATCTCCGTTCGCCGTTACAAGTTTGTTATTTAGGTAAATATCGATACTACTGAACATGTTATGGAAAAAGATGTTAATAGGCGCAATTTCATCAGTACCATCAACCAAGTTTGTTCAACTGCTTTTGAATTTCAGGTGCAAATATGATTGATTTACATCTGTCCATTTTTCAGTTTGAGGTGGAATTACAAATTCTACCGGTGCGGAATTATTCAAAGAGCTAATCGGATGAGTTCTATCCATTGTGATTCCAACATCGTTGTCATTGTTGGTGGAACATCAGAAGCATAATATATCGCGAGATCGTTTTGATTTCTTTACAGGCGTTTTAATGGACTTACTTCTAACTCGTTTGCGAGAAGAATGTTTTTTCAAAGGTCGCGATAATCTATTTATGCCATTTGGTGTTGATATTTTCTTTATTGTTTCCCTTCCAAAAGATTTCAATGCTTCTTTACCTTGTTTCAAAAATACTTCTTTTGGACTTTTACCACGATGAATGATATCTTCGACTGCAGCAAGTCCTTGCTTGAATACTTGTTGTTTAGCAATCTGACCAATAGGTTTTAGAAACGGTACTACTGTTCTCATTGCAGATTTGAATAGTGAACCAATTCCATTTCCATACTGTCTAGGTACGCCTCTATACACGGGGATCATCATAAATACAAATTACTTCGGCGTCGGAAATGCAACTTTACCATAGACTTTCCACCAATAAACTGCATTGGTTTGCCAGTATCACCAGTTATATACACATTTATGGTATCAAAGCTAGACTTTGATACTGGTACATAATGTAAGTTTTTGAATTCATGCTTAATATGTTTACCATCATGTATTCTTTTACTCTCGAATGATGTCACTCGTAATATCGGTGCTTCAACATCACTAAGAATTGTATAATCAGCAATGTCAGAATAAACAAACAATTGATTATGCTCCGCATTTAAATCAACTCCATATGGAAATGTTATCGAAGGGGTAGCAAGTGTTGCAGTCTCTGAATCTGTTCTGTAACCAAGTTTATCCAAAAGAGCTCTGGGGAGTACAAGACCTACTTTGGTATAACTATTGTTTGAAATTTTAACTCGTTGTTGTGCCTTGGAATATCCGAATTCGATTTCCAGTTCTGGAATCAATCTGCTGACTGTAATATCAATTACACCTTGAATTGTATCTGTCAAATGTGATGTACCAGAATATGCTCCTTCTGGTATTTTTAATTCTATACCATTTTCTGGTTTTGAAATTACTACTTCACTTATTGGTAACTTGTGCAGATATTGTAAAAATCTTGGAACAGAAGTTTTTATTTTTATTATGCAAGCATCTCCAATAATGTTGTATGTTTCTGATGGTACAATTAGTTCAACCATTGCAACTTCCCAAAGCTCTTTATCAATATGTTTGGTTTTTGGTAATTTAACTGTGAAACAACATTGTGAGTTGGCTGGGTAAAGTGACATTGAACTATCACTCATGAGAGTTATGTAGAATGAATTCATTTTTTCTCAGTATTTTTCAATAATTTCAGTCCAGGTGTTGGTAGAATATAACCTAGAGAACTACTTAGAAGAATAAGCCACAATTCTTTGTTTACGCTCTGGATACTAATGTGTACAATAGATGTAATTATTATGATATAAATAATAATTATCTGCGTGAAGTAGGTGACTTGGTTCTTAGCAACGTTTTCACCACAGAACTTAAATTGTGATGGTTCATCGAGATTAATTGAATCTGAATTATTTTGCGACATGATATATTCTGTTTTATACTAAATTTGAAGCTGGGATCCAACTGTCAAACTTTTTTGGATATCCAAGCCAATGAACTTCAATTTCTTTTACTGTTTTACCACCCACTCTTCTCGTTCTTTTATCGATAACTGATTCTATTTCATACACCTTACTGTCTTTTATATGCTGGATTTCATGTTTGTAGAATGATCCATCAATCTCTTCGCCATCAAGATGAGAAACTTTGTATGTTATTGGATTAGTTTAACAAATTTTATCAACTTTGAAAATTTCACGAGTCCAGTTTGGTAAATAACCCTTTTCAAATGTTCTTTTGGTTTTGTTGATATGAACCAAGTCACCCACTTTCAGTGTAGATTTTCCTTTTTTTGATTCGATCAAAGTTTGTCCAGATTTATCGTGGATTGGCAGTACACACGCAAATTTTGAAAAAAACGTCTATCACACACAACAGATATCTGTAATTATCATTATGTTTTTTCAAATTCTGAAGATCAGCTAAATCTGCCTACCATTGAATATCAATTCCAGCTACAACAGTCTTTCTGTGTTGGAATTTTCGAATTATTGGTTTGTGTAAAGTATATGTTGACTGACCTTGCAACTATTTCTTCACATCTATGAGTTTTATTTTTTTATTTTGCTTTTTCGCTTCATCAAAAATCTTCTTTACACCGCCATAACTTCCAACTTTCTTCGGATTATAGAAAAGTTTAGATAACTGTTGATCTAGTATGGATCCCATTGTCTTTTTTCTGTTTTAATACTCTTTGGTGTCAACCTATCTGCTATTTTAGTTTTTCAATGTCTTGCTTTTATACCTTTCATTGGTGTGAATCGATGAGAATCAAATCGTTTTGGTGTTATGCTTTGTACCGGAGTTTAAAAATCATCATTTGAATCATCGTTCAAATGTTTTTTAATCCAAAGCCAGCGGTTTCTGTTCCCTACACAATCTTGAGGTACATTAAGCTCGCTCAATCCTTGTGAAAAGGTTTGCCAGCCTGTTGGTTCGAAACCTTTTCTTTGTCGTACAATATCATTGAGGAGATCAACAATATATATCCTCTAATAACGTTTTCACCATATGTTAATTGTCCATGTTCATCATACTTCATTTATGGATGTTTTGAAATCAGTTGTAAAAGTTGTTCAGCTCTTTTTCTCATCTTTAACGGAATACTTTCTAGCACATCCCTATGATGATGATTAAATGGTTGTTCTGTTTTCGGGGCTGAAATAGCTCTAACTGATTTTTGAGAAGTTTTCAATTTGTGCAAAGTTGTACCATATAATTGAACCTTCTCAGATTCTGACAAATTTTGATCAGAAACTGAATTCAATTCTCTGCTTAGTTTTGAAACATTCGTAATTTCAGGATTAGGTGGTAATTTCTCCATTTTTTAATGTCATCCAACATTTTGAAGGGAACAGCGACCATTTCTTCATGTTTAACCGCGAATTATTCCGGCGACTGCTTTACCAAGCAACTGTGCTAGCATAAGAAGTGGTAAAAAAACTCCTTTCTTGTTTAAAATTAGTTTTTTTCGTTTCAAAGATGTTGATTTACTTGCAAGTTATCTGAGGTGTCTACACCTCGGACGAAGTTTGCCCTTCTGAGCTTCTGTTAGTTTTACATTGCCTTTTAAAATATTTTTACAGCATTCTGACATGCAATCAATCAATATCTTTGGGGCATCTTTTAAAACTTTTTTCCGAAAATGAGTTGGTGCCATTACAAAACTACCATATTTTTTAATCAGTGGAGTTTTTTTCGCCATCTTTACTCTTCAACAGTTGAATGTCAAATGACTGAATTACTTTTTACTTCTACGTTTATTACAATTACGATCAAATGCCATCAAAGCTAATTTCGATGGGTTTGAAAGATTCATAATTTTTGAGTATCGTTGAACCAACAGGTAATTTTCTGCTTCTTGAACTGATGGAATTGGTCGCGGACCATTATCGTTGAGTGGTTGAAATCTAGCAAATGTAGAATTTAATCCAGTAGAATTTACTTTAGCTGGAGTAGCTCGTTGTGCAATTGTAGAATTTACTCTTACTGGACTAGCTCGCTGTGCAATCGTAGAATTTACTCGAGTAGCATTTAATCTATTTGATCTAACTCGTGCAATTATTTTCTTTTTGTCTGAGAAGACTTCTGATCAAAACTCCACCAAGAAAACCACCTCCACCAGTTTTTAAAAGTATTTTCTTTTTTGAATCGATATGAGTTCTACTGTCAGCTATTTTCTTCAGATCTTTCTTGTGTTTTTGCAGGAATGTTCGTGTCTGCTTTGGAAGCTTTAAGTGATCATCAAGTATTAATTTAATCGAAAATACACTCAAGACTGCTTCATGCGACTCCATGATTGGAAATGAAATATTATGTTGATACACTTATCTTTATACCGATGAATATATTACCGCACCTCGATCGTCATTTGTGAGTCAGCGATGGAAAATATCAGTTCTAAGTCTGAACGATTTATCCGTTTTTGGGTGAAAATCGAGTAGTAAATAACCATGATTGGTTGAAGTTGCATCATCATATGCTTGCATTAAATCAGGTATTTGCATTTGAGAGGCAAGAATTTTTATTTGGCCTTTATCACACACACTTTGAAATAATACCATCTAATGTGCATTCAAACTCAAATTTCTACTCGCTTTAGATTTCTTAAACATGTTTTGGGTTATGTAAATAACCGACGTAATTCTGTGATGTCCTTTTCTTGTAAACCACAACATAATTTTTTCTTCATCTTTATCACCTAACATGTCATAAAAGACGACGAGGTGCGGTAAGTCTGTGTCATCGACAAGTTCATTGTCATCATCCGGTATTCCATTTATAAATTGAATATTGTGAAATTCTTGCATCTTACTATAGGTATTTTGCCATTCTTTGTAACACCAAACGACTTTGTATGGAACAGGTTTGAACAAATCATCTTTATATTCGATTAATTTCTTAACAAAATCTGTTTTACCACAACCACTTGGCCCCGATATGAAAATGTTACAGGGATGTTTGAACAACAATGATTCGTCCATCTTTGCCCTGAGACAGATCATGTAAGACTGATTAGGATTGTTCGGAATCAACCTTTTTTATTTTGAATGAAGAGTCACCATAACTCCAGATTATTCCAAATGTTCATTATCTAAGTCTGAAATAGGTCTAGTGTTTTTACAATATAATCCAAAGACACTTTTTCTTCAAATAACTTTTCAGCAGTGAAAATTGTACATGGTTCTCGGAGAATAATGTATCCATATATTCTCGTCACCTCTTCGAATTTCAAAGTTTTTTCATTGAGAATCGTGTCTTGATATTCAGCAAAACGAATAAAATTATTTTCAACTAATTCACGAATTTCGTTTATTTTGTTTTTAGGAGCACCATGAAATATCCAATAATCTGAAAACAGTTGATCCAATATATCCATTAAGAAATCAGTTTCAAATTCTGATCTCTCAATCAAATATCTCAGTCGACTCTGCCCCTCAGAGAAATGTCCGTTCAGCAAAGTCTGCACTATAATTTTACTTTCCCTCAAAAACCAAGTTTGCTTAAGTTCTCGTTTGATTTCTTGATCCATTTTTGACATTTCGATCAAATTATTAAAATTTTTCAAAAGCATCTCTGCTGGTAACACATCAATTCCATCCATAAGGAATTGAGTTGTATTCACCCACAACAAGTCGTTTGGTGTACACAGATCGGAATGTTTTTGTTTGCTCTTCACTAATTACTTCTCGGTTATTTGTGCGTTTAATTCTGCATGGATAGTTTATGACACGTTGAAAATTTGATCGGTCGTTAACACATTCAACCATTGAATGAACATTTATTTGCTGTTTAGTTTTATAATCCAGAGTGATGCCCTTGACCTTACATACAGATTTTATGACACCATCTTTCACGTACTGATATCCATAATTTTTCGGTCCTAACCCTACAAATTTCATGATTTTAGCATCTGGATGCTCATCAGTCCACTTACCAAGGTAGCTGTCTACAGTTTTGATATTTTCTTTTTCTGGATCGAAAATATACACACAGCTATCGGTGTCGAAATACAACACCCTATCTTGGAGTTTTTCTAAAACTTTATACAACTCCAAGCGTACATATGCTGTGACAAATGATGCAACAACTACATTGGCAGATGGATGTGGTTCTATAATATCGGTTTTATTTTCATAGCTGAATAATATAAATTTATCCTGTTAAAAAATTTCAACTGCTTTGACGGTGATATTTTTATCAGTTAGTAGTTCAAAATATCTGGATGGTTCTGAGATATATTCAGTTTTAGTAAGAATATTATTTTGTGCATTTTTTCCCCATATGCAATTTATCATTAATTTTGCGCACTGGCGGAGTCCTGGGTTTTTTTTCTTTTTCAAGTTTTATACCTCCAACCTCATAATAATCTTTAATGTATTTATCATTATCTTCTTCACTTTTAATAGAATTTGGATATCCACTTGCTTCTTGTTTAATTTTGAGGTATTTATCAATGTAATCCCTGTATACTTTGTCCGAACACCAAGTCCAATATCAAACTTGATACACTTCCAGAAATTGGTAACCCAATTCTATTGCTTTGAATAATTCTACATGCGTCCAAACTCCAACTAAAGCACGCTGTTCAGTTTTATGACTACACTGTCCACTTTCATTTTCTGCACAAGTTTTACACAATGTATATATCATTCTGTTATTACAGTGGATCGGTAGCACTGGAATGTACAATTTATTGGGAGGTAATACTTTGCATTTAATGAGTCTTTTGTAAGATTTGATGTCTCCTATTTGTTCCTGACTTAGAATTGCAGGATGACCAAGAGGGTACTCCCTATATTTATTCACACTAGGATACAAACTGCATATATCAATATATTTTATTTCCTGTTTAGATTTTGGTTCTATTTCATGATATAATTTTAGAGCATTAGTCATGCCACCAAATAATGCTTCCCTTGGTTTAATTGGGTCTTGGTGCAAATATAATTGGTCCATAGTTTGTTTTAAATTTTTGTCTTCTTTACATTTATTGTCCAGGTCATGTTCCCAGATGCATATTAATTTGCATCCCAAGCTTTTGATTTCAGTTCCGTTTTTATTGTTTTTTTCATACAATTCATGCATTGATATATTACTGTATGGGTTTTGGCGGTTTCTATCTGGATAGCAAGTAGGACAGCCATGAAAAAAACCCATACATTTCATACACTGTGTTTGATTCTGCATGATAACCATCAACAAAATGTGTGCCTATGTTAACTTCACCACCATTTAAAGCATGTTTTATGTTTATATTTTGTTTTGTAGCAATGTACTGTAGCCATCGAATTGCTTTCATTGAAATTTTAGGCGCTTTTGGTTATCCAGCGTCTGAAATTATACCTAGAGAATTCTCTGGTAATGAATTTTTTCTCCATGCAAGGTTACAGGTTTGTGCTAATGTTATTGCTTCCCTGAATGGATCTATTTGATCAGTTTCCATTACACATAGTCTGAATTTGCCACATCCATGTCTTAAAATGTCTACATCTGATTTACAATACTTTTGAATTTCTTTTTGGAAATCAAAAATATCCTCACCCCTAGCTTCGTACCATTTCAGAAATGAATCCCTATTTTCCTCAGACATGATTTCAGGGTTATAGTATTTTTTGTCTAGATATGGTCCTACGTAATTCTGAAAGTCATGTGGAAAATAACCTTTAGCCATTTCTTCAAGTTGGAATGGTTTTGGAAATTTAGATAATGCCATTGGGATGAAACTCAATGAATCGATTACTCTAACACCATTACATTGTAAACTCAGTATTTTGTTACCATTCATAATAACATTAGGTTTTGAATTTCCATTGTTCACCAGGTAATGTAAGAGGAACTGACTCGTAACCTCTTGCATTATGAGCAATACATGTTGTACCTTTATGATCGTTGGTGTAAAACAACCATTTACAAAATCTTTCCAATACATTTTCACCTTTAAAAACATATTCTCTATTTGACAATACAGAATCACATGAATTGCATATTTCATTAATGGGTTTACATATACAATTTTCACAAGCAGTTTGTGCAACACAAAAATTGGGTATATGAACACCAGTATCTTGTTGACATTCAAAATAAAAAAAATATGAATGGTATCTTTACTTCTTTCTGTATTTCTTTCTTTCCGTACTGTTGAATATGACATCTGTGGTCTGATGGAACGATTTCCTTACAGTATTTACACTTCTTTGTTCCCGAACAGATATGTCTTTTCTCCTTTCGTGTGACGATATCAACCCCGCATTTCTGGCATTTATGTATCATATCACAAATAGTTTTGTCTTGTTTTGGTAATATTTTCAAATGATTGTCGAGACATCGTTTACTTCTAAAAGTCCTCTTACATTTGATGCAGTGTATTCATTGTTCAAAGGGGCATATCTGACCCTCGAAACAGATACACTTGTATGGACATAAATGATCACCTCTGTTGTTCGAACCGACAACACAGTGTTCACTGTAATAAATACATCCAAGGAATCCTGTGACAGTTGTGCTCACATCGTAGTGGTTGTCATTGAAATATAGATGGACAACTTTACTTTCTTTCCCAACTGGTGGTGGTTGAAAAAGAAAGCCTTCGTCAGCAAATTGATTATGTATTTTTATAACATACTCCGGATATAATTGTTCCTGAATAATTGTGTATTCCTCAACCCCGCAACTGGTGTCGTGTGGTAACCCCACTTTATCCAACAATGACTTTGCAGCTTCCCGTTGTGGAGCTCTTGCTGGTCTCGTAATCCGTTTCCATTGTTGCTTCCATTCAGCGGTATCTTTTTTGTCAGCATTACACATACCAACAACGACAGCCCTCGCAAAACACATGTTATCTTCTGCGTTCTGAATCAGAAGAATACTTTTCTTTACTGGTTTCATTTGATTTTTTTCACCGAATGCTCAATAATGTAAGGTATGTCTTGCGGTACCTGTAGGCATATGCGTGACAGTGATATCAAATGTCATCTGTCCGTCATGAATTTTGAATGTTTGTTCGATTGTTTAACTTTTTCTATGTTGTCAAACAATAATTCACCCGTCAGGTCTTTTGCTTCAGTGAACGGGACGTGAATCCCTAGATCTAGCCCTGGATGAAAGATGGAAATTCTCATTTGATCTTTTGGTCCTGCATCACACTCATCTTTCAAACTGTTCACCAGATCTTTGAAAATTCTGTGAACAGTTTGAAATGGTTGATGAAATTCTTGAAATGTAGCGTTGTATTTCTTTGATGCTGTTTTAAATTTCCTCGAGTATTTATCGGTCAGATTTGTTATAGTATAATATTTACAGTCATCATCCAGTCGCACTCTCTTTCTATTATCTCGTTCGCTTTCGCTATCTGAATATGCCACAAGGCGCTTCATCGTGAAATGACGACGTGATGAAAAATAGCGTCGCTTTTATGCTCTGACACGGACATGCGCAGTCATTGTCCGTGTCAGCATAAAAGCGACGCGCTTTTTCATCACGTCGTCATTTCACTGATGACTGAATAACGCACCGAACCCTCACAATGGATCCACGATTGCAGAGTAACAACATACAACATTTACGACAAATTGCATTAGAAGTTTTAAAGAATACAAAGTGGATACCACCATACGGTAACTGTTCAATTCGAGTTCACATTGGGCTTTTCAATGTGATGGCACAACGAAAAAGAAGATTGATCAGATGAAAAAATCATCATTGGTGGTGAGTGAATCTACTCCTGGGAAGTCTACTTGGACGCACACATCAGACAACGATTATCTCACACCATGTGATGTAATGGACATTGATCAAACTGAGACATCAACTAACGAGATCGCGGTTGTGAAAGCTGAAAGTGGGGAACAATGCAACTCAACCGCGATGTCAATTAACGAGATCGCGGATGTGAAAACTGAGAGTGGTGAATTATACGCCTCAACCGAGGTGTCAAATGATGAAATCACTATTCTAAACACGGAGGATTCGCAGATGGAAGTGATAAACGCTGTAGCCAAAGGCGCTAACGATACTGAAATTAAGCAAAACACTTTGCCTAGCAGAAAGAGAAAAAGACTTTTATCACGATAATCTTCCAAGAAAGTTAAAATTGGTGAATAAAATATTATTGATTTAATTACTTTTTAGCAATTTCAGAGCATATCTTTTGAAAAATTTGGGTGGCCCTGAAAAGGGCCATTTAAATTGTTTGCTGAGTCAATAAAATTCAGACAAATCAGGATAAAATCCTCCCTTGTTATATGTGGGTCTCCAGTATGGATCCGGCACGTATTCTGCTGCCTCAGTGGTAATCCACCTTGGTAGCGGCTTTGGTGGATTAAATTCAGACAAGTCTGGATATAATGCTCCGTCCTTATACGTGGGTTTCCACTCTGGAGTTTCCATGTACACCTTGGGAGGACTAGGTCTCCGTCTTTGCAGGAATTCTTGAACTCCAGCTCTAATGGCTAACTTATAGCTCTCCGAATCTCTAACATTCATCTGCCAATACTTTAATCGAGAATCGGCAGAGAATTTTAGCAAAATTTTCTCATTTAGTTTAGAGAACATTTTGAAGATAAAAAAAACTACACTGCGCTCCATATTATATGAAAAGCGCGGACGCCGCTGACGACGTCATTGCGTATTTCACCAAATCTCCCCGAACGTCAATTCAAGTGTGTTTCTTTTTTTTTCGGAATACCTCGAGCGACGTAGAGTGTGTCAGTGACAGGTCCCATAACCTGGGCTGTCACTCTGGCCCATGGGCCAGAGTGACAGTCAGCGAGGGGTGGGCCAGAGTGACAACACAGGGTCGGATTCATCGGTCATTAGATTCCAAAGAGTAAGATGAGCGCTTCGAAGGGTTTTTTGACAGAAAAGAGCACAATTTACTAATGTATCGATTTTTTCTCGGATTCTAATGGCAGTGTTGTAAGCGAAGGGCATTCTCCATCGCTGTACACACTGAACTTATAATAATACCAAGCAAAAATAGATGCTTTGGTAAATTGTGCTACTTTACCAGTGAATTTTTTAACAAATGCGAAAGTCTTCCATTAAATTCGAAGACGATAGCATTGTAAAATGTACTTCTTTGATATCTACAGATACACCGTTATGTTGATGACGGACCACAGAGACCGGGTCTTTGGATTGCCACCACGGTGGTTCCGACATACCAGATTGCTGGGGACGTCAAGATTGATGGTGCGACTTGCGGCTACATCACTGCAGCGGTCTACCATAATCTTCTCAGGGCATAGATTTTACGAATTCTAAATTGTGCCATTTGGTTGCGACGTTCCCAAGACCACTTTCAGTTGTATTCAAACCCAAACACATCATGCGGTTTCTTTTGAAACCATCCAAAACGGCCATTTTCAGGGCCTCACACATTTTTAAAAAGATACGCTCTTGAATTGCTACTGTACGATTTGTTCATTCTTCCTGAACTTGGAGAGAATGTTCACATAATTTCTCCAAACCAAAATCATTCATCATGAACTTGGAGAAAATGTTCACATAATTTATCAAAGAATACTTCCCTAACAATAAAAAAAACCCCACTACCACCCTTCATATCTATAATACGATCATCATATAGCATAATAATACAGAGCGTATCTTTCGTGAATTTTAAGTGGCCCTGAAAAGGGCCGTTTAAAATAATATAAAAAAATCATTTCTTTTGTTTCTTCATCACTGTTAAATCTTTCCCGAGTGATCCAAATGTTGATCGCTAAGTAGGTTCTTTCTGGAAACCATGTACCTCAATTGGTATGTCAATCGTGTGAGGTTTCAAGTTGATTGTACATTCAGCCGGTTTTTGTGTTAATTGCTTTTGCAAATCCTTCATTTCCTGCCAAATATTCCGTAACAATTTTGTCTGTTCTTCCCATTGTGAACTGTTGATAACTTGGTATATAACAGGTTGAGTCATTTGTTGTGTTTTCACCGGCGGTGTATACACTGGTTGTTGATCCATTAGCGGATACACCATTGGTACCTGTTGCTGTTCTACCCGTTGTGTCACATTGCCTGCATTCATTGGAGTCGACATTTGCGTTGTTGCAGGAACATGGTCGTACTGCACATCAATAGTCTTGAGAAATTCCGTTACTGGATCCATGTTTCAAAAAAACGCTAACGTTACAATTTACGCATGTAATAACGTTAACATCTTCGAGGATCAAATATATGGGATGCGCCGGCCTCGTTGACGACGTCATTCTGTTTTTCTACCAATTTTCCCCGAACGTCAAAACAGCTGTGTTTCTTTTTTTGTCAAAAACATCATATTTCTATGAATAAAACACCGATTTGACTCGGGAAAATTTTATCTGTACCATTTTACCATTATCTCATAACATTTCACTGAACGGCAATTTCTACAAGTACATTTTAGATAACGTCGACACAGAAAGTTTAGAAAATTACTTCGTTCGTCTTCACCGGACGAAAATAGCACACAAGTACACATGCAGAATCAGTTTTGACAATAAGTCAAACATTACTTATCTAGAATGGTAAGTCCAACTTTAAGACCCCCTTTCGAATGCGGAGACTGGTCGTGTCAGGTTTTCAACCAATGTCATATTTATGTTCACGTTCGTTCGTGTGTGTTCGGTCCACATTATGAAAGTTTTGGTAAACAAGTACAATGCACACCGGGTAGTATTTTGTGACGTGCGCATACTGTAACTGAGTTATACTCACCCTATGATACTGGCAAAATTCACTCTTCTCACCCGTGCTGATATGGAAATGAGTAGCTAATTGGAGACATTCATTTATTCGTCCGACAACAACGTCTTAATTAATTAGATTAAAACGTGGGGTAAGCTAATCGCCAACAAAGACAATATCATGCTTGGGGCTCGCGAATGGGGTAATAGAACATATAAATTTAATTTTTCAAAGTGTGTATATTACACAATCAATTAAAATGATTTGCTTCTTTCTAATATCTTGAACCACCATACGGTCAGAAACGTTCTAAGTAAGATAGACACCTCGGTGGTATTGGATAAGCGGGATTAGACGATACAGACCCTACTTTCTGTTGTTCTTTTGGTGGCTCTTAATGGCTAAGACACTGCGGTTGGGTTGTCTTACCAAGAAATCAACGAACCAGCATTCGAGCATTGAACAACAGACAATTACAAAGTAGGTGCGGGTTGTACCGACGCTCGAGTTATCAGGTTGTCCGTTGATTGCTTAATTACAACACAGTCTTAACCACACCACGAAATTGTTGCAATTGACATTCTTCTGTATAGGGAAATGGGGGGGGGGGGGGGGTCGAACAAAATAAAACTGATTTCGATGAAAATGCTGTATATTGGAACTAATTTCGTCAATATCACTTCGTTTTCTCACGCATAAATTAATACAAATTATATTTTTCCGCAATGTTCTGCTATTGGGCTGAACAATATAGTAAATGGGCACATCCCTCCATGCAACTTACATGTATTGTGGTGAGTGTTGAGGTACACGTGGACTGTGCACATGTGTTTGTTGACTATTGTAGTTGTGAAATATCACGTGAAAGGTGACATCAGGTGATAGAATCCAGGGCACTGAGTGGATGCACGAGGTGAGCGAAAAAGGCCACCGTGGTGCGGATGAATACAGGACTCTCTCTCTTGTTAGTTGATCGCGAGCGAAGCAAGTCGACATTCAATTGGGATTTCTTCGAAACTGAGTTATTTAGGACGGTTGGCCGAAACTAACCAAATCATCTACATCACCTATCATCATACCTGCCATCACGGACAACGACCATGGACACGTCCCAAGACCACGACTACTCTAAACGGACCAAGCTGAACCCTGGCGAGAGGAATTAGGTGAGACAACTGTCTATTGACCCCTCTGTTTTCAATGCAGATTACGTCGGAAATATAACGAAATAATGCAGTTAGACTTTGTCCCATCGCCAGCAACATAGGCAAAGTTCTAACAATGGCGCTGCGAGCAGTTACAACTTTTTCTGCGTGATATTCACTCGGGTTATTGTGTTTGTTTCTGTCGTAGCATATCAGTCGTAAATGTGTGTGTACTTTTTTCATAATTGCCGCCATCTTGGAGAAGTGGTGAACTTTGGTCAAATTTTTCAACATTTACAAATTTCATACCTTACACTAGATTGGATGGAAAATTTCACACCAACAATATCTTGAAATTGTTCCCTTAGTTTGATTTTACAACAATGAGTGAGGAAAGTCCCTTCTTATGTATATACACACATTGTAATAATAATGTGTTCGTTTAAAGTGTGTCCTCCGCGCTCATTAAAAATAATATGAACAATATTCAATTCCTATCTACATCGGAGCCAACTTCTCTCATGTCGACTTAACGTCGGGTCGTCTTCGTATTTGGGTCTTCGTATGGGGTCGACTTCACATGGGCCCGACTTCACTTGTACTCTTTTGACCAATAGTCACATAATTTTGTAAACTTTCATTGGCTGATTGAGTTACTTTTAAAGGTATAGTATTGGTACCCGTATTTACATTCAGGAATATCCCTGAGGATGCGTTTCTACTCATGCCCAAGACCAGTTGCCCCGGGGTGATCTTGCATGTTCGGGGCGACTGCTATAGTTAGTCAAAGGTGGGTGACCAAATAATTTTAACTTCATCCAATTTTTATTTTATTTAATATTACAAAAGATAGCCTTTACTAGTATAACACAATTATTCCCTCTTACAGGCGAGTATATACAATTAATTGCATGCTTGGTTGTAATCAGGTATCTCTTAAAATGAATCAGAGTGGCATGGCTTCACTTATAGAAGTTAGAACAAACCCTGAGTTATTGCCCGTCAGATTATCCCGAACAGCAGAACAAGTGCGATAAAGAAATAACGAATTCTAGCACCTTACCTATATAATCAGCATCCAGCAAACGGATGCCCAACATAAACTTCATAAATCAGAACAATGTATGGGTGTCAACAAACTTTTAACGTCTTATTTTTTGGCTGATTAAAATGCGTCTACTAAAATACAAGACAGATAACTCTATATATCCCGTCTACGCTCACGCTATCCGAAGCGCTATGAAACTGCAATATAGTTAATTGGCTATTGATTCATGGCAATGTTGGGCCTGCAAAACGCGTTATACAAACTAGCTGGTGACTTGGTGATTTTTGATGAGCGTAACACAGGTTAGTGAATAAGCATAGGAAGGCAGTGTAATTCATAGAAATTGATGACAATGGTGCAAATTTCAACTTAATGCATATTTTGTTGTGTTTATCTTTGGTTAATTTCACCACATGGTCAGTTTGAACCATTATCCTGCCGAATATTAGCCATAGTATTATCCGTATAAAACCGATTAAATGGGGGAGAGAACTGACTCGATCAGGAGAGAATCCAAACAAATATCAAAATTCGCGGTTTTCGCCGTTGTTATGACTCGCACAATGAAATTTTCGTTTTTATTAGGCTTGTTGGGGCCACCGATTGTGAAGGGATGGAAAAATTAATCGAATTATCAGCTAGATGGCTCCAAAATTGCGTTTTAACTGTCAAAAAGTCGCGGAAAAAGTTTAATTTTGATAATAAGGAACCGTCACAAATCAGTCAAGAACCATCACAAACCGGCGATAGAACGACTTCTGATGTAACAGTTCCTACACGGTGGGATTTTCCAGACCAGGGATCCTGTTACTTCTGTTGCGATAAAAATGATGATGATATTCGAAGCGAATGTATAAATATAGGGCAGTTGTTGACACGATGTGGTCAGCTAATGAGTATAACATTACAAATTACGTTTTTTTAATGTTGCAGTTCGCACTTTGAAATGATTTTTCATCAAAACATATTTCTAAAATATATACGGGTTTCGACGTTGAAATTTCTAACTTAAACCAGAGCAAGTTAACCATATTCAATCTGCACCCTCCCCTCTTATATGTACAAACCTGCTGGTCCCACTGTTGGACAAGTTGAGAATTGTGTAGTAGTAACAGTCGTGGTGGTCGGCACTGTAGAAACGGTGGTGGTGCTGGTGGTCGACACTGTAGACACCGTCGTGGTGCTGATTGTCGACACTGTAGGGGCAACTGAAATGACATGCAGATGTTAGGTCACAAGCACATATGTGTAAAGTTACTATGTACTGGGTAGTAGTAGTATTACGTGTAGTAGTAGAAACAGTAGTAGCAATAGTAGTAGCAGCAGTAGCAGTAGCATCAGCAACAACAGAAGTGACAGTAGTAGCAGCAGTAATAGTGGCACAGTAGTAGTAGCGGTAGTAGCAGCATTAGTAGTAGTAATAGTGGTGGTAGTAGTAGTAGTAGCAGCAGTAGTAGTAGTGGCAATAGTGGTAGTAGTAATAGTGGTTGTAGTAGTAGTAGTAGTAGTAGTAGTAATAGTGGTAATATTAGTGGTAGTAGCAGTAGTAGTAGCGGTAGTAGCAGCATTAGTAGTAGTAGTAGTAGTAGTAATAGTGGTAATATCAGTGGTAGTAGCAGTAGTAGTAGCGGTAGTAGCAGCATTAGTAGTAGTATCAATGGTAGCAGTAAATGTAGTAGTAGTAGCAGCAGCAACAGTAGTAGCAGTAGTATCAGAATAAGAAGTAGTAGTAGTAATAGTAGTAGTAGTAGTAGTAGTAGTATCAATGGTAGCAGTAAAGGTAGTAGTAGTAGCAGCAGCAACAGTAGTAGCAGTAGTAGCAGTAGTAGCAGAAGAAGAAGTAGTAGTAGTGGTAGTAGTAGTAGTAATAGTAGTAGCATCAACAGTAGCAGCAATAGTAGTGGAAGCAGTAGCAGTAGTAGTGGTAGTAGCAATATTAGTAGTGGTAGTATCAGTGGTGGTAGTAGTAGTATTACTAGCGGTAGTAGTATTATTATTAATAGTGGTAGTAGTAGTAGTAGTAATAGTAATAGTAGTATTTGTCGTAGTCGCAGTATTAGTAGTAGTGTTAGTAGTATTTGGAGTAGTAGCCGTATTAGTTGTACTACTTGTATACTAGTATCATTTGTAGTAGTAGGCGCATTGGTAGTAGTAGTAGTAATAGTAGTAGTAGTAGTATTAGTGGTGGTAGTAGTAATAGAGGTAGTAGTAGTAGCAGCAGCAGTAGTAGTATTAGTAGAAGTAGTAGTGGTAGTAGTAGCCGCAGTAGTAGTAGTATTAGTATACGTAGTAGTGGTAGTAGTAGTAGCAGTAGTAGTATTAGTAGTAGCAGCAGTAGTAGTAGTAGTAGTAATATTAGTAGTAGTAGTATTAGTAGTAGCAGTAATAGTAGAAGTAGTCGTAGTAGCAGCAGCAGTAGTAGTATAATTAGTAGTAGTAGCAGTAGTAGTATAATTAGTAGTAGTAGCAGTAGTAGTATAATTAGTAGTAGTAGCAGTAGTAGGATAATTAGTAGTAGTAGTAGTAGCAGCAGCAGTAGTAGTATAATTAGTAGTAGTAGCAGTAGTAGTATAATTAGTAGTAGTAGCAGTAGTAGTATAATTAGTAGTAGTAGCAGTAGTAGGATAATTAGTAGTAGTAGCAGTAGTAGCAGTAGTAGTAGTATAATTAGTAGTAGTAGCAGTAGTAGTATAATTAGTAGTAGTAGCAGTAGTAGGATAATTAGTAGTAGTAGTAGTAGTAGCAGTAGTAGTAGTATAATTAGTAGTAGTAGCAGTAGTAGTATAATTAGTAGTAGTAGCAGTAGTAGGATAATTATTAGTAGTAGTAGTAGTAGTAGTAGCAGCAGTGTTAGCATTATTTTTGAACAATTAATCGATTCTGATAACTGAAGCGGCATTTCTAAAAACGATGTAATTGGATTATATTATATGGAGACCATTGAATTGGATTGAGTACCTTTAACTCATTCAGTACCATGTCTCCTGGTGGAAACGGCTATCTGAAAATCAGCTCTCCTGGAGAAAAGACACTATTTTCACTAACAAAATATTTAGATTGATTATTCAAATTAGAAAGAATCGAATTGACATACACATGAGCAGCTTTGAAACTCCATATCCCGGACTGTGGAGGGCCACCATAGGTTAAAAAAAATTCATGTTGCCATGGCAACGATAACTTCAAATTGACATCAATTGTGTTAAATTACAATTTTTTGTGTTATGTGGCCTACTAAATCATTTGTTCAGTGTTGTTTTGGACATTAATTTTGCTTTTGGAACAACATATCATTTTGTTATGGCAAGGATGTGGGAGTGTGTGTGGCGGGGGGGGGGGGGGGGGGGGCTAATCGGTGAGCCCAAACAATTTTTCTAATGAGATGTTAACAATAAACGATCTCCGAGAAAAGAGGATAACAAAACTGAAAACTATTTGATGGAAATGAACTGTTTGCGTTTTATATACATACAACAGTCGCACTATCCGCGATGCGACGTACTCCCATTGACATAACTTTCAAGTTAGATTGTGTTTGTGTTATATGAGTTTCAAATAAACCTAATTTAGCGACGAAAATATTGATCTTGGAAATAAAAATATTACGATTTCAAACTACGCACCATGTTTTTGACCTTCACCGGAGAAGACGCAGGTTGCAGGATGAACCGGAAGTTCAATTGATGCCTGAAATCTCTTCCGTCGAACAATCTCACTCCCTATAAAAATACTTGACGCTTTATGAATCTTGTTTCTTCTCTTTTTTCCGAATCGGTTATAGTGGGACTTCCTTTTGCATGTAACATGTTTCGTTCGCAACTCAATAATGTTCGTCGTAAAAGGCCGTCAATAAAAGACACCCAACAGGTGAGATTTCAAGAACGGTAACTCGTAATGGCATAATTCGCCATTTTATGACTCCAGCCATGAATTCATTTATATTAAATAATTCAATTTGTCTTTTATGATAGCCTGTTAACCGGAACGTTTTCAGTAGACATCGTCGACTCAAATAAGTTATTTTAAAATATAATATTGATAATAGATCGCAATTGTTACCGGGAATTTATTGAAATTGGGATACAGTACCCCTTTAATGTACCGAGTTATTGATTGACATAATGTGCATGTTGTCGGCATTAGCGTTCCCATGTCGTTTGGCGCCAAACCAAGTCTATGATGGATCAGTGCATGGCCGACTTGGTAGGAATCGACCTTTACACAATAAAAATCGGTTTCCAATTAACATATATGGTCGTTTGTATACGTTGACCTCTTAGACAGTTTGAACTCTGCCAGACTTAGTCACGCCCACAAAGAACATCAATTTTCACCACTAAAGTTCAGACGACTGTATCTCCTAAACGCCTGGACATGCCGAGCTGCCTGATGCGTCATTTTAACGGCGACATGCTCAGATATATCTTGATGTACAAGTTGAATCTGCGCATGCGCGTATATAGAAACCACTCCCCCGTTGAAAAATTGAACTGAGATGTCTTCCACAATGCGACTTGAAGTATGCATGTTTCAAATCATGTGCACCCACATTGAAATTGTGAGTTTCGATCAGTAGGCAGCACGTTATAAACATGGTGTGTTGGGCGACGAGATATCTCATCGCCGGCACTGAATGAGTTAAGTTATTTTGGAAGTGGATGGTTGCTTGTCGGCCGATATTTGAGAAAGACTTTGTGTTGAATGAACTAACTTATCCAGAAGACTAGGATTGTTCTTATATGCAAGTATTACCCGTGATTCAGACAGGCTCATAAGCCCTGAATAAAGATTACGGAGAGGAAACTGTTTCAGTTAGTCTCATATAAGTTCTAAATTCTTGTACTCACCTGCATGCTCCCCATGCTGAAAAAAATAAAATAAAATAAAAGAATGATTCTTTTACATATACATCCGCATCTGTGGGGTGGCTCAGTTCTCCCTTGCATTGCAATAAGAAAACTAATAATATCAAAACTAAATCAGAAATCATAGGACCCCCCCCCCCCCAGATCGTCTGACATCTCACGGCGACTGGCTCTCTACTCTACTCGCTATCCCTCACTATCTCTTTGGGCGATTAATATCAATTAAAATATAATAGTCGGACCGTAATAACTTCTTAGAGTCAATCGTTGTGCTCGCCCTTTGGGGTCTAAGCGTGAACAGTACTGTAGGTTGTCAATTTGGTCAAGAGGGGAGAGTCATAAATAAATGTACGGAAGCACGTGTGTATGCTTCAGTTCGCGTGCACAATTTCTCATTTCATAAAGTAAAGGTCGAAAAGTTGGTGTTCATACGTTTAGTATGGCACGGGTTAGCAACTTGCAACTGATGAAGATCTTATTGGCTTAGTCTCTTTTCCTTTTCTGGAGATTTCATTTTATAAATTTTAACTTTTGGGTTTTATTAATTGAGATGTATTGGTGCGTAGGTTAGAAATTATTTTCCAAATTTATTTTTGCTCTCCGCCCTAAATTGATGACAAGTGAACGAGGAATCCGGTATCTGCACAAAATCGGGTCACTGTTCCATTATTGTTCTCCCTATTTTCATATGCCTTGCATATTACCTCATCTTTCTCTTGTCATCCATACATTAGGTACCAACTTTAGTTTGTGATAAAATTTTATATGACTAATTGGTTTCAGGCCATATATCTTTCAGCTTATCCTAATTTGACATATCGAAAAGTTTTCAAGTCGTCAGCCGGCATTTCATTATGACGTGTTACTGTCATTCCGGGATGCTAGGTGTGCTTATCGCTAACCGTACATGATGTGTTGCCTCAGACATCCACTCACCACTTATTGGTTGCCTATAAAACAATTTGCCATAAATACAATTTATGGAGGCACGGACTCTGTGAATGTTCATTGCTTCAGACCTTCTTGCTCCAGTGAGAGTGCACAAATTCTCATCTCTTATCTAAAAGGCCATGTATCGATCAGACTGCCACATTTAGATGTCCCTAAACTCAGATACAACTTGAAAATAGGTCCCGATTTTCGTCCATGTCGGGATTGGAAACCCGACGCCACCCTCATCTAATCCAGACTGGATGATCTTACCCAGGATCTAACCACATCGGCTACGGGAAAATACTTAAATAATGAAGTCCGTTCATCGAGACTTTGGAAGCGTATCAGTCGCAACATGTTCGAATATTAACACACAAGGAATCGCCCATTATATACGAACAGCACAACGCACTTCATTACACAGCGTGAATATGGATGTTTATATGTTTGGATATAACAGAAACATATTTTCACATTAAAACAATGTTTATTTCTTCAGGGCCACAATTACAACAACAACATAATTTTTATAATTACCGATTTCGACAAATAGGTCTATTATGAATCAGAACAAATACACACAAAACCGACGATTGGATATATTATTTGTCTATAAAGGGAGATAACTATCGGAGACCCTACGAATATATTATTTGTCTATAAAGGGAGATAACTATCGGAGACCCTGCGGATATATTATTTGTCTATAAGGGGAGATAACTATCGGAGACCCTGCGGATATATTATTTGTCTATAAAGGGAGATAACTATCGGAGACCCTGCGAATATAGTATTTGTCTATAAAGGGAGATAACTATCGGAGACCCTGCGGATATATTATTTGTCTATAAAGGGAGATAACTATCGGAGACCCTGCGAATATATTATTTGTCTATAAAGGGAGATAACTATCGGAGACCCTGCGGATATATTATTTGTCTATAAAGGGAGATAACTATCGGAGACCCTGCGGATATATTATTTGTATATAAAGGCACAATAAAGTGGTTTATTTCTAAGGTGAGCAGCCTGCGGTGCAATTTGGAGATGACATGTAAATTGCCTTGATTGAGGTTGTTCACAAGATAGAGTTATCTCTCTCGGTACGCTCTGAATGCGGATTTCTGTTCTAATATCTTATAAACTGTCCCGAAAATGTGATAAGAATTCTAAATAATATTGATATTAATTCATAGATGTTTTTCCGGCAGCCGTCCTTGATTCATATATATTATTTTATATCACAGAATATATATAAAACTTGATTGGGAAGAGATAGACTACCTTTATCGGTATGATATTGTAATATTTCTCACTATTTGATATTTCGCGGTAATTAATAACACGGATATACATTGTATACCGACGCATATAGCTGCACATTGTCGAAGCCCGGCTAACGTTAGTTTTGGATACCGTTTTGTATCGAGGCGCAGACCGTGCCTTGTTGTGGAACATTAATCTAGATTACACAACCGTCGTCCACGAAACATATCGTTATTGTTAGTGTGTGCATACTGCCTTACATGGTGTTTTATGCTAATAAATGTTATGTTATGTTATCGTGGCGACTTATGCACAATATTACGCCATATATTGTGTAAATTCGCAAGAAAAAAGTAAGAACAGGAGAAACCAAAGTACATAAGTTATTGCTAATTTTATTACGAGACTACTTCAACTATTATATTATTGTGCGGAATCCGATTTTATGTTATTGCTACATTCTTCATTGACTGTTGTCAAAGAATACTAAATATTATCAACACATCACGTCTTCAAGTTTATGCTGAATTACACAGTGAGCTAATTTCCCCACGACACGAAAACGTGCTCTCTCATACTAAATATATTCATTAGAGGCATACGGCATATATACAATGTACATATATCTCACCTTTGGTCGAATAACTGTTCCTGTGGCATCACTAACCAAGTAGCCGTTCCCACCAAGAAAGCAGTTCCCGTCGGCCTTAACTGTGTCGAAATATGTTGCCTGATCACATGCTTCGGTTTGTACACACAGGAGACCACACATGCTCTCGCTGTGAACGGTTGCCGTTCCGTTGTTTTCTGAGAGGATCGCATGCTCTGCTTGTCCAGGGAGGACTTCCATCAGAGTGGAGTTGAAGTTTGTCATGGAAGCGTCCACTTCGACTGCGCAAAACGAAGCGACACCGACAAGACACAATGCTGTGACCATTACCGAGACAGACCTCAAAGCTGACTTAATGTCGATCCGTCGTGACACTAAAATCAAATTTATCATCGCAATTAAAAATCTCATTTCGGGGAAATAATCCATCTCTGAAAAATCAACCAACTCCGGGTTACATGACCATCTCCATATAGTGTTTTAGTTTTTTAATTGAAGCAGGTTGAGAGACTCTAAAAAAGAGACGTGAAAATTCGAAACTTTATTTATATCACAAAATGATCTATAATTCGGCCCCGGAGTACCTACACAACTTAGTGCCCCCACTTGTATCCGAGGTATCGAAAATTATTACCCGTTACTCAAAAAACTTTCGGCTACCCCAATTTAACGCCAATTCACACGACCGGTCATTCATATTAAATACTGCAGCCCTCTGGAATTCACTGCTGATGAGCACACGCGACATAGTGAATTACGACGAAATTAGAACAACAATAAACACTAGTCATAAAAAGAAGAATCACGCTTCAAATATTGTTACACAAGAAAAGCACAAGTAACCCACACACGTCTTGGAAACTATTGTAGTGACCTAAACGCGCACAAATACCAAAATTATATCTCTGATGAGGCCCGTTCCAAACGACGGATTTTTGTTTCAGACGGACGCATCTTCGTCGCGTCGAATCTAATACATCGGTCGATTTATTTAAAGGTGGATTCCCGGTTACCGTCACAAAATGGTATATATGGTCCCCATGTGGTCGCCAATGACTCCGCTATGTGATAAATGTATAACATGACGCAGAGATGCCAAAATTTTCCCACAGAGACAAACGATAGGTGGTAACATGTCAGAAAAATAGCATATTTTCACATTTCGGCGGCCATCTTGGCCGCATATTGGATTCTGGTGTCGGATTTTTGGCTAATTTATAAGGGTTGTATATTAGCATAACGAATCGATCGGAAAACAATACGGCATGTGACATCATCTTTACTATAACGGCGATCAAAGAGACCTGGTGCATTTAAAAAAATGGCCGCCATGATGGACGCCATCTTGTCTGGAGTCTCTGCGGCCACTTTTGTTCTTGTTAACAAGTGAAAAAAATTAGAGGAGACCTTAAGGAAGAAAATTAGTGGGGTGAAGTTAAGTCCTGGGGGGTGGATGCAGAGGTCGACCAATATCTCCTGGACAATATTTACGACGCCAGTTATCGACATTTGTGACTCTTCGATGCTGAAAATAATGACAAATATCCGTGATATGTTTAGAGCGTGTATGCCCTCCATTACCAAATATCAGCACATATTAAACGGGAAATGCTCGTATTAACCTCCAAATTATGTATGGACGAGTAATAGATAGTGAGCCCAGATAGTTTCAATTACACTATCGCATATCGCATACGGAATGTTTGATGCCATCGATTCGCTATCACCCTTGCTTGGACCATCGCAGAAACCCCATTTCTTAAGTTTCAAAATCCTGCGTTTAGTGGCCGCTTAAACTCCAGACAAGATGGCGTCTGTCATAGTGGCCAATTTGCTTGACATACAGCACCAGTCTATAGTATAGTACATAATGTGTCATACTTAATGCTTTCCACACGATTCACCAGAGAGACACCACCTTTAGAATTGAGCCAAAAAACTCGAATAAGAGAACAGATTAACTTCGGATGTAGCCCGATATATTCATGGATATATAGAGGATGCATAATTACTTGCGCCAGTCCATGCTGGACGCAAGTAATGTTTTCGGTTCGGATCTTTGTCTGTCTGTCCTTCCGCGAACATGTTACGTCATACCGGAAGTACATACTGTAAAAAAATGAACACGCGCTAATATGAAATGGTTGCATCAATTGTAATTTAAATCCACATATATACTTAATTTGCATTGTTATTTGGTATTATTTTGGTAATAAATCGTTCATAAATGAACAATATTGAAAAATTTCAAAAAGTTCAAAAATTTCAAAAATTTCAAAAATTTCAAAAACTTCAACAATTCCAAAAACTTCAAAAATTTCAAAAATTTCAAAAAATTCAAAAATTTCAAAAACCTAAAAAAGTTCAAAAAGTTCTAAAATTTCAAAAACTTCAAAAATTTCAAAAATTTCAAACACTTCAAAAATTTCAAAAACTTCACAAATTTCAAAAACTTCACAAATTTCAAAATCTTCAAAAAAATCAAAAATTTCATAAACTTCACAAATTTCAAAAAACTTAGTAATTTTTATAGGCGCCAAATTACCATCCAAGACGTATACCCTTATAAACTGCGGGGCAGTCCTAGTAACGCGCACGTCAATGCGTTTGAAGTTTTTGAAGTTTTCAATGCGAATGTCACTTTAACATTATCCCACAGTGAGTGCCTAGTGCCACTTTAGCATTCATCCATAGTGAGTGCCTTGTGTCACTTTAACAATCATCCCCCGTGATTATTTTTCATAATAATAAATAGTGTTTATAAAGTGTGTCTGGAAAATCAACACTTTGTGTGTTTATTATAAAACGCTATGACATGTTTTAATATAAACACTAGTGTTTATTCATGTCCCTTTAATATTCAAATACTAAGTGCATTTTGTCCCTTTAATATTCCGGGCGGAAGCTGCCCATCGTTCATCGAGGTCATCACGTGATATACATGTAGATAATACATCGTTCACATGGAGAGACTTCGTTCAGCGAGCGCAGTGTGTCACTTTAACATTCAAGACTGAAGCTATCCCCATCAAGGTCCTCACGTAATATACATGTAGATAATACATCATGCATCGGAGTGGCCTAAATCTGATAGTTGGTTAACAGGTAAAAAACACTACCAATATGTCTCACCTGTAATTAGATCGGATAGAGTTATCGTTCCTAATATGCAGCCAACTGGGGTCCATATCATCATAACAGGGATATTATGTCCGTACACACAACTATTTCAGCGATGGATGAACAGAGATTTGATATCTAGATTTTTGTTATCGATCTCTCAAACGAGGGGCCAGCACCCGTGGTTCAAACTGTTGTTGGCAAGACACCACACAACATGCCAAATGTGTGATGGGCGCAAGTATAGGCAGCTCCAGTGAGTGCATTCTAGTTATTTATCTTTTGTTGCGAAGTTTTGTTTCAGAATTTCCACCCTCTAATAGCTAGATTGGTCTCCCCGTTGAACGGTTTGATCGAAGTTGGGCGAGAAACCCCCAGTAAAAAATAAAAAACACAAACCCTGTCTCTGATGACAATATTTAATGAATGGCAAGTAAGAAGAAGTATAGCTTCATTTACGCCACAGGTGTAAGATGTTTTGGTAATTTTATTTACGCGTGGACCAATGGGCGAATGCATTATGGGTGATTGTATTCTCGTACTTGAGTAAACCGTACCGATAGAGTCACGATAGTCCGACACAGATTAGCACATGTGTTTACGCCGTCGGTGTAATTGGGGGACATGTCTCTATTCCGAAGATTCGCTATCCCGAAGGTCCACTATTCCGAAGGTTCTCTTTTCTGAATATTTGCTATTTGGAAGGTTCACTATTCCGAAGGTTCTCTATTCCGAAGGTTTTTGTCATTTTAAGGTTAATTCTATATTCTAAAGTATTGAGAGGGTTCATTATCACGAAGAAGGAAATAACTTAAAACATTAAATGTGATTTTGTTTTGTTTTGTTCTCGCGGGTTTTCTTGAGATTTAATGTCATTACGTGGGCCCATACCTTTGAATTCTTGGCATATAATATGAATGTTGGGGTATATATGGACCCTCCTGCATTGGGACATGACACAGGTACAGTTGACTTAAGTTCTGTTCTGTACGGGCTCCAATTTGGGGTTCAATATTTTAAGGGCCAAAATTAGAAATTTATGGGCCCATACCTTTGAACTCTGGGCATATAATATGAATATTGGGGGGCATGTCTCTATTCCGAAGGTTCGCTATCCCGAAGGTCCACTATTCCGAAGGTTCTCTGAATGTTCGATATTCCGAATGTTCAATATTCCGAAGGTTCACTATTCTGAAGGTTCTCTATTCCGAAGGTTTTTGTTATTTTAAGGTTAATTCTATATTCTAAAGTATTGAGAGGGTTCATTATCACGAAGATTCTTTTTATGAAGGAAATAACTTAAAACATAAAATGTGATTTTGTTTTGTTTTCGCGGGTTTTCTTGAGTTTAATGTCATTACGTATGACCTTATTTCTCATTACATATTCACGCCACGCAGCCCACACAATTGCTATGTTTCCATATGATTTAATGTCATTACTTGTGACGTAATATCTCAATAATCTCAGAGGCAAGAATACGCCTTCTAAAGGCGGATTATAGACATAACGCTTAATGAATACTGGAGGCTATAACAAACTGCGCAGCATAGTATCGCTGAATAGACGAGTATGAGATGAACCTAACTGCAATTGTGACTTTGTTTAAAGGCCTACTAAATTTTCGAGTCATCGATTTTTTTTTATAGCATATACGGTTTTAATAACAATTTATGCCATACAATTTGAATAAAATACTATAATTCATCACCATTTGAAACGCAGAATACGTCTATCTCCTAGTTTGAAACACCCTGAAACACCTTTAAAACCGCGTCAAGTCGTCCGTCGTATAACTACAGTAGCAATTAGCAACTAGCATGTCCCCTTCGGCTTTCCATAGATTTCGACGTAATTTGATACTTAGGGGTACTTGTGTCCGGGAAGTGTTTTGTACGAATCAAATCGTGACCCAGACCTTGACCTTCAAAATGGTCAATTAAAGGTCAAATAGGGTAAAACGGACGGATTTCGATGAAATTTGATACCTAGGGATACCTTTGTCCGGGGAGTGTTTTGGACCGGTCAAATAGTGACCCCGACCTGACCTTGACCTTTAAAACAGTCAATGCAAGGTCAATTTGGGTAAAACGGACGGATTTTGACGAAATTTGATACCTAGGGATACGTTTGTCCGGGAAGTGTTTTGATCGGGTCAAATCGTGACCCCGGCGTGACATTGACCTTCAATATGGTCATCAAAGGTCAAATCGGGTAAACGGACGGATTTCGACGAAATTTGATACATAGGAGTACTTTTCTTCGGGGGGTGTTTTGGACGGGTAAAATCATGACCCTGAACTGACCTTGACTTTCAAAATAGTCAATTCAAGGTCAAATCGCGCCTTTCGCCGAAAATCAGATGGAAAACATCCCGAACGAAGTCGGGCCCACCAGCTAGTGTAATAAAGAAGACAGTTGGAAGAATTTAATGTATAACACGAGAAACGGGGGAAACTTGATATATGGAAGTATGCAAATTTCCCATGTGAAATTTGACAGCTAGTTTATATTATAATTATATTATAATTTATATTTATGGCTAATAATATGATCTTGGTGGCGTTACCATTTCTGGCTATGGTTTTCTTGTTCTATATGGGCAGGATAACCTCCTTAACATATGGTATTAACTGTGCCGACAATATGACATTCTTATATACCCATCATCGTATCGTATCGTTTCGCCATGTTGGGTCTCAATACGAACCTGATTCGGATACGACTAGCAGATATCCGAAACGACAGCATGCATGTTCGTGTGGTCTGGGCGTTATATATACGTCGTCTTTCATTGGCCTATTTGAATGAGCAAATTTGACTGCTGACATGGATGTTCAATTAACTAAATTAATCCATCCATAATAGATGTGTATACATGATTCGAAAATGGTATGGGTTCATATTCAGATGAGATAAATAGTTCAGCTGATCAGTCTCAGATACACACGAAAACACGCGAAAACTCACCAGAACTCTTTAGGTACTATGGATATTTACTGTCCAGAAGATCCGGTGTTGGTGACATTTTGATCCGCGACTTTGACATCTATCTGGACCGATAGTGGTCCCACCACATCGTGCTCATATTGAGAATGACACGTGTTTTTAAAACAATGTTCAATCCTATATATGCTTCATTGACATATTCAGTTATATGCCGGCACATTTTCGGCAGCGTGGAACGCCAGGGATTATACCAGTAAATAGACAGATTTGTAAATTTGACAGAACGAAACAACAAAAACACTATAGAAATAATATCTAAATATTAGGTCAACCACAACTTCCAACTATTGAAACAATTCGCTAAACATTGGTAAATGGTTAGATCTGGGATAACCGACTGACATCGAGTGGGTAAATAATCCTGCTTCGTATGGACGCATACATAGTTTGTTCGTTGTCTGTTTTACGATGAGAAACAGACTATTCGCATACTATATACGTGAAAATACTTTCCCTTTCAGTCTGGTTTGGTGATACCATCCGGGTTGGTGATACCAAGTACACAGGGATGATGGCGGTCAGTGTTGACTGGCATATTCGCGACAACGGTCGCTCACTAAAAATAATTATTAATCAATTTAGAACTATTCGTGAGTGTGTAAGATTTCAATATAAAATCAGTCTGTTCCAATGTCTATAGAAATGGATTTGATTTCTCAGACACATCATCTTGTCTTTTATAGCTTAAAGTTGTGCTGTCAACCGATTATTTTAACATTGAAACAGATCAATTTTGTTTTTAATTTTACAAAAGCAATTAGACAAATTCACGAAAAACATGAAACGAATTTTGAATGCATGGAGAAATTGAGCGGAAAATTAATTATTATGACCGCACGGCGCGTAAGCAATCTGAACGTGCTATGAGGCCATTGTTTTATATACGTACGCTTTTAATCAGTCACGACTAGCATTACGCTGTGTCTCCGTGGAAACATGGATCTCAGAAGGTACCTCCAGGTAGATGCTATTCAATTCAATTCAACTATTATTATTCACTCAAATCGTCAAATATGACACAATAGAGCATATCATTTCTGTGCAAATTACAAAAGTGGTGCGCGGTGAAAATTACACATATTATAATAATACAGTTGATTGATAACAGCCCATGGTTGTGCAAATGTCGGATTTTAACGTATTACTTATATAGTATGCCTCAGGAGTTTTTGAATAAAATCAGGACCCGTCTAATGAAAATAGATAGGTTTTTCAAGGTTTTACGTCGTTTACAGTTAAAAAGTTCACTTAATTTGTTGGTATTTGGTCGACAATAATAATATTTGTGTATGTATTTGACTCGCAGGTCTTTTAAACACGGGCATTGCAATATTACGTGGAAATCGTCCCCTATATTTGTACCGCATAGAGTACATAGTCTATCGGAATAATCTGAGTTAATCCATGAACCGGATTCGAGTGGTAAGTGGTGATTGCGGGTACGAAATTTCAGAAGTATTTGGACGGTGTCGTTTTTCACGAAAGAGAGGAATTTTTCTTTGGTGAAGTCGTGTTTTATAATTCTGTAAAAGGCATACATATTGTACCTCTCCATTCTTGGATGAATTGGTCTTCCATCCTACACTTGACCGACTTCTTAAATCTGTCGAGACTACATAATGTGTGATTGATCCATATACCCCCCATTCCAAGTTCATTTAACAGTTTATGCACATTTTCAATCCCATGGATTGTTAACGTAAGATGAGTTGTAATAAGTGAGTAATATATAATACAGTATAAATGGTAGCCTATTCTGTTCATTTGTATAAGTTTTCCCCAGTACGTTAAATTTCTTAATTTGATTTTCATAGTGATGGGGATGCATGTAATGACCGTAGTAACTTTGCGGGTGCACATAATAACAACGTGCACCCACTACTGTTGCATTACGTAACATGATATAACGTGTTCACTTATTTCCATGAATAAAATCTCTAGCATATTTAGCGTAAGTTATCAAGAAATACGAACAAATATGACGGAACAAAGCTACGGAAAGCAATAATCAATGGATTACATGGATTACAAAGGATAAACTGGATCTGTATCAACAAAGGACAATACGTATGTATTTTCTGGACAGTTTCTTAAAGACATTGCCTATTTTCGTTAGGAGACAATACAAGTCCTTAGCAACGACAAAGATATAAAGAAATACAAACCTTAAAAATGTCTAAAACATCCAAGAGAAAGGTTTCCACTACATCAAACAATGAGAAAGAGGATCGAGCATGTAGATTGTGTGACGAAGATATAAAAACGGATACAACTGGTATAATATGTGAAGCTTGCAATGGAAGATATCATCTAAAATGCCAAGACTTGACAGCCGCTGACCACAAATTATTGACGAAAAAGTCAGTAAGTGTTAAATGGTAATGTAAGAATTGCGCAGCAGAAACAGAAAGTTCTGATAAAAATATCCATGAGGAAATGAAGGCAATGAGAGCAACGTTGGACTCATTAGTGAAGCTCCTTCGTGACCAGAAAAAGCAGTCTGAAGTAGAAATGGAACAAATCAAAGAATCCCTTGACACAAGAATAGAAGAACGCTTTACAGAGTACGAACAGAAACAAAAACGAAAGAAGAATATAATTGTAGCAAACATAAAGGAGAGCGAAGAAACCGACCCAAAACTTTCTCGAATTGAAGATAAAAAAATAATTGAAGAGACCATAGCGAGAATGACGAACATAGACGTCAAAGAAGTGAAGGCATTCCATAGACTTGGGACTAAATCGCAGGGTAAAGTTCGTCCAATGAAACTGATTTTGACAACAGAAGAAACTAGAAACGAGTTGTTACAACAAGCAGTATCATATAACAAAAATGTGAAGGATACTTCAAACCGGGACAAAATTTATTTCAATCGTGATTATACAGTTGCAGAGAGTAAACGACAGAAAGAGCTCAGAGAGGAATGCCATGAAATGAGAAAGAAATTTCCCAAAGAACAATTCTTCATTCGAGATGACAAGATCGTGAAACGGAGTGGGTTGGGGTTGATGCAGAGGACTGCCTGATATGCATCAAGTCATCCGACTTCAACCTCAAATGACTTTAATCCCATATGTATGTATACAAATGCCGATAGCCTGATCAATAAACGTGACGAACTTCATTTACGCATAAAAGAACAAAGGCCTGCTATAATTTGCATAACGGAAACTCTTCCTAAACGCACGAAAACAGATGTTTCAGATAGTGAATTCCAAATAGATTACTATGACGCATTCTTCGGAAACAATACTAAAAGAGGAACTGTTATCTATACACATCGCTCACTGGCAGCACAGAAATGCATGGAATTGGAGAGTGGTAGCTACACAGAATCAGTGTGGTGTGAATGGAAAACAGGTCGTGATTCCATCCTATTTGGGTGTGTATACCGTAGTCCTGAATCCGATAAAATCAACAACGAGTTTCTTGTAAAAATGATAGACACCTTGGGTACCTTTTCTTGTAAGAATGTGTTTATCGTCGGAGATTTTAACTATCCAGAAATATCGTGGGACACTGGCATCTCGCATGACGAGGAAGCGAAGGCATTCGCTGATGCACTTTCAAGAAACTTCTTCCAGCAGCTTATAGATACGCCAACAAGACACCGAGAAAATAAAAAAGCTAACATCCTAGATCTTCTGATAACAAACAATCCGGATGTTATTAGTAATATTGATCACGAAGCAGCACTAGGTAAAAGCGACCACGACATTATTATGTTTGAAATAGAACCATCTCTATTAACTGCCCATCAGTATTCAAAGGAGCCCAGCTTTCTATGGCACAAAGGTAATTACGATATGATACGACAACAACTGGGAGAGAAAGATTGGTCAGGATTACATGAAATAGAACTACAACAAGCCTGGAATATGTTCAACAAATCCGTCATGGAACTAGCTGATGCGCACATACCTAAGAAATGTTTTAACAGGGGAAAAAATCGAAATACATGGGCTAACAAGGATACGATATCGAAAGTCAGAGAGAAGCGTAGGGCTTATAAAAAGTACAGGAGATCTCGTTCAGACGCAGACTATCAAAATTATAAGAAGCTTCGAAGTGATACAAATATATTGATAAAGACGACGAAAAGGGTATTTGAAAGGAAAATCTCAGTAGAATCTCACAAAAACCCAAACGCATTTTGGAATTATGTGCGCAGCAAAACAGCATCGCAGCAAGGGATCGGAGACCTGAAGACAAATGGTGGCAAAACTGTTGCCAGAGAGGACAAAGATAAAGCGAAAGTGCTGAACGATTTCTTTGCTGGGGTTTTCACAAAGGAGAATCAAACAGATATACCAGTAATCGACGAGCGTTGCAATGGAACATTACTAGCAAGTATTCAAGTCACGCCCCATGCAATTGAGAGAAAACTACGCAACCTAAATCCAAACAATGCTTGCGGGCCTGATAATATCCACCCAAAACTACTAAAAGAAACGGCATCGGAGCTCAGTATACCATTATCCATCCTGTTAAACAGATCTCTGTCTGAGGGGACAATACCTCAGCTGTGGAAACAAGCGAACGTGTCATGCCTTTTCAAAAAAGGAACCAAATCTTATCCTGGAAACTATCGTCCTGTGAGTCTAACCTGTATTCTCTGCAAATTATTGGAGTCTTTCGTGGCTGATGCTGTTATGACTCACATGGAAGAAAATAACCTTTTCACTACATGTCAACACGGATTTAGATCTGGCCGCTCATGTAAAACTCAAGTTACTCAACTACTCGAATATCTATCACATGTCACATCGTCTCTTGATAACAGCGAACCAGTTGATGTTATATATTTCGATTTCAAAAAAGTATTTGATACTGTTCCGCACAATAGGCTACTCAGCAAAATATATTCATACGGAATTCGTGACAACATTTTCTCGTGGATAAAGGAGTTTCTGTGTTGTCGACAACAAAGAGTTCGAGTGAGTTCTTCATTCTCAGGCTGGACATCGGTGATCAGCGGTGTACCTCAGGATAGTGTTCTTGGACCTATTCCTTTTACATTGTACATTAACGATTTACCTGAATGTGTTACTACCACATGCAAAATTTTCGCTGAGGATACTAAGATCATTGGAAATCCACTTCAGGACAATATACAACTAGATGTTAATGCTATGTGTAAGTGGTCCATGGATTGGCAATTACAATTCAATTCTAAGAAGACGCATGTTATACACATGGGCCACAACAATCCTCGCAATATATATGTGATGTCTGATGTTCCAGAAAATCCACCAATATTAGCCAGCCCATCGGAAAAAGACTTAGGAGTAACGATTGATGAAAAATTGAAATTTGACATCCACATTAACGCTGTATGTAGTAAGGCATACCGAATCCTCGGCATAATAAAAAGAACATTCGTCAGTTTGGAATTGGACACGTTCAGACAGTTATAAATATCCACGGTAAGACCTGTATTGGAGTACTGTAACACTGTTTGGCACCCGCACCATAAATACCAGTGTGTGTCACTAGAATGTGTACAACGTCGTGCTACAAAAATGGTCCCACAACTTAAAGAACTGGATTATAAACAAAGATTAATACGTCTCAATTTGATGTCAGTGAAGTTTCGCAGATTCCGTGGAGATATGATAGAGACCTTCAAAATTTTAAAACAGTCTTACAACGTAAATCCGGACCAGTATTTTCAAAGATCATTATCTACAACTACAAGGGGTCACTCGCTGAAATTACAATTGCCTCGTAAAACTAAAGACATAGGCAAATATTATTTCACCCAGAGAGTTGTTATACCATGGAACAATTTACCAGAGATGATTGTTTCATCCGTCAACCTGACGCAGTTCAAAGAACTGTTTGACTCATATTTGTATAGCCAGAAATATGAGTACGATGAGTGATTTTAACATATTGTTTTTATGATTACGTTATAATTTATATCCATGTTTCAAATCGGAACAAAAAGTCGGATGACTTGTTTCGAAATAAATGATACGGATAGTATTTCCATATCAGGAATTTTGCAAGTGGTAGCGCGAACCCTGAGGTCCAGTAGGAAAAGAAAGGTGTCCCTTTAAAGTATCGAACAAGTTTATAAAAGAGAAACATAAACAAAATGCATTTACAGAAAAAAAACCACACACTTATTATGTACTTGTTTGAGTGTGTGAAACTGATAAGTCAGTAGTCAGGTGCTATGTCAACTGGAGGAATGTAGCATTCTACTAACATTGCCGAAAATCTCAAGCAAATCGACATTACCACTCCATAGAAATATGCGCTCAATTGTAAATATTTACTTCTCGATTCGGGATGCAATTATCGGCGATAAACAAGCGAAAACGATTTCGACATCGATAGTCACTGCATTCAATTAATAGATAGCTATTAGTGTGGTCGTTGGAGAGTTGAACCCGGAATAAATTGGATACAAGCTGATTTTTGTGTTATTCGACGCGGAAAAACACCAGGAACAACATATCAAAAATCCGCTCATGGGAAAATTCAGGATCCAAGATGGCGTCCATAATGTCTGTTGTTATCGCAAAATACTGAATTTCTGCGGTAGGTGCTCCAATTAATGCCAAATTCATAATAAATTGAAATATATACAAACAATGCTTTTTTGTAAACCATATCTGGTAGAATGTATTTCCCAAAATGGCCGCCAAAATGGACAAAATCGAATGAAATTTACATGTTGAGCAAAATTGAAGATATAGTCCTATACGATTGAACAAACTCTCGAATTATGCGAGGAAGAATGATTGCAGAGTATAAGAGAAACTTTTGATTAGAGATGTACGAATTATCTCTAATGTATCTCACGAGAGAGCAAGCGTAACCAGGGTCTTATGAAACGGTTAAATCTTGACTTTTGTACGCCCAGAAACGGAAACATAACGCAGTTTGTTTCTGTACTGCTTATTTTGAATCGTATGATATATGTGCAATTTTACAGCTAAATGGGAGTTAGTAGAGATGTATTGACTATGAGACCTTTTTCTAGAAGCAGAAAAATGTGTACTCCGAGCAGTCTCACGAATGTGACCGATCATAATTTATTTTGATATCTACAGCATTAAACCTTTAAAAATTAACTGATATAAAACGGTATGAAAGATATTCATATAGTACTGGGTAAAAGGCGTATAGTCTATTGTCCGTGTCTCAAAATAGTAGTCATAGTTGCCTCAGATCAAGTGATAAAACACGAATATTTCGCTTTTATCACAAGAATGCATGGTGGTATACCATGAACTAAATTTATTAAAACACGAAGGAGTACCATAGACTATCGTTAATAAATTCTAAACTTGACCAAAATTGCCTACATACACTGTGACAAAGACTGTGTTTATACCTGGAAATTATATTTGGTTGAATTCACCAAGACCACATCTACGCGAAACTTACTACGTTTTCTTCAACCGCATCATCACGTTTACTCCTTCCCCGTAATGTTACACATAGACGCTGCACACATAACCACAATTAATACTATTGCGTGAATGTTCAACGTTGAAATAACATCTTAAACGGTCATCACTCGATATTTAGCATGATTATGTGGGTGGTAATGGTAAGATATTTTCAAACAAATATATACTGAAAACTAATAGTGTGCATTGCGTAGCTGCATATTCCAGTTGTAAAGTTGTCATTTAAGTAATTTTAACAAAATTGTCTACTATGAACACGGTTTGTTAGCAGCATAAAAATTAGTCTTACATACAATGTGTGTTGTACCGTCTCTTTGATCTGGTGAGACGCGGTGCTAATCTATTGAATATATGAGTGTTTCTTCACAGTATAATAAGCATTGCTACAAATATGTATTGTTAAATATCACCGGGAGTGTTGACAATTCCGGAAATATAACTAACATTTAGACCGCTAGAGTTCGCACTTAAATTTCGGCGTTAAATTCAATAATTAATCATCTTGCCGAACGAAACCAATGACTGTGAGGCGAAACATTAGTTCGTGTGTTGCATGTCCGATATTATTTTTTTTGGCCCGACTATTGGATGTTGGATAAGCAGAACACCCGCACGGGCAAATGAATAATAGGCTTATGACACTCCCCATACGAAAGTATCCCTACTATTAACGCATTGATAAAATACTGCAGTGGAGTCATATAATTAGGACAGCAAGACAGATTAAGTGCACAAAACTGACCAGATATGGAGGTGAATACAGTTAAGCTCAAAACAAATAGACTAAATGATGTTTTGCTATGAAGACAAAATGCATTTATTATTAATGTTATAAAACAATTATTGTTTTAAAATGAATGTATTACTTTTAAAGATATATTCCGGGAATGTTCAGAAACAACAATAATGTTTATGAAAAAAATAATATTTTTTTTAATTCAATACATGTACTTGTATTAATTATGTACATATTGTCATGATGATATACACATTATTGTAGGTGTATTAAAACATATACATATAATAATAACAATAACATATATAAATAATATAAAATAAAATTCAACATGACTTACCTTTGGATGTGTGATGAAATTTGAAGTTGCTTTTGCTGAACCCGAAATCAGTGTTGGACAATGTTTACATGTAGCTTTGAATTTGTCAGAAATATCATTGGGCAAGGTAAAATGTTGCCTAATGAATAGAAGAAAAATATGAGGATAATGACCCCATGTGTATAACACTAGTCAAGTAAATGCTGATGTGTTAACTTGTTATATTGGTCTGTATTTTTGGAATGTAATTGAAAATGTAATTGGAATGTAATTGAAATTACACCCCTTTTCTCAATGTAATTAATTACATTCAATTACATGTAATTGAAAAAACATTCAATTACAAATTACATCCAATTACTTGGGAAAATGTAATTAATTACATTCAATTACAATTACAATTACCCCAACCCTGGTAGTGCCCCAAACAATTCAACTGACGTTCCAAGCTACATAGGTTTTGTCACAAACTACCAAATATGAGTGTCTCTAGCCATCCAACGTGTGATCCAAATCATACAACGAGTGGGTCAATCCATCCGATGAATGCCCAAACCACCAAATGAGTGTCCCAAAAAATCCAGCGAGTGTTCGAAAGGAAATTAGTGTCCCATAAATTATGCACCAACATTTTTGTCCCAGGCCATCCGAAGAGAGTCCTATGTCATACAATTGTTGTCCCAAACCACCAACTTCCGTCTCAATCCATTCAACGGCCCAATCAATGAACCAGTCGACAAATGAGTGTCTCATTCCACCATTCGTGTGTCCCATATGCACATCTAGTGTCCAAAACCACCCAATTGGTCTCAAACTTTTCAACGGGTGGCACAAACAATTAAGTAGTGCCCCGTACGATATGCACCCGATTCTCGACCTGCACAGATAGTCCTCCAAACCATGCATCTGGTATCCTAACCTACACAATGGGTATCATAGGCCATCCAAGGAGTGTCTCAATTCACCCGAACAGTATCGCAACCCTGCAACTTTTGTTCCAAACCACAGTGCATGGTAGTGCCCCAAACAATGAAACTCGTGTTCTTAACCAAATAGGTTCAAACCACCAAAAGTCGTCTCAATCTATTAAATGCCCCAATCATTGAACAAATCGACAAATTTATGTCACATTCAACCACACGTGTGTCCCATATCCAAGTCGAGCGTGCAAACCAATTCAACTGTTGTCTCAAACCATGCAATGTGTGTCACAAACCACCCAGCGAGTGACCCAAACCATAACACTAGTATCACAAACCAGCCATTGACTTCCCAATCCATCCAAATGGTGTCATAAAACATCTACTAACTTGCATCTCAATACATTTAAACAAGTGTACAAAACCCTCCTCCGAGTATTCAACCCTTTCATGATGGGTGATGTGCTGATACAGCATTAATGATCCTGTGACATGCATTCTCCCATATATGCGAGTCTCCCACGGGGAGTCTTGCATATGTTATGAGAATTATGTGGCTCACATGGCCAAGGTAAGTAATGCTAGGCCAATGCATTTTCTTATATATGCGATGAACCCTATGGCACAGGATTTTCGCAAAATGTCAAGAAGCTACGATCAAGGGTTAAGACCATCAAATGAGTGTTCCAAACGACCCAATGGGTTTACATTCCAAACCAAGAGACACTCGCTGGGTTGTTATAATAGTATAATAGTTGTGACAATCATTCGACGGTGTGGGACATTCTGCATGGGGTGGTTTTAGACACCAGGCGGATGTTTTTAGACATTCTTGGTCCTGGTGGTTTGAGGCAATCGTCATACTGCATGGGACGGCTATTGGATGGGTATGAACACTCATTGAACACTGGTTGGCAATTGGCGGTGCCCGTTCTATGGACTGTGTTGGTTTGGTATACTATATTGATTCAGATGGTGGTTTGAGACACCCGATGCGTGGACTTAAGCTCCTTAGATGACACTCGTTAAGTGGTTTTGGAAACTAATTGGATATGTTTGGATACAAGTTTGGTGGCTTTTGACACTCATCTCATGGCATATAGCACTATTGGCTATACATTATATGAGAAGATTTAGTTACAATATAAATTAATGAAAATATTTATTTTTTATTTTTGATGCTATGGAAACAATCTGGTGACCTTTAGCCAAACTTGCCCAATTTTACTGCTGTCGGTCGCCATTTTGTCCCTATTTTCGATATTGACGCCATCGTTTCTGCTAAAATAGGAATTAATGGTTCATATCTGCCATCATATTGGTATTCAGTATTCAGTACACTGGTGAGTTCAATTCCCTTCTGTGCATTACAATAATAATTGATTTTTCTTCGAAATTGTATTTTAAATCTATTTTAATTTGATGGACACTGAAGGGCCAAATCCTCGTGATATGGCTCATTACTATCAGATATCGATTTAGCATGGTACATTAAAAACAAAAATGGAAATTATCTGGTAAAATGTAGCGAAATTTGCACAATTTTACCACTTCCGGACACCATTTTGTCCGCTATTTTGGATTTTGTAATGACAACAATAATAATTTATTAATAATTCCACAAGGAACGAAATATCAAACAATAAAGCTATGCACGTAATTAGGAATTTTTTCAAACAACTCCATAAAATCCCCCCCCCCCCCAAAGCGAATATTGAAAATGTTGTTCCCCCGATTCTGCCCGAAAAAAAGACAAAAACATTTAGTCCAGGAGATATTGGTCGACCTCTGCACCCCCCCCCAGGACTTAACTTCAGCCCACAAATTTTCTCCCTTAAGGTCTACTCTAATTTTTTTCACTTGTTAACAAGAAAAAAAAGTGGCCGCAGAGACTCCAGACAAGATGGCGTCCATCATGGCGGCAATTTAAAAAAAATGCACCAGGTCTCTTTGATCGCCATTATAGTAAAGATGATAGCACATGCGGTCTTGTTTTCCGCTCGATTCGTTATGCTAATATACAACCCATACAAATTAGCCAAAAATCCGACACCAGAATCCAATATGGCGGCCAAGATGGCCGCCGAAATGTGAAAATATGCTATTTTTCTGACATGTTACCACCTTTCGTTTGTCTCTGTGGGAAAATGTTAGAAATTTTGCGTCATGTTATACATTTATCATATAGAGGAGTCATTGGGGAACACATGGGGACCATAATATGCATTCATTGCGGTATATTTTTGGCCGATATCACGTTTTCCCAAATGCCGGTATCATAGGTCAAAGCCGAATCTCCGTTAATAACGCGATGTTATGTTTCGAATCAATAAATGTTATTGCTATTATAACAACACCCATGCATATATATTTGCAGGAGATACTCGAGCTAGAATTTCTCTTATACGTGAGTTGAGGAATATTTACCCAAATCCAAGATGGCAGCCAAAATGGCCACCAGAAATAAAAAATCGCCGAAAATCGCTGATTTTAACACCAGTGAGCATTATTGTCATGACAACTCCACACCTGCTAACTATTGTAAGTTGGGAACACTTAGGCGAAGAACTTTCCTTGTACCATATCCAAATAAAAGTCCCCCAAATCCAAAATGGCGCCCACAATGGCGGACAGATTTTTAAAAATCACCGAAATTCCCTCATATTCACATCATTGGGCATTATTGTCGAGACAAATCCATCCATGCGTACAGTTGAGTTGGAAATACTGAGGTGAAGTAATTACCTTACATCTCATACAAGAAATGGTTTTCCAAATCAAAGATGGCGGCCAAAATGGCGACCGAAATTTGAAAACACGCCTACATTCCTTTACTTTCTTACGATGGGCGTTATTGTTTCGCGATTTCTATCCACCATTACATGTTGATATGGAATAGTGACATGAAGTATTCATTAGGGTTTGGCAATTGATACTCACAGCCAAGATCGTGCTAAATTGGCGGCTAGAAATTGAAAAGAAATCGATATTTTAACATATTAATTTCAACTTTTTGTCATAATATCGGTATGTATGGACGAAACTGTACATAAACCATCTACTAGTTCAACTTAAAGGTATCAAAACGCATAACATAGCTCGTATCCTTCTGGAAAGATGAAACACCACAATTAATATCGCGATGTGGCATTTCGAAATCCAGTCTCCACTTAGCGCCGATAATGGCCGTAAGCGTAGGTGCGCCGAATAGTTATATCAGAACAATTACCTGATAACAGATTCTGATTTGCCACGTCACGTCCATAATTATCTGTACCAGCTTCCATTTCTTTGTCTGATAAATCTAGGTCGCTCACACCGACAAAGTATTCACCACTTCCTGGGAGTAGGGTCCCTCTAATCATAACGTTTCAAACAATTCATTTTCCGGTGTCTAGCTTACAGAAGGTCATCTCTATGTATGTGTCTCATACCCCATGGGATAACGACATGTACACCTGGCGAACCAGTTAGCTAGTCACTTCTCAATAGATGGTTCGTCAACTCACAAACTCAGCGAACGCATTGGCATATGTGGACAACTTCGACAGTGTTTCGAAGATTGCTAGCTGTCTCATTCCCTTGGACAGATGTCTATCTGCTAAGGAGAAGACCCTAGTGTACAGACTACCCACACTTCTTGACCATTATCCGAAGCAAACTGTGTGACGCCCCGCAGTTGTCTCATCGAATATCTCCCAGCAGAGAAGAACAATGCTCGCGGTGCTAGTTTGTGGACATGCGCCATGATAGTGGGAATGAAATGGGCCACTGTATACACCACCCCTACACCTGGTGCACGTTTAAGATATCGAATGTCATGCGTGTCGGTTTTATTTGGTGTGGTAAGGTTGTATTCCACATCCGTTTCTAAGCCTTTTCTGATTCAACTACGTACACTTTTGTCTGGATAATAATATGCTAGCCTCCCTCAAAACAGTCGGATGGACTAAAGGATAATGTCTTTATAGCATGAATGTATGCGTGTTTTGTTGTCCTCTCTCGGGGGTTAGTGTCAGTGTGTGGGCAGTATTATTCAAGAAAATGTCAGGAACTGTGGTGCATTTATTTCACTATGTATTTAAAGAACAATTTACAGTCTCGATGGCAATGGCTGTGGCCGTTGGGGAACGCGACCTTTATGATCATATAGCTTTATATATATAACTTTAGAATATAGTAGTTAATGTCACATGCAGGAAAATGGTCGCATTGGTGATGTTACCAAGAAATCACTTGGTGTACCAACGTTTGTTGAACTGCATGCAAGAGCTCATCAACGTAACATTCCTCTGGATGTTCTTCGCGTTGAACATTTCACCCTTTTGTTGATGGCATTTGTACTTTCTTGAACCATAGCACCCAGCGTGAGTATGACATATCAACCAACTATCAAAGGTATCGCCTTTAAGACTACATCCCAGTTGTTTAGGAACGGCTTCCAAACGGATGGGAACATTCAATCTTAGCATACAAGGAAAGCAAAGCCACACATGATATCCTGTCTGAATCTAAAACATAACAAAATAAGGGGCGGTGCAGTCATGGTCCAATTTCATTTCCACTATCATGACACATACCAACAAACTAGCACCGTGTGTATTGTTATCATCTGCTTGGATCTGTTCGGTGAGACGATTGCTGGACGTCAACAAGCTTGTTCTTATGATCATGTTCAAGGAGTTTGGGTATATTATGCATTATGGTCTTCTACGCCTTAGCAGAAATGCATCCATGAAAGGTCGGGCTTTCAACATTCGAAGCCATATACAGAAGTTGTCCGGGTACGTCAGTGCATTAGATGAGTATGTGAATTGATGAACCATATATTGAGAAGTGGCTGTTTGGGAAGATCACCAGGTGTACACGTTGTTATCCCCATTAGGTCACCAAAGCTGACAATACGCAGATAGATAGGTCCTTCTGAAAGCTAGTATACGCATCGACCGAATACCTTTATAGTTTATCGCACAAGATGACGCATATACCCCATATGTAGCATATGAATTATACCATAAGCTATACCACGAATGAAGCTCGCTAAGAATTCCAAGCTTTCGAAACCAACACGTGAGCTGGACACCGGCATATGTATTGTTTGAAACATTCCGATTAGTGGCACACTCCTACAAAGAAGAGTAGTGAACTGTTGTTGTGAGTGAGATAGATTAATCTGACGAAGAGACGGAAACGAGTCTAGATAATGCTGAATGTGGCAATTCAGAATAAGCTCAGGTACTGTTGTTTTGATTCTTGGAAGTCATAATATGACTATTCGGCGTTCAAAATCTGTCCGCCATTGTGGGCGCCATTTTGGATTTGGGGGACTTTTATTTGGATATGGTACAAGGAAAGTTCTTCGCCTAAGTGTTCCCAACTTACAATAGTTAGCAGGTGTGGAGTTATCATGACAATAATGCTCACTGATGTTAAAATCAGCGATTTTCGGCGATTTTTTATTTCTGGTGGCCATTTTGGCCGCCATCTTGGATTTGGGTAAATATTCCTCAACTCAGGTATAAGAGGAATCCTAGCTCGAGTATCTGCTGCAAATATATATGCATGGCTGTTGTTATAATAGCAATAATATTCATTGATTCGAAACATAACATCGCGTTATTAACGGAGATTCGGCTTTGACCTATGATACCGGCATTTGGGAAAACGTGATATCGGACAAAAATATCCCGCAATGAATGCATATTATGGTCCCCATGTGTTCGCCAATGACTCATATATATGATAAATGTATAACATGAAGCAAAAGTTCTAACATTTTCCCACAGAGACAAACGAAAGGTGGTAACATGTCAGAAAAATAGCATATTTTTACATTTCGGCGGCCATCTTGGCCGCCATATTGGATTCTGGTGTCGGATTTTTGGCTAATTTGTAAGGGTTGTATATTAGGTAATGAATCGAGCGGAAAACAAGACCGCATGTGCTATCATCTTTACTATAATGGCGACCAAAGAGACCTGGTGCATTTAAAAAAAAATGGCCGCCATGATAGACGCCATCTTGTCTGGAGTCTCTGCGGCCACTGTTTGTTCTTGTTAACAAGTGAAAAAAATTAGAGTAGACCTTAAGGAAGAAAATTAGTGGGGTGAAGTTAAGTCCTGGGGGGGGGGGTGCAGAGGTCGACCAATATCTCCTGGACTAATTGTATATTGTAGATTTTCTATTGTTTTATCGGTTATAAGAGAATGTGAAATGCTAGATGTTACTGCACCATTGATTCTGACCAAGAATCATGCAGATCTTAGCTAAAGGGCTTCTCCAGAAAGTAGTTCTCAGAAAGTATACACGACGAAAGTTTATCTGAAATCAATTATAAAACTGGGCACGGAGAGTTGCTCGCCCACTTTTGAAAACACCCATGACGTTGGATATCAACTCATGAATAACTCTTGAGTTGGCGCCGATAGTTGAATGACACTACTTCAATGCGGATGTTGTTCAGCCGGGTTCTGACACCAGCAATCAATTCTACCCGTGTTTATACTTGACATAAATCTGTCATCGTCCTCGCTTCAAATGTCTATATAGTTCTGCAGCTTTCTAAGAAATTCCCAACGCGGTCATACTTGACATTGATTCGCGCGAACTTGTCTTTTCCCATTGTGCAGGAGTGTGCCCATGATAGGGACACATCATTTATCCGATGCGGTGAGTCCGGTGTTTTAGGTATCATGTTATATAGCAACAACATACTTTCAAATAAATCGAATCATAAATGAGAATGTCCCACATGAAAGTGTTCATAGAAAACAGGCTTCGCATAATACATGATTGTACAGCTTAATAAATACCTAACAAAGTCACGTTTAATTAAAAGGAATATTGCATTGTTTTATCGCTTATATGAGAATATGAAATGCTAGGTGTTACTACACCATTGGCTCTGACCAATTTTTTTTTTTATCATTTGGTGAACAATGATCACAGTGGAGATAGTATTAACCCTTTACCCAACAGAACGGCCTTGTGCCAATGCATTCTCGTATATATGCGAGTCGACCATAGGTAGCCTCGCATATATAAGAGAATGCATTGGCTTAACACATTAAAAATTATAAATTGTTAAAGAATGTAAGAAAAAATGGTAAAAAATGTTTTTTTTAGGCCAATGCATTCTCTTATATATGCCAGGCGACATATGGTCGACTCGCATATATAAGAGAATGCATTGGCACAGGTCATAACTGTAACTATCACAATGTGGTCAAGGAGCCGGTTCCAATGATATCCATATTTGTATGGTTCTATTGAGACAGACCGAAGATATTTTAGGCTGTTCAAGCTTTATTTGGCCGGTTTTGGCCGGTTTGTTGGGTAAAGGGTTAAGAAAAAATATTACCTGTGCGTACGGCAGTGCAAATAATTTTTTTTTCGGGTTTCCGTTGGGTACTTGATTCTAACCCACCATCTCCTTAACACATATCCCCAGCACAAAAATTACCCACCCCAATATACTTACTTCTATATAGTTAAGTATTATTGGGGTATGGTCAATTGTTTCTGGTGACCTGTGCTTCTTAAATGAAAACGCACGGAATTTCGTTTCTTAAACGAGGTTATTATGACTAAATTTTCGGGTTTTTTGGGGGTACTTTAAAAAAACCCATTCTGAAATGAAAACGCCAAGGAATTTTGTTTCAGATATTGTGTATTATTAATCAGTGATGACTAGAGCACTATTAATATGAAAATCAACTTTGTACTCGAAAGTGCAAATAGAAGTAATTTTTGGGGTTTTTGGGGGTACTTTCAAAACCCCCTTTCTGAAATGAAAACGCCAGGAAATTTCGTTTCAGAAATTGTGTATTGTTGATCAGTAATTGCTGGAGCACTATTAATACAAAAATCAGCTTTGTACTCAAAAGTGAAAATATAATTCATTTTTGTGGTTTTGTGGGGTCTCTGACCCCTAAACGCCAGGTATGTGGAACTTAAGAAATCCGATTTCTTTGAACGTTCCTGGTGTGTAACAAATCTGGGGCATCAAACCTTTCGTACGCGATTGTGCAAATAGAACCCTTCAGGCTCCCTGATTATAACGGTGTACCCATACATGTCCAAGTGTGTCAAATCTTTATTATCTTTGTTAAATAATGTAGACAAGTGACTTCAATTCCATGGGGTTGGTGATACGTTGATTGAACTACATGTCTTTAAATGTCTTACCGTCACTTCTTGTGTAATGGTCGCCATGATACAGCTAGATATAAATTCAATGCAACATATCCCAAACTCTCCATGAGACCGAGAGTCACACAGATCTTCCAAAATATATAATAGACTAGCTGGTAGACCCGACTTCGTCCGGGCTGTCTCCCCTCTGCTTTTCGGCGAATTGCGCGATTTGACCTTGAATTGTCCATTTTGAAGGTCAAGGTCATGTGGGGATCACGATTTGACCCGTCGAAAACACTGCCCGGACAAAAGTACCCGACAAAAGTACCCGTCGAAATCCATCCGACAACGTGAGTCCTGCTACATGTATAAGAATAACAGTTATGTGATGCTTATGAACTTCATGAAAAATCTACTTTTAGCAAATAGTTCTCTATTCTCATCAAATGTCCCCAGTGGAGCGTTCCGCGTCACTTTAGCCTGGGAAACTCCGAGGCAATCTGCTACATGTATTTATTATAAATATATATATGACGCTATGTAAATATTAGGAATGCATACACCCCAAAGACGAAAAAAGGAAGAAAACACTTTCGCGCAAAAAGGAATCTGAATATCAGCATGTTAAGAAAGATCCACAACAGATCTTTATGGTCAAGTATAAAGAATGCCCGGAATTGAAATGGTGGTATATGGCAGCGCCCGACTTTAGGTTACACGGGTGTAAATGTTTTCCATAGTGCTAACGTTTTAGCAATATAAATTTTGGGTCCCAAATTTTCTTTAAATCTGAAAAATTGACATTTGGGGATACTTTTTACACAAAATTCATATCTGTCTAGCAGGGAATTCGCCTTTAAACCTTGTGTGTTCGTAACTAGTGTCAGAACCGCATAACAAAATACTCTCCTATTTTAGACCACACCAAAAAATTCAAACTTCACTACAAAGGGTTAATTCCTGTGCCAATGGCTATTTTACCTATGGGAAATCATAGGGAAGCGGTGTGATGATTTTTTTTATGCAAAAAGCACACAAGGCTATTAACCAATCAGGGCACAGTGTCTATTTTATTCTCTCCTATATATTCCTCCCGCATCCGTTAGATGTCACTCAGAACCATACTTACACCAGTGTAACCTAAATAGCAATCGCGTTGAAGTATGCGCATAGCTTTTAACGGCAAGTCAGAGTCATTCTTGAGTTGACAGCACATGTCAACTGTAGTGTCATGGGTGTTTTGAAATGTAGCTATTAAAGCACTCCGTGTTCAGTTGTAGCTATCGATTTTTACACATAAGCTGTCTTCACAAATACCGTGAGTAACGTATATATACAAAGCGAGTGATTGGTGTTCCAATCCACAGAAAGGCAATGGAAGCTTCCAGTTCATTCGACCTTTTTGATACATTTATAAATACATGCCACTATTCATATTTGTATAATAAAATGTCATCTCGCTGGTGTTGACAAAAGAGTTTTCAGTCAGTTGGGATTCAATTTAATATTCAGAGGGATCATATCATTCCTATATGAATATACTATAGCATCTGATTTATAATAATTCATATATACCGGTATTACTTAATATAAGGGTAGGGCCACTGATTTATAATAATTCATATATACCGGCACTACTTATTATAAGGGGTAGGGTGGTATAGCCTCTGATTTATAATAATTCATATATACCGGCACTACTTATTATAAGGGGTAGGGTGGTATAGCCTCTGATTTATAATAATTCACATATACCGGTATTCCTTATTATAAGGGGTAGAGGGTGGTAGTCTCTGATTTATCATAATTCATGTATTCATGCATGGCAATTGATTGCACGATATAACAATTATTTGTAGCGCCTATTATGGTATATTATATACCTATATGTAATATATATACATCCTCATAATTATACATGTTCACATATATTCTCGCTGCAATAGCTCACATACAAATACATAATTTGTACTGTATTTTAGTATATATGTATAAAGATACCTGTATATATAGGCCTTTATATCTGCGCGTGACCATTTTGTGACGGTAACCGGGAGTACACCTTTAAATAAATCGGCCGATGTATTAGAAACAAAATTGACCGCAGTCGCATCATCGACGGATTTAATACAACTAGATTCGAGGCGACAAAATCCGTCGTTTGAAACGGGCCTTAAGATGTTCATTTATGGTGGATACACACATTCATGTAATATCTGTAATTATCGTCTATTTGGCGTTTTACATGGATCATACAATGCAATACGTGTCCACTGTCAATCCAACGCACTGAGTTCTATTTCCAATTAAGTCGGAGTGTAGAGAACCCGCTATCTTGGATCGAGTCGCCAGGTCACTTAAAATAATTGTTCGTGGGATAACCCATATGGTGGACGTTATATCTAAATAATTACCAGTCCTCTCTTGATATTTATAGCAGTGGTGGATCAGGAATTCCCCGACTTGGGGCTATACATGACCCCTGACGTGGGGCTATATATGATCCCGAAAGCTACCAGGCGGGGTGGCTAACTCTGAGCTATTTAAGTAAAACATAATATATTGTACCTTCTTGGCCAGATTATTTCGACCGATACATTCAACTATTTAAAGTCCCTTAGCTATTTGAAGCGTTCGAGACCCCACGCCAAACAAGCACCATTGTCGAACATGTTCTATATCAAGCCTGTATATGCCAGACGTGTCGCTTCTGGTCTTCGTACATTAATAAAATGCCAGATATCACACATACTTGACTAATTTCCGCATCCGTAAGAGAAGACTTGTCTTGGACTGGCCTCAAATGTCCTGATAGCAGACAGTTTGACTTCGCTTATCACGACTCACTTGTCTGGCCTGTTAATAATGATCGCTCGCGCGCAGGTGATTGATGTTGTCAATTATTGGTGTGGCCTTGTCAAATACATGTAATACATGCAATTTACATACAGAAATTACACGCATGTGTGTATCCACCCTTAGTACATGTACGTGATATATAATTATATCCCGTGTCGATGTACTGAATGGAGGGATAAACTGATTTCTTTATCATCAGATCAACATGATATCCACTCCCAATTTGGATAACATCAACATTTTATGGAACTGCAATTAACTAATATTAAATGCAATGTCGTGTTGATAGGAGTAGTATAGTCTACCTATTCTAGTATACCGTTTGACTTGACTTTGCTCAGCTCCTGTTCCTGTGCCATCAGGGGTTATAGGTCACAACGCGTGGGTGTATATCGATGAAGGTTATCACGAGAATAGCGCCTGATTATCACGGGTAATAAACAATGCGTGTATGTCTAGGTTTTTTTTTGTTGATCGCGGGTACTAAACAATGCGTGTATGTCTAAATGATATCTCTCTCGCGTTAACCCTACCGCTTATCGCCTATTCATGTAATATGAAAGAAAAATATGTACTCGGGTGACTGCTATCAGAGGTATATATTAATCACGAGAATAACTCGCCAGCGTCGCGCGCGGTAGCGATAAACCAGATCGCGTGTACTATACACAGTGGTACATAATATATGTATTGGTTTGACTGCCTAAACCCTAAGCGCCTAATCCTGAGCTATCAGGGTGGGGGTATATGCCACGCCGCGTGGGTGTATATGGGCGAATGTTATCACGATAATAGCGCCTCATTATCGCGGGTACTAAACAATGCGTGTATTTCTAAACGATATATCCCTCGCGTTAACCCTACCGCTTATCGCCTGCGTTTCCGATAAACGATATATCCCTCGCGTTAACCCAAGACTTCCAATAGACTATATCTGAGAAATTTCTCGCGCACAAATTCTATAGTTATAGTTATTATAATAGTGATTATTGTAAGCCTAATAAATCTGATAACAGGAATATACTAATGCACTATACGGTCTGGCAATTCTTTCGCTGGTTCAACAAAGAAACCTCTTCAATATTTATCCGGCACCTCATGGGGGTGGTGGTGTTACTTCATCGAGAATCCCTATTACCACACCCAAATATTGATATAGTGGTGTGTCTCCACCACACACCTATATTTATGTCCAAATACAATAAATGGAACCCAACACAAACAAATAAACAACTAATGTATCAACATTTGCTTTATTCGACACCAAGAATAACAGGTTTATTTCAGTTAATTATCCATATTGTCATCGTCGTCATCTTGCTCAGAGTCTATATGTTTATCGTTTTTGTCCTTACTGTTATTCTTCATGTACTCCATCAGGAGGGGTTTATATCTCCTCAATGAAATCCGAACGGCAGGGAGTATATCATAGCTATCATTTAGCATCTTATACACACGATCCATGATTTTGATATGAGTTTTCCCACCACTAACTTCGAGTAAATTTTGTATAAATGCAGCGTATATGTTTAAAAAACGCCTCTCATATTCGGGCCATATCTTCACATTTGATTTTTCTTCAGCCTCTTCTTCCGTCAACCCTTTCTTCATATAGCGTTCAACTAATTCATCTAATTCTGCTTTATTGTCATTTAGGGCCTGTAACCACACATCTTCGAAATAGTCGTTTTCTTTTTCAGTCGGAAGTGTTAATATTTGTCTGTCCTGGTTCGGAATTGATTCTATTTTCTTTGTGTCAATTTTCTGTTTTTTATTATTCACCGGTGCTTCTTCACTTGCTTCTCTTTTCTTACTATCAGAACACCAATTTTTAATGTGTCTTTGTACATCATGCTGGGTCTCAAACACGACACCACAATCGTCACAGCTTGGCATGATACCGTCTTCGCTTTCAGAGTCGTATTCCTGCTCTGACAATAGCCTAGGGTATGTCGTTTCACTGAGGTTATCTTTCGTTTGATGAGTTATCACCTCGACGGACTCATCAACAGTACTGTTATTTGGTAATATGCTTTTTTCTTTTATACTGGCCTTTGTCAACATTATATTACTGCGCAGTCGCAAACGTTCTGGAGTATTCGTTTTTAAGTCAACTACGAGATAACCAAATGGTTGATTGGTAGCTTTATTGAAATGGGACATAAAGTGTTGCGTTTTCTCTGGATACATTTGACGAGCTAGAGTCATTACCTGCATTTTATATACGGGGTTGTTGAATAGAATCAAGTAGTGGCAATTTCTCCGTTGGGTGGGGTCCTTGTTATAGTAGAGAGATTGGTTAATCGCAAACACGGATATACCCAAATGGTGACTACCCTCGGTGAATAATTCAGTAACCCGCGAATCCTTGGACGCCGTAGACATAAGGTCATCAAGTACAATCAGACATTTTTTCCAGAATGAATGAGGGTGTCCAAATTAGTCGGAAGGCCTTGTATAAACTGGACAGATGGCGCGACGGTGTCCTTGATTTCATCGTATAATGGCTGCCAGTACTTATAGAACCAAATTATTTTCTCGGGTGAAGGCTGTATACTCGCTGAACAATTTTGAAGTATACTCTTAAGCAAGTGTGTTTTGCCGCAAGAAGTGGGTCCCGAAATCCACGCGGTAAATGGATGCCTGAACTTGAAGTCATCCTGCAGCGCGCCACCACTGCTTTCTCTATAAGGTTGTTGTTGTTGTTGTTGTAGTTGTTGTTGTAGTTGTTGTTGTTGTTGTTGTTGAGAATGTTTGAACTTTATATGCCGTTTTAAACTGTCTGGCCATACATATTCACTTGAACATGTTTCACACTGATGCTTCATCCTTGACAGACCGGAGGGCACTGAGTCTTTTCCAGTAAAAAGAGAGTCTTTTATGACAAGAAGAACAATATCTATTAATCGAGTTTTCAGATCCAGATTTTGTATCATCTAGGAAATTATTAGTATATATATATATATATTTTTTTTTATTTTTCGCGAGATACACACCATTGGACGAGGAGGGGTGAAAGCAACACCTCGCCCCTAGGGGGGGGGGGTTGCCACATATCTACTCGTCTTCCCTCCCATTTCACTCTGTGGACATTGATTGGTAATAAACATTCTCATTCTGACTCTGATAGGGCGTATTGTTTAAAATAATATTAAACTTCTATACGACCGAACAGTTTGACAAACAGTTATTACTACTGACATGTATACTTGCATAAACAGTGTTCGCGTTGTCGGTGGCCAAATTGGTCAATGTCCAATCTTTTTATAATTCGGCTAATACAAATTTCATTTGGCTAAACTTTTGGCCAAATTTATTTTACCCCAAATGGAAACAGAAAGCATAGAGCCGGAAAGCGTAACGGTCCAATATTGTTTTGTTATTATTATTGGGGTTTGGAATTTGACCCGGGAGGATTTGAAAGGGCCGGATGCCCCTTCCTACAGCCCACTTGGAAACTTTCATGGGGGTTTTGTTTAATACAATGAATATAAACATAACATATGTAACATTAATATGTGTTAGCGCACGATTTCGGTAATACAGCTGACTTCATGATTTAACGACTGTTCTGGTGTGCTAGCCTGTAGTGCTCGGCTTCCTGTAGTGGAGAAGTAAGACCGCCTAAGTTTGTCTGACATTATTTCTGCTCGCACGGTAGAGTCTCTCCTTATTATACGATACTTTAAACTGGCATTAAACATAATTTTGTTAACTGATGAAAAATACCATCAAATCAAAGTTGATTACCGCTGATAAGAATTTTAAATGTAGGTAAAACCCTTTATTGACCAGCTTCAAACACTTAGGGCGCGTACACATGGCGGGCAAGAAAATATCAGGTAAGCCCGATGTGACTTACGTGACCAATCAAATAAATAATACCGGAAAATATCCGACGAAGGCAGCGCGCTGATATTTTATCGCCAGTTGATGATATGTGTTCCCCTTGATTGGTGGCCATCGGTATCCGTTAACTAATCTATATAAGGGACACGCTGGTAACCGTTCACGCACTCGAGTTATGATCCATCAATATTATCGCCTGTTTCAACAATTGACTTCGTAATTCCATTTTGAATTGTTTGACATAATCGCTGAGCTATTATATGGATATGTGTGGGGACATATTTCTCTTTTGAGGGTTTCCGCTGACGGAGGATGTCCATGGATTTCCAACTGCCAAATCGGGCCAAAGACCCAAGATCACATAATTGAATTTGCACACCACCCATCGTCTTTGAATTTCCCATATGGTACCTCACATACTCTGGATTTTGACTGGACACCGGGGAGGGAGGGGCCTAGAAGAAATTCCAAACCAATAATTTGACCAAAGTAGGAAAAATGCAAATGTTGGTCTAAAACAACGAATTCCACATACATTAATGGTTGAAAAATTAGGCTACAAGAACAATTTCAAACCATTGTTGGTGTGAAATTTCCAACTAATATTGTTTCCAAGTTGGCGGGGGTCTCATGTCCCCACATGCACCCATGTAAGTTCGGCAACGTAATGTACACCACAGCCCCATGCATCAAGCAACAATCTCCTGAAAACTTCATATGTGGTCTCAATGGGGGTGGGGTCATCCGATTTCCACAAAACCATAATAACAGTTGTCACCCCATATATACATGCACTATGAAATTTCCAAATAACGTGACCACTTTCTCATTATGCAGACGGTCTTTATGCATGAGATCAGCAACGTTGCTTATCTCACCCGACTTCGGTAATACATGTCAACAGCTATGAATTGCCAAAATGGACTATAGGTTATTTACCGGACGCAATTCACTTGAACCAGCATGACTAATACTGTTCTGATTGAGCTCAATCAACGCCGTCTAAACCGCCGCATTCTCACGGGCGTAATCTTTGCAGCAAAAAAATAGCAGTGTGCAATTTTACCTGATATTTTCTTGCAGATATTTTCTTGTAGCTTCATGTGTACGCGCCCTTAGTATTGAAATTTTCGGGAGTCAAAATTTTGTCGCTAGGATGACTAATTCTTAGGACATAAAATAAAAAACATCTATTACCCTGCAGGGCGCCCCACAAATATATAGAAGCATATGGAAGAGTGTCGTCTGCTCATGTTTGTCTGGGACTCTGTATGGGTGAAATTATAAAATTGTTAAAGAATACAAGAACAAATTATTAAAATTGTAAAAAATTGTTAGGCCAATGCATTCTCTTATATATGCGATGCGACCTATGGTCGAGTCGCATATATAAGATAATGCATTGGGACAGGGTAAAAAAAATCCCGACTTACGACTGGATTTGATATGGCGGGAGAAAAGTATTCATAATGATATGGTGATGTTAGTCATAACGACTAAGGAACAATTAGTATAAACGACAGATTTGGGCATTAGGCTAGTATTGTGTTAGTCAAAGTGACAGGATTGAGTCATAATGACTAACATTTCGGAGTAATTGGGAAGTTGAAATGTAGATAAGGCTAATTATGATAGTTCATATTTTTTATAATTAGAAAACGCTCTTTCAATTCTAAAACCGTCCAAAAAAAATGTTTCCGCCAAAACAATCAGAATGAAAACAATCAGACTATGAATGTTGAAAATCATACTCGACTCATGTGTCAAACTTAAACTCGTATAGTCCATGATAAGACAATTTGTGTCTACCAAAAATTGAAAAATTGATGTATCGGAGTTCTTTTTGTGGCAAATGACTAAGATATCCGTATAGTTACATGGTGTGTATTTTTGTTGTAGCTCTTTCAAGAATATAAAATATCTTAATAGTTCAGGGGAACGGAAAAATGTTCCGGACACTTAGTCATCATCAGCTAAAAAAAAAAAACATTCCGCAGCTGAAATGTTTTTTCCTCATGCCTTTTTTTCAAAATATATAATACATTTTAATACATACTACATATGTCAGCATTTAGTGTTATATATAGGAATTGGTTATTACTTCAGAATACATACTCAACCCCTCTGTTGGATGCATAAAATTAATCACTGTTCCAGATTGTGACCCGAAACAAATGTGGCGCCACCTGCTGCGATTCATAAAAAAAGTTTTTCAAAAAATAAAACTGAAAACAATAAACATAAAACTAGGTACATCATATAACATTATGCTAATCGGAATTAAATCTGGAAACTAAAAGATCTTGCCTGACATATGGATAGCGGACTCGTCCTGACATATGGATAACTGACTGACATATGGATAACTGCCTGACATATGGATAACTGACTCGTGTATTCAATTCTATCAACGTGTTTGGTGTTCTATCGCATCTTCATTTATGATGTTCCCCACCATGCACAGAACGAGACCATCCAAGGGCCATGGTTCGCGCTGCCACTTGCGACTTGACAAAACGCTAATTTTTCTTGATTTTTCCTCATTTACAATTTAATTTGGCAAAAACAAATTTCAGTTGGCAAAACAAATGTCATTTGGCAAGAGAAAAATGTGGTCCATCACCAACCATGACAAGGGCTCTCAAGTTCATATCTGAGGCTGTGTCCATGTGTCCATGTATATTAGCCAGCAGTTACATTTCATTCTATTGTACTCAGAGGATGTGTTTTGCGTGACATGACGATGTGTGGAGACAACAAGGTCACTAAGAACATTTTAAAATGTGCAATCACTGTGACCTCAGTAAAGTTTGGATTTCCAAAGTTTATAACTGTAGGTTCGCAGTCAGGACCAGTACTGTTCCATTAGGAAAAGAAAGGTGTGCCATTAAAGTATCGAACAATTTTATAAAAGAGAAACATAAACAAAAAAAGACATATTATGCACTTGTTCGGGTGTGTGAAACTGAAGTCAGTATTGCCAACTAAAGGATATAGCATTCTACCAACATTGCCGAAAATCTCAAGAAAATCGACAGCACCACTCAATAAAAACATCGTCTGAACTATACGCTGAATTGTAAATATTTACCTCTCGATTCGGGACGCAACTATCGGCTATAAACAGTGTTCGCACTGGACCGAAAAACACTTTAGCCAAAAGTTTAGCAAAATGAAAATTGTATTAGCCGAATGAAAAAAACTTTAGCCAAATATGTTTTGGCCAAATTAAAAAACAATTTGGCCAAATTAAATCATCGTTTTCTGGTCGGTTCACAATTAATGACTAAAATATTTGTTTTAAACTTTATTTGTTATACTCAGAATGAAAACATAATTAAAACAACACAAAAAACAACTTTGACACTATTTACACCATGGCATGACGGCCGCTAACTATGGCTTATTATACTGTAGTAAGGTGTTAACTGATGAATATCTATTGTATTCAAATATTTTATGATGTGAAGCCCGATTAATAGACGGGATGCACTTGATGACACCCATTACATAACCATTGAGTTAAGAACTGCTCTTCTATAACGAATAAAGCATTTAGGTATTTTATCTTACAGACGGCTTAATCAATTACATAACCAGTATACAGCTTATACGTTTTGACGATTAGGCTGGTTAGGCTACGATATTTCATAAGTACGAAAATAACGAAATACTTTCGTCACCTAACTTCGTCTTGAGTGTCGATCTATTGAGCGCTTTTATTAATTAGCTTTCTGACTCCGTGCTTTCCGTCTCCATTTGGGGTCAAAAAAAGTTTAGCCAAAAGTTTAGCCAAATGAAATTTTTATTAGCCAAATTCGAAAAAGATTAGCCATTGGCTAATTTGGCTACCGACAGCGCGAACACTGGCTATAAACCAACGAAAACAATTCGGCATCGGGAGTCATTGCATTCAATTAATAGATAAGAATATATGTTGTCAATTTGTGTATATTTGTAAAATAATACTTTGAGCAAGAATATTCTCCATTACAATGTTATCACCCTATCGGAGTGTTTGACATCACTTTAACCCTTTACCCAACAAACCGGCCAAAAACCGGCCAAATAAAGCTTCAACAGCCTAAAATATCTTGAGTCTGTCTCAATAAAACCATGCAAATATGGATATCATTGGAACCGGCTCATTGACCATATTGTGATGGTTACAGTTATGCCCTGTGCCAATGCATTCTCTTATATATGCGAGTCGACCATAGGTCGCCTCGCATATATAAGAGAATGCATTGGCCTAAAAAAAATCTTTTTTTAACACTTTTTACCATTTTTTCTTACATTCTTTAACAATTTTATAATTTTTAATGTGTTAAGCCAATGCATTCTCTTATATATGCGAGGCGACCTGTGGTCGACTCGCATATATAAGAGAATGCATTGGCACAGGGCCCTTCTGTTGGGTAAAGGGTTAAGAGTGTCTCACTCAAACTGTGCAACAAAGTATTGCACAGAATCAATAACGAAAACATAATGTGATACATTGAAGGGTTGTGTTATCGTGTAAAACATAATGTGATACATTGAAGGGTTGTGTTATCGTGTAAAACATAATGTGATACATTGAAGGGTTGTGTTATCGTGTAGATATTTGTATCAAATCTTCAAAACAAAAAAAGTGGGTCTCTGAATATACATCGGAAACAAATTAATACAAAATGTGTGTGGTGGATGCCAAATTTGTTTCCACCACCCTCTGAATAGTTGTTGAGTAGTCATTATATACTGTGGTTCATCTTATGATTTTATGATGACAGTTTACAATATAGCCACTTGACGGAATTCGCTCACAAATACACCTAATAATTTTCAAAATACACCTAATAATTTTCAAAATACACCTAATAATATTCAAAATACACCTAATAATATTCGCATTTGAATGTTTCCCGGTATCGAATTTGGTCGATAAATACATGAACTGCCTTTATACCAGCATTATGTCCTTTATACCAGCATTATGTCCTTTATACCAGCATTATGTCCTTTATACCAGCATTATGTCCTTTATACCAGCATTATGTCCTTTATACCAGCATTATGTCCTTTATACCAGCATTATGTCCCAGAAAGGCGTTTGAGTTGCAACTTTGAACACGATTATTGGGTCCCAATAAAATACATATATTTGTATTTATCGTAAGCGAAATGTCAGAAAAAGGTATGTTTCGATATTTTAACACGAACCTATTAACCCTTTACCCTACAAAACGGCCAAAACCGGCCAAATAAAGCTTCAACAGCCTAAAATATCTTCGGTCTGTCTCAATAGAACCATACAAATATGGATATCATTGGAACCGGCTCCTTGACCACATTGTGATAGTTACAGTTATGCCCTGTGCCAATGCATTCTCTTATATATGCGAATCGACCATAGGTCGCCTCGCATATATAAGAGAATGCATTGGCCTAAAAAAATCTTTTTTAACACTTTTTACCATTTTTTCTTACATTCTTTAACAATTTTATAATTTTTAATGTGTTAAGCCAATGCATTCTCTTATATATGCGAGGCGACCTATGGTCGACTCGCATATATAAGAGAATGCATTGGCATAGGGCCCCTTCTGTTGAGTAAAGGGTTAAGGATCTTCACACACAGCTCTCTCTTCGTTGTAAACACTCCGATAGTGTGATCAAATTGAAATGGAGAATATTATTTTACAAATATACACAAATTGACAACACATATCTATTAATTGAATGCAGTGACTCCCGATGCCGAAATCGTTTTCGTTGGTTTATAGCCGATAGTTGCTTCCCGCAGACGATGTTTCTATTGAGTGGTAATGACTATACAACAACTTAAATGAGTATATGAGACTAGTATGCATATAATATAGCATATATTTGATACATTTGCTTGACAACTGTACACAAAATACTCGAAAACAACAATTTGTAGTTTCGCATTCCGACTAATCTGCCATCCGTAATATTACTTCGTACTTAACAGACTTTGAAATAATGGAAATATGGTTACCTTATTCCACAAAGCAGAGATTATAAAAACTAACAACAACATTTGAGTACATTTTGTGCCATCATCTCTCCCTGTTTTTTTTCTTCAAATTTCTAGGTAAAAAACAAGCTATACTTACGGATCTATTTGTGCGTAATAACACTTCTTCACCAGGTGAACGGAACAAAATAGAGGGCATATACAAATAAAAACATCATAACAAAGTTTCACTAAAATGTCAAGACGCAAACAGGAAGATTCTGAAAACAGATAAACTGGTGGTATCGAACCAGTTCTCAGATCCATTTTAACTTTTAGAAATTGCGCGCCAATTTTTTTTCAAAAAAAGAATTCCGACTACATGTACCTATATATTTATATTTCACCCAAGATTAGGAATATAGCATTCCAATGTATACATTCATGAGTAGTGAGAAAGTGAATTCGGTAAATGAAAGTGTTAAGCGCACAAACATTTCATACTATAAAATGTGTCGAAAAATAATACTAACCTTGTAATCTTTTCATCAATGCTAACATCAGGCAACGCTTTCGGGCCATTTCCGACTTGTTCCTTGCTCCTCGCACGAATAACGGACTCAGACTATCTGTGTTCGATTTGTGTCCTCACACACAGGAAGGGCACAAAGTTTCTGTGTTCGATTTGTTCCTCGCTTCTCACACACAGAACGGGCACTGAGTCTCCTTGTTCGATTTCCACGAGACATTCATTTCGTTGGTAAGGTGATAAGTTATCCAATCAGGAAGGGTCTTTGAGACAGCTGACCTGTCTGACGTCGATCCAAGTGTTTATTTTCACAGCAACTGTCTCATTATGTGCGATAATATTGATCAGCAGCTATCGGTGCTAAATATTCATCCTATTGTACATGATGCGTTTTTTTTCATTTTGTATTCTATTCTTTGTACAATTTATAATGGTGTTAGGCCGAGTGTTGTAGTAACCATCCCTAGTCAAGTGGTCCTGCTAATCTACTATGATGTTGGTGGGTCCTGCTAATGTACTATATATATGATGCTGGTTGGTCCTGCTAATGTACTATATATGATGCTGGTTGGTCCTGCTAATGTACTATATATGATGCTGGTTGGTCCTGCTAATGTACTATATATATGATGCTGGTTGGTCCTGCTAATGTACTATGGTGCTGGTGGGTCCTGGTGATGTGCTATGATGCTGGTGGGTCCTAATAATGTGCTATGGTGCTAGAGGGTTCTGCCACTGTGCTATGGTGCTAGTGGATCCCGCTGAAATGCTGATGTTGTTAGGGCAAACTGATGCTGTTAAGCAAAAAAAGTACCGTTATTTGTTTTAAGCTGTGTTCGGATATTCTGAACATATCCAGGAATTAGGAATTGCCATTATGTGTATGAAACATTCAAAAAACATAATATACATGTATTGCGAAATAGTTTAATACTGATTGTATTAATTAGTTGTTGCGAATTGACTTTGATCAAGATGCGTGTTCATATCGTTTTGCAATTATGAATTTTTTCAAAAATATCTATGAAATTGAATATTTCATATAGACACTGGCTTTTTTTCTGAAATCGCTCGAATTAACCAAATACCGTGAAAACGAAAAATTTATAAAAAATAACGGTATTTTTTCGTAACGGCATCAGTTTACCCAAACAACATCATAGCAATTCAGCAGGACCACTTGGTCAGGAGTGGTAACTGGTGAGTTATGCTGTAGTAGCTAGATTACTGTATATACTGCATGCAATGTAGCGGCTGGGGACGAATATCATTATATGCTTAAATGTTGGAAAACGGAATCACTGAGGCGACGTTTCTTACCTTTAGGGCGCGTACACATGGCGGGCAAGAAAATATAAGGTATGCCCCATGTGACTTACTTGACAAATCAAATAATTAATACCGGAAAATATCCGACGAAGGCAGCGCGCTGATATTTTATCGCCAGTTGATGATATGTATTCACCTTGATTGGTGGCCAATATTATCGCCTGTTTCAACAATAATTTTATTGACTTCGTAATTCCATTTTGGATTGTTTGACATAATCGCTGAGCTATATGTGGATATTGGTGGGGATATATATATCTTTTGAGGGTTTCCGCCGACGGAGGATGTCCATGGATTTCCAACTGCACCCCCTCTTGAATCGGGCCAAAGACCCAAGATCACATAATTGAATTTGCACACCTCCCATCGTTTTTGAATTTCCAATATGGTACCTCACATACCTTGAATTTTGACTGGACACCGGGGAGGGAGGGGCCTAGAAGAAATTCCAAACAAATAATTTGACCATAGTAGGAAAAATGCAAATGTTGGTCTAAAACCACGAATTCCACATACATTAATGGTTGAAAAATCAGACTACAAGAACAATTTCAAACCATTGTTGGTTTGAAATTTCCAAGTAATATTGTTTCCAAGTTGGCGGGGGTCTCATGTCCCCACATGCTCCCATGTAAGTTCGGTAACACAATGTACACCACATCCCCATGCACCAAGCAACAATCTCCTGAAAACTTCATATGGGGTCTCAATGGGGTGGGGTCATCCGATTTGCCACAAAACCATAATAACATTTGTCACCCCACATATACATGAACTATGAAATTATAATTCACTTGAACCAGCATGACTAATACTGTTCTGATTGATCTCAATCAACGCCGTCTAAACCGCCGCGTTCTCACGGGCGTAATCTTTGCAGCAAGGAAATATCAGTGTGCAATTTTACCTGATATTTTCTTGCAGATATTTTCTTGCAGCTTCATGTGTACGCGCCCTTATCCCTGGTTCAGTCACCACATTTATACAATCTAAGGCAAACTGTTAATACTAAAATTTTTGACAACTTCACAAATTAGGAGAATTTATACGAGCCCTAAATACACTGCTTGGTTAACCGCTGTTTCCATCTACCTCAATCCAATTCATAACCATATACTGGATAAGTCATACATGTGCCAACAACGCCAGTTCCTTGATTCAAGATTACTAATATTTGACCGATTATGTCACATAATATGTGTTTTAAATGAGTGAATAAAATATTTAGAATTAGTATTTCACGAGTTCTGTAATAAAAATCGGCGTGTTTTATTGGTAGCTCGTGGGTTCTGTAGCAAATTCAACGAGTTAGGTAGCAATTTGAGGTCACGCGTTCTGTAGTAAAGAATCAACAAATTGTGTAGTAAAAAACAAGCTAACGAGTTATGCAGTAAAAAATGGGCGAGTTTTATAGTAAAATGGGCGAGTTTAATAATATCATTCTTATCTGTTCGTAGTCTCGTTTGGACTTCATACAATCTCATATATATTTTGAAGACCTCTGTCTGTTTGTTTGTATGTTTGTATGTATGTTTGTTTGTCATTTATACAAATCTACGATTCTCGACCGATCGGGACGAAACTTGGTACGTGTGTGTAGTTTGACCAGGCGGTCGACGTTGTCGTATTGGCGAGCCCGTGCGGACAACGTCGGGCTCATCGGCTAGTCTCATATATATATATTGAAGACCTCTGTTTGTCTGTTTGTCTGTATGTATGTTTGTCTGTCATTTATACAAATCTACGATTCTCGACCGATCGGGACGAAACTTGGTACGTGTGTGTAGTTTGACCAGGCGGTCGACCTTGTCGTATTGGCGAGCCCATGCGGCGCCCGTGCAGCGCATGCGCAGACGAGATCTCGGAAACGGGTGGAGCTATCGACTTGAAATTTGCTATGTGAATGTATCTTGCCCCGGATACGAATTTTATCGGGTCGCCGAGCCCGTGTGACGCCATCTTCGCGCATGCGCAGACGAGATCTCGGAAACGGGTGGAGCTATCGACTTGAAATTTGGTATGTGAATGTATCTTGCCACGGTAACGAATTTTATCGGGTCGCCGAGCCCGTGCGACGCCAGCTTCGCGCATGCGCAGACCAGATCTCGGAAACGGGTGGAGCTATCGACTTGAAATTTGGTTTTTGAATAGACCGGACAACGTCGGGCTCATCGGCTAGTCTAATATATATTTTGGGACTTCTCTCTGTCTGTCTGTCTGTGTGTGTGTTAGCTATTGCGGGAAAACTGCCAGACGGATTTTGACGAAATTTGATACCTAGGGATAATTTTGTCCGGGGAGCCTTTTGGACGAATCAAATCGTTACCCCGACCTGACATTGACCTTCAAAAAGGTCAAAGTCAAATCGGGTAAAACGGACGAATTTCGACGATATTTGATACATAGAGGTACTTTTGTCCGGGGAGTCTTTTGGACGGGTCAAATCGTTACCCCGACCTGACATTGACCTTCAAAAAGGTCAATTCAAGGTCAAATCGGGTAAAACGGACGGATTTCGACGTAATTTGATACCTAGAGGTACTTTTGTCCGGGGAGTGTTTTGGACGGTTCAAATCGTGACCCCAACCTAACCTTGACCTTCAAAATTGTCAATTCAAGGTCAAATCGCGAATTTTGACGAAATTTATACCTAGGGTTACTTTTGTCCGAGGAGTGTTTTGGATGGGTCAATACGTGACCCCAACCTGACCTTGACCTTCAAACTATCAAACACACAAAAGCAAGGTATTATAACTTTGATTCCAAAAAAGGTTAAAAATAGAAAGATGCTAAAAAACTGGCGTCCCATCTCCCTTTTGAATACATCTTACAAACTAGCCTCATCATGTATAGCGAATAGAATAAAACATGTGCTCCCATCTATAATCAATCCCGATCAAACTGGGTTTTAGCTGGTAGGTATATAGGAGACAACACCCGACTAATATATGACATAATTCACCGGACAAAGCAAGAAAATAAATCTGGTCTACTACTCCTTATCAATTTTGAAAAAGCGTTTGACACTGTTTTCTGGTCATTTATAAGAAAATGTCTTGACCTTTTTAATTTTGGAGATACCATGAAGAAGTGGCTATCAATTTTGTACGATAATGCCAGCTCATCTATTCTGATTAATGGTCATATTTCTCAGAGCTTTTTGTTAGGGAGAGCCTGCCGCCAGGGTGACCCAATATCACCGTATATTTTTCTCATCTGCGCAGAAGTCTTGGGGCTGATGATACGCCAAAACAATACAATTAAAGGGATTTTCCTCGGCGGTTCAGAGTACAAAATAACACAATATGCGGACGACACGACGCTCATACTTGATGGTTCTGAAAACAGTCTACGTGAATCGTACTTATCACTTGACGAATTTCCTTGGGTATCGGGTCTGCGCATAAATCCTGAAAAATGTCAATCAGCATGGATAGGGATAGGGTCACCAAATAAAATACGGCATGTTCTTATAGATTTAAACCTGTCCACTGTAAACCCTTTCAATTTTCTAGGTATACACTTCGACACTGATTTAACAAACATGAATATAAACTACAATTATAAACTCGAAGATATAGAAAAGACCACACAAATTTGGAAACACAGACTCCTGACCCCTTTAAGTAGAATAACCGTTGTCAAATCCCTCATCTTACCGAAATTGACACACCTATTTATAATTCTATCAAGTCCAGGTACAACTTTTTTGAAAGCCCTAAATACCTGTTTATATAATTTCATTTGGAATTCCATACGCGATCGAATAAAAAGAAAACAATTATGTGCCGATCATATGCACGGAGGTTTGAAGATGATTAATGTTGAAAACTTTGATAATGCCATGAAAATTACCTGGATACGACGCTTGGTTTGCAAACAATCAAAATGGGCTTCATTGTGTAACACTACATCTTTCTTAAACGACCAACTATTTCTCACGTACCATTCAAGTTATATCGCAAAGCAAACAAACAAACGCAAATTCTGGAGAGATGTTTTCGGTGCATGGTGTAAATTTATGCGATTAAATAATTCAAATAATACTATTATGTCTTCGACTATCTGGAATAATCCGAACATAAAAATTGGAGGTTCATCAATCAACTTTAAATCGTGGAGAGATGCTGGAATATATTTTATAAACGATTTATTCCAATCAGATTATACATTCCATACCCCACACACATTATATGCAAATTTCAACATCCATGTCGATTTCATAACAATCAGCAATATAAAACGTCAGATTATGTCATTGGCAAGTTCTCTTAATCAACCATTAATCCGTATACCCTGCCCATACCTACCTAACAATCTTACTGCGATACTCCGTGACAAAAAGGGCGGACAATTATTTTATAAAGTGCTAGAAAGTGAGAAAATTATGCCAAATTCATGTCAAAAATGGGAATCCGAAATTTCCGAGAAGATAGAAAATTGGGAAGAATATTTGAGCATGCCCTTTAAAACGACAACCGATACGAAATTACAGTGGCTCCAATTCAGAATAAACACGCGAATTATCGGTACCAATAAATTTCTGAAGTTGGCTAACCTTCGAGTCGACGACTTCTGCAATCGGTGTCAAAATGTACAGGAAACAATTTCTCATATCTTTTGGGACTGTCCCCATGTACAAACCTTTATAAAGGAAATTGAATATGGACGGAAAACAACCAGTTTCCCATTGATCTAACAAAGAAGAATATTATTATCGGTATAGATCACGAATACAGAAAGTCAATAAGTAACCTCTTCCTGTTAAAGTGATGAAACAGTATATATACAGGACAAAATTCACGCCCACACAACTGTCGCTTCGCTCATTCATTTGCGATCTTCAATTTAGGTATGAATGCGAGAGATACAACGCAAAATGTAACATGAATTATGACTTCGATAACCAGTGGATGACACTTCGAAATGCCTTAAAAATAAAATAATAGACTGAAACCCCGATATTGCAGACTCAAAAATACACCCGACATAAACAGTGACCCTGAATATAACACACAACAAAATGAATTACCCGGTACCCGAGCGAAAGATATCTATCCAATTTAGTTACACTGATCATTATAATTTGACCAATCATATTATACGATAACTGCAATAGATACACCTGTTTTATTAAACACATCACAACACTGTCCGAAAAGCAAAAACAGCGAGAGTTGTGTATTTTCCAGACAGCTGCTGTCGAACCAATATTTACAATACAGTTTCAATATGGTTAATTTATTAATTATACATGTACTGTTTATGGTAAACTCTGAACATAAAATAATTAAAGTTACACATATTGTTTGGAACTTTGATTCTGCAAACCTGAAATACTTACTACACACCATCAACCACTTTAGCTGCTTTAGTACGGGATATTGAATGTTATTCTGAAGGAAACAAAATAGTCTATTGTTTTATCACCATTATTTTAGCTAAAGAAAGCAAATTTTCGGTCAAAGATATTTCAAGGAAGAAACTAATATCACTGCTTCGTCTTGCTGTTAAGTTGAACGGTGCCTAAAAAAAAAGAGATAGTCCCAACACAATATGTGCCTTTAAATATTTCCGAAAGTCATGTCCGCTCTTCCATGTCCTGGATCGAGAGCATGATCGAGTACGTGTATTATGTCTTTTCTCTTTTGTTATTCTTTGTTCACAATAAAAAAAAGAGAAAAAAAAAAGGTCAATTCAAGGTCAAATCGCGGAATTCGCCGAAATGTAGAGGGGAAACAGCCCGGACGAAGTCGGGTCCACCAGCTAGTACTATATATAGTAACATAAGATAAGATAAGATAAGATTTATTGAAGCAAATCATAATACAATGATGTCTACCAACAATAATGTACATGGAATGGTGATAATATAATTATGTTAGGGTTATAAATAAATTGTCAAATAACTCACTGATACAAATATATTACATACATACTGGAAGAAGATAATCTCTGAATAACTCTGTAGTCTAGGTTGTCCAAAAGTGCTAAATTATAAGTCTGAATCTGAACAACATCTAATATACTCGCAAATTGCTCGTATATCTTTATGGGTCGTTTTGGATAACAAGGTTTTGATTCGCTCAAATGAACATGAAGATCCTGGTATAAGATTGGTATGCAGGATTATTAATAATATTGAGGGCCAATTCATAGGTGAATAACGTCAGTACGTCCTATGGGTGTTTACTGTTACGCTGATCTGTGTGACATAACTACCCATGCCCCATTATATTCCCATAACTTGATTCAAGGACATATAACACTACGTGTACATTCTAGCACTGTTCTTATAGGTAGAACCCAAACTCGAATATCCTTTAGGAAACCTCACACATCTTACTCCCACCCGTTGATATCACACACTGAAGTCGGTTACCATATATGGTCATGGGAAATGACCATAAGAGCGGGACCAATCCCGATGTGTATTACCAAACTCCCCATTATGTATTCACTCGGATAGTATATAAGTAAATACAATTCCCCAAGATAGCATGCTTGTCCTATTCCACTTCCGAGCCTCTAATATGTAGAGGTTCGATTACTATGATGCTATGGTAATCGGTCCATCACATTTGTATACACCACTTGTACATTATTCACGCCCTATTAAAGACTTGTACATATCTATGTATCCATTTACCTCACAGCTGGTCGTGACAAAGGGGCGACGGACGATGGCGATATCTGATAGGACAACACATTTCGGGTTTCACGCGATGCGAGTTATTTTAGGAAATTGTGGTAAGGCTGATCTGGTCGTGTTAATGGAGCTATATTGATGGGGATATCTCGCAGGCAAACACATTTTATGAGATAAAATATATGTAGATAATAAACCTATTACGAATGTACACCGTTCATATGGAGTGACATCGTTAAGCGGGGTCATCACGTGATATACATATAGATAATACACCGTTCATAGGGAGTGACATCGTTCAGCGGGGTCATTACGTAATACACGAACATATTAGGTCATGTACTTTTCGTGACCTCAGATTATGCTATTTAGCCCCCCAACTGGGGTACTGCAGAACAAATAGGTCATGTACTTTTCGTTACGTCAGAATATGCTAATTAGCCACAAATTGAGTGCCTCGTGTCACATACCGAGAGTGACGTCCCTTATTCCATCGCGAGAGCATTGTCTCTCTTTAATATTCAAGGCGGATGCTACCTATTATTCATCGAGGTCATCACGTAAAATAGATAACCTGACAGTAGATAATGTAATACGCCTATTACGAACGTACACTATAAACTTATTACGAACGTACATTAATATTGCATCACATCCCTTTAATATTCACCCGCGTGAGTACCTCACGTCCCTCTAACATTCACAAACTGAGTGCATTGTCTCCATTTAACGTAATATGAGTTAATACACCAGTTAGGGACATAATTCAAGGCGAGGCTCCACATCGTTCATCGAGGTCATCACATAATATACATAACTCGTGTCCCTTTGACATTCACACATCGCGAGTGCATTGTCTCCCTTTAATATTCACACACCGAGATTGCCTCGTGTAACTTTAACATTCACGCGCCGAGATTGCATCACATCTACTTAACATTCACACTGAGAGTGCCGTCTTTTTAACATCGCGAGCACATTGTCTCCCTTTAACATTCAAGGCTGAAGCTACCCCTCGTTCAGCGAGGTCATCACGTGATATAAATGTAGATAACACACCGTTCATAGGGAGTGACATCGTTCAGCGGGGTCATCATGTAATACACGAACATATTTGGTCATGTACCTTTCGTGACCTCACATTATGCGAATTATCCCCCATAGGCGTACTGCAGAACAAATAGTTCATATGCTAATTACCCCCATAGGTGTACTGCAGAACAAATAGGTCGTCTACTTTTCGTGACCTCATAACATGGGTGGGTGGACCCCATTGCGGTACTGCATAACATCTATGTTATGTACGTGACCTCAGATTATACTAAGTAGCCTCCAACTGGGCCACTGCATAACAAATATGTCATGTACGTGACCTCATATTATGCTAATTAGCCCCCAACATGTGTACTGCACAACAAATAGGTCATGTACTTTTCTTGACGTCATGAATATGCTAAGTAGCCCCCCAACTGGGGTCCATATCATCAGATTGTTTATACTCATGTTTATTTACATACTTTATGACTCGTTCCCACTCGAGTAGACCGTTACGCGACAATGAAACCGAATCATCTTATCCAATATACATATATCGTATACCTACAATTCTGGCTTTTTTTAAGAGTCATCAGATAATATTTGTGGCACACTTGTGTGCCTTCTCATCTGGGTGTCGATGGGTCAGTCACCTCTTTAGTGTGTAGTCAGCTTACCAAGCTGCAACACCATGTATAAACAAAATCAGACTCAGCGTTTATTTTCCAATCGCTGGACGTGTTCGGTATGACACAGTCTAAATATTAGTACACAATACATACATGTACATACATATATAATCGTGGCACATGCACAAAATATAGATAATAAATCGTCTACACGTGCACATGGGGGTGGTGTGTGTTGTTGGTTGTGTTTGTTGTGGTGGGTATAGGGTGTGTGCATGTGGCCTTTCCCTCGTGTATTTCGTTGTATGGACGTACGTGGATGTTTGTTGGTGCGTCAGACTGGGGTATTCGTTCGTAATTGCGCGTTGGTTTATGAGGTTTTGGTGCATGGGGACCGGAGTGGCTGGCATTCGGATATCAATGGTGTAACTATACACCATTGAAAGTAATGACACAAAGCAATTAAGAGTTACGTGTAGGAACCCAGAATGGTCCTGGGGTTATCGATTTACCATGTTGGTATATACATAGTATATATACAACATACTGTCATGCGTGTTATGTTCACATGTAAATTGAATCTACCAAAACAACAACACATGTATATCCCGTGCGATGACCTCACCAAATAGTTCCCATGGTGAGGAGATTTATGCACAATTTCGTTTAGATTGTTGTGTGCAAGTCTGAACGATATTATTTTATTCAAAATAAGTGAAAAAGAATAATTCTAGAACATTTATACCTGTATTGTCACAATATATCACGAGTGCCTGGTTGTGACTGGCCGTATAATAAACATGTCAGGATTATCGCACATATGACTTGGGATTTATACCACATATGACCTGGGATTTATACCACATATGACCTGGGATTTATACCACATAAGACCTGGGATTTATACCTGTATTGTCACAATATATCACGAGTGCCTGGTTGTGACTGGCCGTATAATAAACATGTCAGGATTATCGCACATATGACTTGGGATTTATACCACATATGACCTGGGATTTATACCACATATGACCTGGGATTTATACCACATATGACCTGGGATTTATACCTGTATTGTCACAATATATCACGAGTGCCTGGTTGTGACTGGCCGTATAATAAACATGTCAGGATTATCACACATATGACTTGGGATTTATACCTGTATTGTCACAATATATCACGAGTGCCTGGTTGTGACTGGCCGTATAATAAACATGTCAGGACTATCGCACATATGACCTGGGATTTATACCACATATCACCTGGGATTTATACCACATATGACCTGGGATTTATACCTGTCTTGTCACAATATATCACGAGTGTCTGGTTGTGACTGGCCGTATAATAAACATGTCAGGATTATCGCATTGTTGCAAATGAGACAAGTGAAGTTTTTTGGGACTGTATATCAAATACGCGCTTTGAGTTGTAAAAGTGGTACGAAATACTGATTATACATTTTCGTCTAAACTTTTTTCCGTAGTCGTTTTGAGAAAGGACGTTTTGGCCATACATATATATTTACGACTACCAATAGCTATCCGTATTCGTAAGCGTAATTGTAAGTTTGCGAAAGGTCTCTAGTAGAGATTTTCTGTCCGTACACACATATATATCGCAGCGATGGATATTACAGATCAACAATAGTGTAATAGAGTAACTGGAGATAATAGAGATTTTCTGTCCGTACACAAATATATATATATCTCTCAGCGATGGATGAAATGAAAATCGATACCTAGATTCGTTATCGATCTCTCAAAAGAGGGCCCTGATTCAAACTGTTGTTGGCAAGACACCACAAAACATGCCAAATGTGTGATAGACGCAACAAGACACCACAAAACATGCCAAATGTGTGATGGGCGCAACAAGACACAACAAAACATGCCAAATGTGTGATGGACGCAACAAGACACCACAAAACATGCCAAATGTGTGATGGGCGCAACAAGACACCACAAAACATGCCAAATGTGTGATGGACGCAACAAGACATCACAAAACATGCCAAATGTGTGATGGGCGCAAAAAAACACCACAAAACATGCCAAATGTGTGATGGGCGCAACAAGACACCACAAAACATGCCAAAGGTGTGATGGGCACACAACGACATCACAGAACGTACCAAATGTGTGATGGATGCAACAAGTCACCACAAAACATGCCAAATGTGTGATGGACACAACAAGACATCACAAAACATGCCAAATGTGTGATGGGCGCAACAAGACATCACAAAACATGCCAAATGTGTGATGGACACAACAAAACACCACAAAACATGCCAAATGTGTGATGGACGCAACAAGACACCACAAAACATGACAAATGTGTGATGGACACAACAAAACACCACAAAACATGCCAAATGTGTGATGGACGCAACAAGACACCACAAAACATGCCAAATGTGTGATGGGCGGAACAAGACATCACAGAACGTACCAAATGTGTGATGGGCGCAACAAGACATCACACAACATGCCAAATGTGTAATGGGCGCAACAAGACACCACAAAGCATGCCAAATGTATGATGGGCGCAACAAGGCACCACAAAACATGTCAAATGTGTGATGGACGCAACAAAACACCACAAAACATGCCAAAATCAGACAAATGTGTGATGGGCGCAAGTATAAGCTGCTTCAGTGAGTGCTTTCTAGTTAAATGATGTTCCTGGTACAAACCGAACAAAGTTGTACCTATCATTCTGTTGTGACTACAGTTAGCATAATGCGCATCATTTGATGACGTAGTACCCTAGCCGTAATCGTAAATACTAGCCGTGTGTTTTGCGAAACATCTCCTGTATGTTATAAACGAGGATTGAATCTCTCCATACATGTATCAACTGCCAGTCGGTTATATCATGTTCACAATAGGTACAACATTGGTTTTATCAGGTCAAGCACATCCTGAATTCCACTATTATAGTGGTATTCCACTATTATGTTGGTATATGACCATAACATATTTATGTTTCCTTTATTCGCGTCGGGAACAAAAGAGGGCGCATACCTAGTACACAGCCAAATTTCACTCTCAACAATATCGCAGCGAATGAACAGTCTTCTGGCAAGATTTGTTGTGCGATCTTTTGCGCCAGCTTTGTTATTCAATAACATTATTAATATATGCCTTTCTAAATGACAATAACAGGATGACTCAATCGCTCCTTCATAACAACATATAACTAATTGAATGTTAATTGAGTTGCTTATCGTGTGCCGTCATGATTAACCATTCTCGGGGACAAAACTTATGTATGATACCACATTAGTGCGTCACTGATTTTGAAAAATTTGAGTGAAATATGATTTTGGATTATCCCTCTTTTATCAAATTCACAAAACGGTAATGGTCACATACCACTGTAATTGTGGAATACAGTTAAAAGAGACTGTCATACAATAGAGTTATTCATCTTATATATTATATTTTGTGTTTCGCATTGTTGACACACGCAAGCCGAAGTTTTACTTTATAATACATCGGATGGTGTCACCCCTTCCCTGTTTTGGTACGCATGATTCAGGCGGTATGCAGGATTCAGACCCCTCTGTTAAACTGGTACTCGGGATTCATATGCCCATTTTAACCGGTATTCAGAACTCAACAATTACAACGCTGGTTTCCTGCAGCTTTTACAGCACTATTTTGATGTGTTGAAAGTATGACCATTACATTAGCAAATGTGTTAACATTATCATATTAATGTTAAAATTATCATATTAGTGTTAAAATAACTATGATTTGTATTCTATAGTATTTTTATCTGATACGCAGGATTCATCCCTCTATTTTATCTGGTATTCGGGATTCAGTGGGGGGTGGGGGGGGGGGGGTGTGGGGTGGTGACACCATCACATCTTATGCGTTCCCGAAAACCTGCTTATAGAACTCAATCATCAATATCGATGCCATATCTGGGGGTGGTGACACCATTACATCTTATGCGTTCCCGAAAACCTGCTTATAGAACTCAATCATCAATATCGATGCCATATCTAATTAGGCTGAACCCGAGCTACATGACTGTGTCATTCGCATATCACGTGACCCAGCTTGTATGAATATTTACCGTTTAACTAGGGCGATTAATTCGTCACGAGTGAAGAGTTATATTGTTTTCAACTGGTACAATTGACGTGGTAGGCCTTCTCGGAAGTAGTATATGTTATAACATCTTTATTTTCTCCATAAATGAAGATTGGCATAAATTGACAAACATGAGTATAAATGAACACTATATAAACAGTGGACAATGGAACCACAAGGTGTGGTACACATGTTACTTGAAAATAAGACATGTGTAATACAGTAAGTTGACTCAATTTGAAGTAATTAGCATGTATCTGTTGAAAAATAGTAAAAATTCAGTGTTTCAACCCATATATTGTCAGTTACCGAATATTTACAGTTTAATTAGCGCGATTAATTCGTCCCGAGCGAAGAAGTTATATATTTTATAGTGATGTGAAACACGGTATGGTCATCAAATAGAAATGGAGAATAATCTTGCTTAAAGTAGTTATTTTTTACAAATATTAATCCAAACTGACAACACACACCGTCATTCTTATATATTAATTAAATTCAGTGACTCTCGATGGCGAAATCGTTTTCGTTACTTTATCGCTGATTGTTGGGTCCCGAATCGGCAAGTAAATATTTACAATTGAGCGTAGTTCAGACCATGTTTTCTGTGGAGTGGTACGGTCGATTTGTTTGAGATATTCGGCTATGTTACTAGAATGCTACATTCCTCCAGTTATCATAGTGTCTGAATAATAACTTAACAGTTTAACGCATCCTATCAAGTCCATAATATGTCTTTAACTGGTGCAATTGACGTGGTTGGAATTATCGGAAGTAGTATATAGATGACTAGCAGGGTTACCCAGCGTTGCCCAGGTTAAAGTGATGTGAAACCCTCTGCATGCTGTGGATATTTGTTGCGAATAGAGAATACTCTTGCTCAAAGTGTTACAACTATTCTCATAAATTATATATTCAAATAGCATCACAAAACATGATTCTTACACAGTTATGGAATATAAGTAGTGGCTCACCTTGTCGATTGTCATTTTGTTTATCGCGATTAATCCGTTCCACCAATAAATAAGTATTTATTTATTTACAACTGCGTATACTTCAGAAGTTATAACATGATACATGAACATCATAAACACATTAGTTCGCAAAAATAAAAGACGACAATTGGGTTTTACATATAGAGATTTATCAATCAATCTAGTGGGTGGGACTAAGATCTTGAGGACACCTGGCTATCGTATCTCCATGAAGATTCAGATGTTTTAAAGAAATGTCCAGGTGCTCCTCTGTTCATGGTGTTATATATTGGCTAAATATCTTCAGTTTGAAAGAAATGTTGCTGCGTATATCAGCCACATGTGCCCGATAAAGAGCGAGATTTTGAGTCTGTTCTAAAAAATCCGCTGTATCGGGCAGATACCCTTGTCAGATGTCAGTATTGGAGGATCCCGAAAAGTCATGTGCTACTGACTGTGTTTTCTTTTATATCAGAAGAAAATATATTTGAATGCACACTGTGACCACTATTTTTGAACAGGCCTTCGATACATTTCCATATCTCTTGGCAAATTGTCACTTTCTTTGTGGAAACTGTATTGAATATGGAAGAGACTCATTTGTGTTGTAATATATACATGAGCCATTCTAATATGCACTCCTCTGACGGTTCGAGGTCTCTCAGTTTGCAAGAATATATATATGTATCTCTTAAATAGAATTATACATGTGTATATATATATACTTTTAATGCTTCTTCTATGAATCTGTTTTTTTCTAGCTGAATGCCCTGATTTCCATCCCCATATAAATATGACAGTTGAGAAGATATAATTGTTCAAGTGACTTAAATGGGTCACCATTTTCGAGATTGTGAAATTTGAACGCAAAGAAAACTCCTTAAAACGATATGGAGATGGCCTGGTGACTATATATAACTTATAGGTGGATATCGGCGAATAGCAATCTTATCAATGATTGTGCATATCCTCTCGCCATCCGTGACCCAAACGACACAAAATGTGATTTAATTCATCGTATCATTAGAGAAGAATGTGTATAAATTTGGTGGAATTAATGCTAAATATATTTGTATCAGCTTTGGTGCAACTGCCATCCTCATGCATGACCTTAACGGTGCCACTTTTGTCATATTTAAACCACGTCGATTAGACTCATGGATGCATGATATACTGGAGATGATTATACATATGTTTGGTGGTAATCAGCAACTAAACAATTTCGTATTATAGTTATGACCGCACCCATCTCTCACCCGAACGGCAGCAAATTGGCGTCTTTAAATTACACGATTATATTCCTCGTATCATGGAAAAGAATAATATATCAATTTGGTGGATATCTGCGCTAAAAATAGTTTATTAAATCAATTGTTAATGCCCCCCCCCCTGCAACGCTGGCTTGACGCGGAGGTTATTATGTATGCGATTGGTGGACATCGGCGACAAAACTATTTCACCATATTTTTTAAATTTTGCTGCCGTTCCCCCTTTTCTTTCCCTGACACCAACAGCATCACTTTAGAAATTTTTAACCCGCACCACTATCTTCCTCGTAAAAAGTTACCACTGTTAGACCGCCTTGGTGCCATCTCGATTGTACCCCGTGGAGTTATATATAGAACACATACAGACGGACAGAAAGACAGACAGCACGATTTGATTCCTCGTATCATTTGAGAAGAACGTGTATAAATTTGATGGTAATTGGTACTAAAAATATTTGTTATCAGTTTTGGTGACCCTCCCGTCCCTATTTCGGACTCAAGCGGCACCACTTTTGTCACCATTAAACCGCACATTTAGACTCCTTATGGAGATGCATATATATAAAATTGGTGAAAATTGGCGAGTATACAAATTCGTATACAATTTAAGGTCCCCATATCTCTCACCCAAATGGCACAAATATTGTGTATCTAAACCACACGATTAAATTCCTTGTATCACGGAGAGGAAATCGGCGCTAAACATATTGTTATCATTGTTTGTGTCCCTCTCACTTCTATGCACCACTGACTCGAATGGTCCCACTTGTGACATCCTTAGACCACAATTAAAGATTTTTTTAAATACAACAATATCGACCTAAATGTTGGTATCTTACAAGCTGCAACCCTCAGAGTGTGCAATAAGCATAGAATAACGCAGTTGTGTTAACATGTTTACAGGGAGTTACTGTATGGTCATGAATGATGTGAATAGGTATACAATGAGTGACTATATGGTTATGAGTGGGGTGTCCATGGTGAGATGCATAGGAATATAAGGAGTGGCTGTATGGGCATGTGTGAGGTGAATCGGTATACATGTAGTGACTGTACGGTATATTGTGTGTGGCCGATGTGATCGTATGGGCATTGCTGTGGTTTATAGATATAACGAGAGTAGCTACATTGTCATCCGTGTGTTATTTATGTATATACGGAGTGACTGTAAGGTCATGGTGGTCGTGATGTATATGTGTACCGTGTGTGGCTGTATTGTGACATGTGGTGTATATGTATATTTGTGCTGTCTGTATGATCATGGATGGATTGCGTAGATAAATAGGGTGTGATTTTATGGTTATGGGTAATGTGTATAGGTGCACATGGTATGCCTGTGGTCAAGATTGAAGTTATATGCATACCTGGAATAAGCTTTATGGTTATTGACGAGCGTGTGGCTATATAGGGAGTGCCATTTTGGTAACGGGTGGGTCGTATATTTATATATGTTGTGGATGTATTATCATCGGTGGTGTATATGGTGTAGATGAATGTTCATGGATGGCGTGTATGAGTATACAGTGAGTTGATTAATTGTCATGTGTGAGGTGTATATGCAAGTATGAGACTTATGAGTGGTCGTGTGTGCGGGTATAGGTATATTTGGAAGGGCTCACCATTGGTGGGTGAGGTGTATATGTATATCTGAATTGACTCTATGGTCATGGGTATGGCGAATAGATATACATGTAGTGGCTGTATGGTCCATGGTGAGATGAATAGGTATAAAATGAGTGACTGTATGATCGTGAATGTGAAATAATATGTATACATAGAGTGACTATATGGTCAGGTGTAGGAGTATACCTGGTGTTCATGCATGGTGATTCATGGCTGTATCGTCATTTGTGGCATGTACCGGTATAGCCAAATAAGGCTGTATGGTCAGGTGTACGTGTATAGAGTGGGTGACTATATTGTCATTTGTGTGGTGTGTATGTACATATGAGGTCATGGGATGCGTTGTACATGTATAATTTGGGTGGCTCTCGCTTTCCACAATAACTCAAGGATATGTTAATCAATAGAGAGGTCATGTCAAAGAGTTCTCCACCTTGATAGTGTTTGTGTACATGGGGAACTTTAAACGTGAAAAGCGATAGCCACCCATTACCACACAGTCATTCCATATATGCATAAACACCACATACATAACAATATAGTGACCAACTGTATAAACGTACACCTGACCCATGACCATGGATGGCCATACAGCCATGCGTCACAATGCAAGTACACCGGGTATAATCCAAAAGATGACCCATAACCATAGAGTCACTCCTTGTATACCCATTCATCTCACCATTGGCCATACGGTCATCCCATGTATACCTATTCTCCACACACACATGGTCAAATAGACATTCAATATATACATCAACACCGCAACAATGACCATATAGTCACCTCGGGTATACATATCCACCTCACCAATGGTCATATAGCCACTCGCTTCATACACATATACCCTCATCCGTGGCACCTGGTATACTCCTTCATCTGACCTATGGCCATATAGTCACCCCGTGTGTACCTATTCAAAACATTCATACATGATCATGGTCAATCATTGTATATATATTCACCTCACCCTTGGCCATGTCACTCCCCGTATCCCTATTTGTCACACCATAGCAGAATAGCCACTCAAGATATACTAATACTCCCCAGCCATGTCAGTATATTCAATCCATGTATGCATATACACATCATCCATGGCCATATAGCCGCTCGCTATATACACAAACCCCTCGCCCATGACCATATAGCAACACATGTGTATGCCCGTATAACCTACACATGACCATACCGCAACGAGTCACCAAGCAGGAACACCGGGTATACTCATACACCTGACACATGACAATTTAGTCACTCCCTGCATAGCTATTCATTACATTTATGATCATACAGTCACTCATTGTATACATACATATACTCGTCTCACCATTGACCATACAATAACTCCCTGTATACCTATTCACCTTACCTATGATCATATAGTAACTCCCTGGCATTCACCCTATATCCAGTTGATATGTTTTATCATAATGGACCAGAATAGCCACATATTATGGTTCATCTCAGTTCCGTTTCAAAGTTCTGCCCATTTCCTTTCAATAATATGACAAGAATCACAAAAGAGGTTCTCCGCCAAATTTCATACTGCAACTTTAAAATGAATTTGTCATGCCCCATACGGAACTGGAACAAACATAATAGAACGTGGTTGTCAGCTAATTAACTAACACGTATAATAACCAAGTGAGTCACAATTTAATACCTTGTCGGATAACGCAGAGAATAATGTTCGGGATATATGTAAAAAAAGAACTTTTTACAAATTTGGTTGCCATTTTGGAAGCCATCTTGAGTAATTTGGTCTCTAAACACCGTAGTGTGACACATTTAAGATAGACCAAAACAATAAATACCTTTGATACCAATGATAGTTGCATTTTACTTTTAAAAATTGTCCAATTGTCCAATTGTCCAATTTTTGCCGATATTTATGTCAAGTTTGTGAGAGAAATATCCAATATTTCTGGTGATGTCAGTGGTGACAATAGAAACAATGATCCATGGTGCATCAGACATGTAAGTATTCAATGTATATAATACAGATTAGCCAATTGTATATATCAACCACAACTTGTAAGCCATTGCAGGACACCCTGGGACAATATTTACCATTTTTCATATTTTCGGCGGCCATTTTGGAAATGTTCTACACCAATTTCATTCCCATTGAAGTAAAACATCCGTCCAATAAAATAAAGCACATAGTTGTTGACATTCTATATTAACATCCTGTGTGGTTTGTCGTTAAAATGACTATCAAGACCGTCTTGCAAAAAAATCGAAAATTTCACCCCTCTTTTTCAAATCCTCTTTCTGTATCTATTACTGAACCCTCGTCAATGGCAAATGTCTTAAAATGACGCTATAATATCACGCTTGATGCCTGTCTCAAATACATTGCCATTTACTAGGATTAATGTGAAGAAAAATGGAAGATATGGTGAGATATTAATTAAATTTCCTATTTTCGTGCATATGACGTCATTTTTCGGCGGCCATTTTGAATTATTTTCGAAATTATTTGCAGTCATTTTGAAGAAGGACATCATACCAACAAAATGGCATACATTTTGTCTGTGTCTTTTGCTAACAACCGATCAATTACAACGATTAAATACAGCAAAATCGTCTTGCAAAAAAAATCGAAAATTTCACCCCTATTTTTCAAATCCTCTTTCTGTATCTATTACTGAACCCTCGTCAATGGCAAATGTCTTAAAATGACGCTATAATATCACGCTTGATGACTGTCTCAAAAACATTGCCATTTACTAATGATTAATGTGAAGAAAAATGGAAGATATGGTGAAATATTAATTAAATTTCCTATTTTCGTGCATATGACGTCATTTTTCGGCGGCCATTTTGTATTTTTTTCGAAATTATTTGCCGTCATTTGGAAGAAGGACATCATACCAACAAAATGGCATACATTTTGTCTGTGTCTTTTGCTAACAACCGATCTATTACAACGATTAAATACATCTGGTCGGAGTTAGACGAAATGGCGGCCATCTTGGATTCAAATGGCTCTAGCACCCAGTAGGGCCACCTTTATTTTTCGGTGAATTCCGGATTCTTTATCTGGATACCATAGGGAACAATAAAAATAAGGTTATTTGTAATCATCGGGGGGGTGCAGGTGGACCTTATTGGCTCCCCGACTACTATGTTTGCTGTAGTAAACGTAGCCACCAATCGTTACTGTGAATATACCATAAACCGGTGGCCTTTTTTGGAATTTAACAGGCACAAGTTGGAACCAATACAATTTACGTGAAGCTGGATAGACTAGGTTAGTTGATGTGGCATTGTGGATATACATTTAGGAAATATTAATCAGATTAATGGTCAATTCACACCGGGCGCGAGCCGTTTACGGCCGTTTTCTGTCGTTCAAAGCGCGCGATGTTTATATTCACACTGAAAGCGACTGGATCGCTTCGTCGCGCGCGATGTTTTTTGGTGTAGATAATCGTTTGAGTCCATCATTTACAGGCAGGTCATAAATACAATGTATATGGATATTTTAATCTAAACATGTACATGTAAGAGTTTTTCAAACTCATTTAATTGTCAAATATATTATGTCATGTGGAATGGTGCACGGGCTTCCTAAATTATCATAGCAATTGCGTTTAATTGAATTAATTCTATAATTCCAGTTTGTGAGGTTTTTTTTATCGGGGTGGGGGGCAAATTGTGGGCAAAGTGACCTCACAAGCTTCGAATGGATTGGGAACAAACATTAACCAGACGATCCTGCTATTACGTCGAGCTCTTGCCAGGCATTTTCTCTTCTCATTTATCCTTGCACTTCAGTTATCAGTATGTCGCTAAAGTCCTCCACCACCTTTGTTATCGCGACGACGAATGAATGTGTCGCCTTCAAATAGGAGGAATACGCGAGTATAAATGTCTTATTTGACAGCGACTCAATTATCCCGCTGGTTTGCCACAAAGCGAGAAATCGACGAAGCATAAAATCACTGATGTGATTGCCTCGTGGTGAGCGATTCATTCGCTTGCGGTGTGAATATAAAAATCGCGCGCTTTGAACTTCTACTGACGACCGAAAACGGCGCGCTCGCGTCCGATGTGGATTTACCTTTATTTGGTTCATTACTGGACGAGTAAGGTAAATTGACTTATTTGTGGTTTATAAATTGAAAAGATTGAAATCCTTCCACTATTAACCCTTTCAATGCCAAGTCTGATTTTTTGTATCAACCCATATTTCCTTGATCATTTTTCAAATTTATTGATTATAATAATGTGATACATTGATGGAAAAGGCTCCAAGAGCTCTTTCCATCAATGTATCACATTATTATAATCAATATATTTGAAAAATGATCAAGGAAATATGGGTTGATACAAAATTCGGACTTGGCACTGAAAGGGTTAAAGCAGTATAACATGCAACTGACAGGTGGAAAATGTAAATTGTCCAGTGAATGATATATCGGTAAATTCATTACACATACATTTTCTCCTGACCTTTCTCGGTCTCACTATTCTGTTGCAGGAGTCACATATACATCGAGGAATCCAGTATGTAAGCTGACGAAGATGGTGGGAATGTGCCGAGCAGCGTTTCGAAGATGGTATTTCAACCAAAGAAGTGGAAACTGTGAGCTGTTCATCTTTGGTGGATGCGGGGGGAACGGCAACAACTTCAAGACACAACAAGAATGTCAGACGACATGTAGGATTTAACCAGAATGTGGTGACATATTCAACACGAATGTAAGAGGACATGTAGGATGTAACCCGAAAGTGGTGACGTATTCAACACGAATGTAAGAGGACAAGTGCATGTAGGATATATAACCGAAAATCGTGACGTATTCTACACGGATGTATAGGATGTAACATAAATTGGTGACGCAGGCTACAAACATGTCAGAGGACATGCATGATGTAACCTAAAGTGATGACATTGTCAGAGGACTTGTAAGATGTAACCGAAAATAGTGACTTATAGACCACAATAATGTCACACAGAAGACAATCGGTGATATGTGTGCTACTCATCCATTGATTCATCATGCGGTGATGTGTGTGCTACTCATCCATTGATTCATCATGTGGTGATGTGTGTGCTACTCAGCCGTTGATTCATCATGCGGTGATGTGTGTGCTACTCATCCGTTGATTCATCATGCGGTGATGTGTGTGCTACTCATCCATTGATTCATCATGCGGTGATGTGTGTGCTACTCATCCGTTGATTCATCATGCGGTGATGTGTGTGCTACTCATCCATTGATTCATCATGCGGTGATGTGTGTGATACTCATCCATTGATTCATCATGCGGTGATGTGTGTGCTACTCAGCCGTTGATTCATCATGCGGTGATGTGTGTGCTACTCAGCCGTTGATTCATCATGCGGTGATGTGTGTGCTACTCATCCATTGATTCATCATGCGGTGATGTGTGTGCTACTCATCCATTGATTCATCATGCGGTGATGTCTGTGCTACTCATCCATTGATTCATCATGCGGTGATGTCTGTGCTACTCATCCGTTGATTCATCATGCGGTGATGTGTGTGCTACTCATCCATTGATTCATCATGCGGTGATGTGTGTGCTACTCAGCCGTTGATTCATCATGTGGTGATGTGTGTGCTACTCATCCGTTGATTCATCACGCGGTGATGTGTGTGCTACTCATCCGTTGATTCATCATGCGGTGATGTGTGTGCTACTCAGCCGTTGATTCATCATGTGGTGATGTGTGTGATACTCATCCATTGATTCATCATGCGGTGATGTGTGTGCTACTCAGCCGTTGATTCATCATGCGGTGATGTGTGTGCTACTCATCCGTTGATTCATCATGCGGTGATGTGTGTGCTACTCATCCATTGATTCATCATGCGGTGATGTGTGTGTTCGCTGATTCATCATGTGGTGATGTGTGTGCTACTCATCCATTGATTCATCATGCGGTGATGTGTGTGCTACTCATCCATTGATTCATCATGCGGTGATGTGTGTGCTACTCATCCGTTGATTCATCATGTGGTGATGTGTGTGCTACTCATCCATTGATTCATCATGCGGTGATGTGTGTGCTACTCATCCGTTGATTCATCATGTGGTGATGTGTGTGCTACTCATCCATTGATTCATCATGCGGTGATGTGTGTGCTACTCATCCGTTGATTCATCATGTGGTGATGTGTGTGCTACTCATCCATTGATTCATCATGTGGTGATGTGTGTGTTCGTTGATTCATCATGTGGTGATGTGTGTGTTCGCTGATTCATCATGTGGTGATGTGTGTGCTACTCATCCATTGATTCATCATGCGGTGATGTGTGTGCTACTCATCCATTGATTCATCATGCGGTGATGTGTGTGCTACTCATCCATTGATTCATCATGTGGTGATGTGTGTGCTACTCATCCATTGATTCATCATGTGGTGATGTGTGTGCTACTCATCCATTGATTCATCATGCGGTGATGTGTGTGCTACTCATCCATTGATTCATCATGCGGTGATGTGTGTGCTACTCATCCATTGATTCATCATGCGGTGATGTGTGTGCTACTCATCCATTGATTCATCATGCGGTGATGTGTGTGCTACTCATCCATTGATTCATCATGTGGTGATGTGTGTGCTACTCATCCATTGATTCATCATGCGGTGATGTGTGTGCTACTCATCCATTGATTCATCATGCGGTGATGTGTGTGCTACTCATCCATTGATTCATCATGCGGTGATGTGTGTGCTACTCATCCATTGATTCACCATGCGGTGATGTGTGTGCTACTCAGCCGTTGATTCACCATGCGGTGATGTGTGTGCTACTCATCCGTTGATTCATCATGCGGTGATGTGTGTGTTCGTTGATTCATCATGCGGTGATGTGTGTGCTACTCATCCATTGATTCATCATGCGGTGATGTGTGTGCTACTCATCCATTGATTCATCATGTGGTGATGTGTGTGCTACTCATCCGTTGATTCATCATGTGGTGATGTGTGTGCTACTCATCCATTGATTCATCATGCGGTGATGTGTGTGCTACTCATCCGTTGATTCATCATGTGGTGATGTGTGTGCTACTCATCCATTGATTCATCATGTGGTGATGTGTGTGTTCGTTGATTCATCATGTGGTGATGTGTGTGTTCGCTGATTCATCATGTGGTGATGTGTGTGCTACTCATCCATTGATTCATCATGCGGTGATGTGTGTGCTACTCATCCATTGATTCATCATGCGGTGATGTGTGTGCTACTCATCCGTTGATTCATCATGTGGTGATGTGTGTGCTACTCATCCATTGATTCATCATGTGGTGATGTGTGTGCTACTCATCCATTGATTCATCATGCGGTGATGTGTGTGCTACTCATCCATTGATTCATCATGCGGTGATGTCTGTGCTACTCATCCATTGATTCATCATGCGGTGATGTGTGTGCTACTCATCCGTTGATTCATCATGCGGTGATGTGTGTGCTACTCATCCATTGATTCATCATGCGGTGATGTGTGTGCTACTCAGCCGTTGATTCATCATGCGGTGATGTGTGTGCTACTCATCCGTTGATTCATCATGCGGTGATGTGTGTGCTACTCATCCATTGATTCATCATGTGGTGATGTGTGTGCTACTCATCCATTGATTCATCATGCGGTGATGTGTGTGCTACTCAGCCGTTGATTCATCATGTGGTGATGTGTGTGCTACTCAGCCGTTGATTCATCATGCGGTGATGTCTGTGCTACTCATCCGTTGATTCATCATGCGGTGATGTGTGTGCTACTCATCCGTTGATTCATCATGCGGTGATGTGTGTGCTACTCATCCGTTGATTCATCATGCGGTGATGTGTGTGCTACTCAGCCGTTGATTCATCATGTGGTGATGTGTGTGCTACTCATCCATTGATTCATCATGCGGTGATGTGTGTGCTACTCATCCGTTGATTCATCATGTGGTGATGTGTGTGCTACTCATCCATTGATTCATCATGCGGTGATGTGTGTGCTACTCATCCGTTGATTCATCATGCGGTGATGTGTGTGCTACTCATCCATTGATTCATCATGCGGTGATGTGTGTGTTCGCTGATTCATCATGTGGTGATGTGTGTGCTACTCATCCATTGATTCATCATGCGGTGATGTGTGTGCTACTCATCCATTGATTCATCATGCGGTGATGTGTGTGCTACTCATCCATTGATTCATCATGCGGTGATGTGTGTGCTACTCATCCATTGATTCATCATGTGGTGATGTGTGTGCTACTCATCCGTTGATTCATCATGTGGTGATGTGTGTGCTACTCATCCATTGATTCATCATGCGGTGATGTGTGTGCTACTCATCCGTTGATTCATCATGTGGTGATGTGTGTGCTACTCATCCATTGATTCATCATGTGGTGATGTGTGTGTTCGTTGATTCATCATGTGGTGATGTGTGTGTTCGCTGATTCATCATGTGGTGATGTGTGTGCTACTCATCCATTGATTCATCATGCGGTGATGTGTGTGCTACTCATCCATTGATTCATCATGCGGTGATGTGTGTGCTACTCATCCGTTGATTCATCATGTGGTGATGTGTGTGCTACTCATCCATTGATTCATCATGTGGTGATGTGTGTGCTACTCATCCATTGATTCATCATGCGGTGATGTGTGTGCTACTCATCCATTGATTCATCATGCGGTGATGTCTGTGCTACTCATCCATTGATTCATCATGCGGTGATGTGTGTGCTACTCAGCCGTTGATTCACCATGCGGTGATGTCTGTGCTACTCAGCCGTTGATTCATCATGCGGTGATGTCTGTGCTACTCATCCGTTGATTCATCATGCGGTGATGTCTGTGCTACTCATCCATTGATTCATCATGTGGTGATGTGTGTGCTACTCAGCCGTTGATTCATCATGCGGTGATGTGTGTGCTACTCATCCGTTGATTCATCATGCGGTGATGTGTGTGCTACTCATCCGTTGATTCATCATGCGGTGATGTGTGTGCTACTCAGCCGTTGATTCATCATGTGGTGATGTGTGTGATACTCATCCATTGATTCATCATGCGGTGATGTGTGTGCTACTCAGCCGTTGATTCATCATGCGGTGATGTGTGTGCTACTCATCCGTTGATTCATCATGCGGTGATGTGTGTGCTACTCATCCATTGATTCATCATGCGGTGATGTGTGTGTTCGCTGATTCATCATGTGGTGATGTGTGTGCTACTCATCCATTGATTCATCATGCGGTGATGTGTGTGCTACTCATCCATTGATTCATCATGCGGTGATGTGTGTGCTACTCATCCGTTGATTCATCATGTGGTGATGTGTGTGCTACTCATCCATTGATTCATCATGCGGTGATGTGTGTGCTACTCATCCATTGATTCATCATGTGGTGATGTGTGTGCTACTCATCCATTGATTCATCATGTGGTGATGTGTGTGCTACTCATCCATTGATTCATCATGCGGTGATGTGTGTGCTACTCATCCATTGATTCATCATGTGGTGATGTGTGTGATACTCATCCATTGATTCATCATGCGGTGATGTGTGTGCTACTCATCCATTGATTCATCATGCGGTGATGTGTGTGCTACTCAGCCGTTGATTCATCATGCGGTGATGTCTGTGCTACTCAGCCGTTGATTCATCATGCGGTGATGTGTGTGCTACTCATCCGTTGATTCATCATGCGGTGATGTGTGTGCTACTCATCCATTGATTCATCATGCGGTGATGTGTGTGTTCGTTGATTCATCATGCGGTGATGTGTGTGCTACTCATCCATTGATTCATCATGCGGTGATGTGTGTGCTACTCATCCGTTGATTCATCATGCGGTGATGTGTGTGCTACTCATCCATTGATTCATCATGCGGTGATGTGTGTGTTCGTTGATTCATCATGCGGTGATGTGTGTGCTACTCAGCCGTTGATTCATCATGTGGTGATGTGTGTGATACTCATCCGTTGATTCATCATGCGGTGATGTGTGTGCTACTCATCCATTGATTCATCATGCGGTGATGTGTGTGCTACTCATCCGTTGATTCATCATGCGGTGATGTGTGTGCTACTCATCCATTGATTCATCATGTGGTGATGTGTGTGTTCGTTGATTCATCATGCGGTGATGTGTGTGCTACTCATCCATTGATTCATCATGCGGTGATGTGTGTGCTACTCATCCATTGATTCATCATGCGGTGATGTGTGTGCTACTCATCCGTTGATTCATCATGTGGTGATGTGTGTGCTACTCATCCATTGATTCATCATGTGGTGATGTGTGTGTTCGTTGATTCATCATGCGGTGATGTGTGAGCTACTCATCCATTGATTCATCATGCGGTGATGTGTGTGCTACTCATCCGTTGATTCATCATGCGGTGATGTGTGTGTTCGTTGATTCATCATGCGGTGATGTCTGTGCTACTCATCCATTGATTCATCATGCGGTGATGTGTGTGCTACTCATCCGTTGATTCATCATGCGGTGATGTGTGTGCTACTCAGCCGTTGATTCATCATGCGGTGATGTGTGTGCTACTCATCCATTGATTCATCATGTGGTGATGTGTGTGTTCGTTGATTCATCATGCGGTGATGTGTGTGCTACTCATCCATTGATTCATCATGCGGTGATGTGTGTGCTACTCATCCATTGATTCATCATGTGGTGATGTGTGTGCTACTCATCCGTTGATTCATCATGCGGTGATGTGTGTGCTACTCATCCATTGATTCATCATGTGGTGATGTGTGTGTTCGTTGATTCATCATGCGGTGATGTGTGTGCTACTCATCCATTGATTCATCATGCGGTGATGTGTGTGCTACTCATCCATTGATTCATCATGTGGTGATGTGTGTGATACTCATCCATTGATTCATCATGCGGTGATGTGTGTGCTACTCAGCCGTTGATTCATCATGCGGTGATGTGTGTGCTACTCATCCGTTGATTCATCATGCGGTGATGTGTGTGCTACTCATCCATTGATTCATCATGCGGTGATGTGTGTGCTACTCATCCATTGATTCATCATGCGGTGATGTGTGTGCTACTCATCCATTGATTCATCATGCGGTGATGTGTGTGCTACTCATCCGTTGATTCATCATGCGGTGATGTGTGTGCTACTCATCCATTGATTCATCATGTGGTGATGTGTGTGCTACTCATCCGTTGATTCATCATGCGGTGATGTGTGTGCTACTCATCCATTGATTCATCATGCGGTGATGTGTGTGCTACTCATCCATTGATTCATCATGTGGTGATGTGTGTGCTACTCATCCATTGATTCATCATGTGGTGATGTGTGTGCTACTCATCCATTGATTCATCATGCGGTGATGTGTGTGTTCGTTGATTCATCATGCGGTGATGTGTGTGCTACTCATCCGTTGATTCATCATGCGGTGATGTGTGTGCTACTCATCCGTTGATTCATCATGTGGTGATGTGTGTGCTACTCATCCATTGATTCATCATGCGGTGATGTGTGTGCTACTCATCCATTGATTCATCATGCGGTGATGTGTGTGCTACTCAGCCGTTGATTCATCATGTGGTGATGTGTGTGTTCGTTGATTCATCATGCGGTGATGTGTGTGCTACTCATCCATTGATTCATCATGTGGTGATGTGTGTGCTACTCATCCATTGATTCATCATGTGGTGATGTGTGTGCTACTCATCCATTGATTCATCATGCGGTGATGTGTGTGCTACTCATCCATTGATTCATCATGTGGTGATGTGTGTGTTCGTTGATTCATCATGCGGTGATGTGTGTGCTACTCATCCGTTGATTCATCATGCGGTGATGTCTGTGCTACTCATCCATTGATTCATCATGCGGTGATGTGTGTGCTACTCATCCATTGATTCATCATGTGGTAATGTGTGTGCTACTCAGCCGTTGATTCATCATGCGGTGATGTGTGTGATACTCATCCATTGATTCATCATGTGGTGATGTGTGTGATACTCATCCATTGATTCATCATGTGGTGATGTGTGTGATACTCATCCATTGATTCATCATGCGGTGATGTGTGTGATACTCATCCATTGATTCATCATGTGGTGATGTGTGTGCTACTCAGCCGTTGATTCATCATGCGGTGATGTGTGTGATACTCATCCATTGATTCATCATGTGGTGATGTGTGTGATACTCATCCATTGATTCATCATGTGGTGATGTGTGTGATACTCATCCATTGATTCATCATGTGGTGATGTGTGTGATACTCATCCATTGATTCATCATGTGGTGATGTGTGTGCTACTCAGCCGTTGATTCATCATGCGGTGATGTGTGTGCTACTCATCCGTTGATTCATCATGCGGTGATGTGTGTGCTACTCAGCCGTTGATTCATCATGCGGTGATGTGTGTGCTACTCATCCGTTGATTCATCATGCGGTGATGTGTGTGCTACTCATCCGTTGATTCATCATGCGGTGATGTCTGTGCTACTCAGCCGTTGATTCATCATGCGGTGATGTGTGTGCTACTCATCCATTGATTCATCATGCGGTGATGTGTGTGCTACTCATCCGTTGATTCATCATGCGGTGATGTGTGTGCTACTCAGCCGTTGATTCATCATGTGGTGATGTGTGTGATACTCATCCATTGATTCATCATGCGGTGATGTGTGTGCTACTCAGCCGTTGATTCATCATGCGGTGATGTGTGTGCTACTCAGCCGTTGATTCATCATGCGGTGATGTGTGTGCTACTCATCCGTTGATTCATCATGCGGTGATGTGTGTGCTACTCATCCATTGATTCATCATGCGGTGATGTCTGTGCTACTCAGCCGTTGATTCATCATGCGGTGATGTCTGTGCTACTCATCCGTTGATTCATCATGCGGTGATGTGTGTGCTACTCATCCATTGATTCATCATGCGGTGATGTGTGTGTTCGCTGATTCATCATGTGGTGATGTGTGTGCTACTCATCCATTGATTCATCATGCGGTGATGTGTGTGCTACTCATCCATTGATTCATCATGCGGTGATGTGTGTGCTACTCATCCGTTGATTCATCATGTGGTGATGTGTGTGCTACTCATCCATTGATTCATCATGCGGTGATGTGTGTGCTACTCATCCGTTGATTCATCATGTGGTGATGTGTGTGCTACTCATCCATTGATTCATCATGCGGTGATGTGTGTGCTACTCATCCGTTGATTCATCATGTGGTGATGTGTGTGCTACTCATCCATTGATTCATCATGTGGTGATGTGTGTGTTCGTTGATTCATCATGTGGTGATGTGTGTGTTCGCTGATTCATCATGTGGTGATGTGTGTGCTACTCATCCATTGATTCATCATGCGGTGATGTGTGTGCTACTCATCCATTGATTCATCATGCGGTGATGTGTGTGCTACTCATCCGTTGATTCATCATGTGGTGATGTGTGTGCTACTCATCCATTGATTCATCATGCGGTGATGTGTGTGCTACTCATCCGTTGATTCATCATGTGGTGATGTGTGTGCTACTCATCCATTGATTCATCATGCGGTGATGTGTGTGCTACTCATCCGTTGATTCATCATGCGGTGATGTCTGTGCTACTCAGCCGTTGATTCATCATGCGGTGATGTGTGTGCTACTCATCCATTGATTCATCATGCGGTGATGTGTGTGCTACTCATCCATTGATTCATCATTCGGTGATGTGTGTGCTACTCAGCCGTTGATTCATCATGCGGTGATGTGTGTGCTACTCATCCGTTGATTCATCATGCGGTGATGTGTGTGCTACTCATCCATTGATTCATCATGCGGTGATGTGTGTGCTACTCAGCCGTTGATTCATCATGCGGTGATGTCTGTGCTACTCAGCCGTTGATTCATCATGCGGTGATGTGTGTGCTACTCATCCGTTGATTCATCATGCGGTGATGTGTGTGCTACTCATCCATTGATTCATCATGCGGTGATGTGTGTGCTACTCAGCCGTTGATTCATCATGCGGTGATGTGTGTGCTACTCATCCGTTGATTCATCATGCGGTGATGTGTGTGCTACTCATCCATTGATTCATCATGCGGTGATGTGTGTGCTACTCATCCATTGATTCATCATGCGGTGATGTGTGTGCTACTCAGCCGTTGATTCATCATGCGGTGATGTGTGTGCTACTCAGCCGTTGATTCATCATGCGGTGATGTGTGTGCTACTCAGCCGTTGATTCATCATGCGGTGATGTGTGTGCTACTCAGCCGTTGATTCATCATGCGGTGATGTGTGTGCTACTCAGCCGTTGATTCATCATGCGGTGATGTCTGTGCTACTCAGCCGTTGATTCATCATGCGGTGATGTGTGTGCTACTCATCCATTGATTCATCATGCGGTGATGTGTGTGCTACTCAGCCGTTGATTCATCATGCGGTGATGTGTGTGCTACTCATCCGTTGATTCATCATGCGGTGATGTGTGTGCTACTCAGCCGTTGATTCATCATGCGGTGATGTGTGTGCTACTCAGCCGTTGATTCATCATGCGGTGATGTGTGTGCTACTCAGCCGTTGATTCATCATGCGGTGATGTGTGTGCTACTCAGCCGTTGATTCATCATGCGGTGATGTGTGTGCTACTCAGCCGTTGATTCACCATGCGGTGATGTGTGTGCTACTCAGCCGTTGATTCATCATGCGGTGATGTGTGTGCTACTCAGCCGTTGATTCATCATGCGGTGATGTGTGTGCTACTCAGCCGTTGATTCATCATGCGGTGATGTGTGTGCTACTCAGCCGTTGATTCATCATGCGGTGATGTGTGTGCTACTCAGCCGTTGATTCACCATGCGGTGATGTGTGTGCTACTCAGCCGTTGATTCACCATGCGGTGATGTGTGTGCTACTCATCCATTGATTCATCATGCGGTGATGTGTGTGCTACTCATCCGTTGATTCATCATGTGGTGATGTGTGTGCTACTCATCCATTGATTCATCATGCGGTGATGTGTGTGCTACTCATCCATTGATTCATCATGCGGTGATGTGTGTGCTACTCAGCCGTTGATTCATCATGCGGTGATGTGTGTGCTACTCATCCGTTGATTCATCATGCGGTGATGTGTGTGCTACTCATCCATTGATTCATCATGCGGTGATGTGTGTGTTCGCTGATTCATCATGTGGTGATGTGTGTGCTACTCATCCATTGATTCATCATGCGGTGATGTGTGTGCTACTCATCCATTGATTCATCATGCGGTGATGTGTGTGCTACTCATCCGTTGATTCATCATGTGGTGATGTCTGTGCTACTCAGCCGTTGATTCATCATGCGGTGATGTGTGTGCTACTCATCCATTGATTCATCATGTGGTGATGTGTGTGCTACTCATCCATTGATTCATCATGCGGTGATGTGTGTGCTACTCAGCCGTTGATTCATCATGCGGTGATGTCTGTGCTACTCAGCCGTTGATTCATCATGCGGTGATGTGTGTGCTACTCAGCCGTTGATTCATCATGCGGTGATGTCTGTGCTACTCATCCATTGATTCATCATGCGGTGATGTGTGTGCTACTCATCCATTGATTCATCATGCGGTGATGTGTGTGCTACTCATCCATTGATTCATCATGTGGTGATGTGTGTGTTCGTTGATTCATCATGCGGTGATGTGTGTGCTACTCATCCGTTGATTCATCATGCGGTGATGTGTGTGCTACTCATCCGTTGATTCATCATGTGGTGATGTGTGTGCTACTCATCCATTGATTCATCATGCGGTGATGTGTGTGCTACTCATCCATTGATTCATCATGCGGTGATGTGTGTGCTACTCATCCATTGATTCATCATGCGGTGATGTGTGTGCTACTCATCCGTTGATTCATCATGTGGTGATGTGTGTGCTACTCATCCATTGATTCATCATGTGGTGATGTGTGTGTTCGCTGATTCATCATGTGGTGATGTGTGTGCTACTCATCCATTGATTCATCATGCGGTGATGTGTGTGCTACTCATCCATTGATTCATCATGCGGTGATGTGTGTGCTACTCATCCATTGATTCATCATGTGGTGATGTGTGTGCTACTCATCCATTGATTCATCATGTGGTGATGTGTGTGCTACTCATCCATTGATTCATCATGTGGTGATGTGTGTGTTCGCTGATTCATCATGTGGTGATGTGTGTGCTACTCATCCATTGATTCATCATGTGGTGATGTGTGTGCTACTCATCCATTGATTCATCATGCGGTGATGTGTGTGCTACTCATCCATTGATTCATCATGCGGTGATGTGTGTGCTACTCATCCATTGATTCATCATGTGGTGATGTGTGTGCTACTCATCCATTGATTCATCATGTGGTGATGTGTGTGCTACTCATCCATTGATTCATCATGTGGTGATGTGTGTGTTCGCTGATTCATCATGTGGTGATGTGTGTGCTACTCATCCATTGATTCATCATGTGGTGATGTGTGTGCTACTCATCCATTGATTCATCATGCGGTGATGTGTGTGCTACTCATCCATTGATTCATCATGCGGTGATGTGTGTGCTACTCATCCATTGATTCATCATGTGGTGATGTGTGTGCTACTCATCCATTGATTCATCATGTGGTGATGTGTGTGCTACTCATCCATTGATTCATCATGCGGTGATGTGTGTGCTACTCATCCATTGATTCATCATGTGGTGATGTGTGTGCTACTCATCCATTGATTCATCATGCGGTGATGTGTGTGCTACTCATCCATTGATTCATCATGCGGTGATGTCTGTGCTACTCAGCCGTTGATTCATCATGCGGTGATGTGTGTGCTACTCAGCCGTTGATTCATCATGCGGTGATGTGTGTGCTACTCAGCCGTTGATTCATCATGCGGTGATGTGTGTGCTACTCAGCCGTTGATTCATCATGCGGTGATGTGTGTGCTACTCAGCCGTTGATTCATCATGCGGTGATGTCTGTGCTACTCAGCCGTTGATTCATCATGCGGTGATGTGTGTGCTACTCAGCCGTTGATTCATCATGCGGTGATGTGTGTGCTACTCAGCCGTTGATTCACCATGCGGTGATGTGTGTGCTACTCAGCCGTTGATTCATCATGCGGTGATGTGTGTGCTACTCATCCATTGATTCATCATGCGGTGATGTGTGTGCTACTCATCCGTTGATTCATCATGTGGTGATGTGTGTGCTACTCATCCATTGATTCATCATGCGGTGATGTGTGTGCTACTCATCCATTGATTCATCATGCGGTGATGTGTGTGCTACTCATCCATTGATTCATCATGTGGTGATGTGTGTGCTACTCATCCATTGATTCATCATGTGGTGATGTGTGTGCTACTCATCCATTGATTCATCATGCGGTGATGTGTGTGCTACTCAGCCGTTGATTCATCATGCGGTGATGTGTGTGCTACTCAGCCGTTGATTCATCATGCGGTGATGTCTGTGCTACTCAGCCGTTGATTCATCATGTGGTGATGTCTGTGCTACTCAGCCGTTGATTCATCATGTGGTGATGTGTGTGCTACTCATCCATTGATTCATCATGCGGTGATGTGTGTGCTACTCAGCCGTTGATTCATCATGCGGTGATGTGTGTGCTACTCATCCATTGATTCATCATGTGGTGATGTGTGTGCTACTCATCCATCGATTCATCATGTGGTGATGTGTGTGCTACTCATCCGTTGATTCATCATGCGGTGATGTGTGTGCTACTCATCCATTGATTCATCATGTGGTGATGTGTGTGCTACTCAGCCGTTGATTCATCATGCGGTGATGTGTGTGCTACTCAGCCGTTGATTCATCATGCGGTGATGTGTGTGCTACTCAGCCGTTGATTCATCATGCGGTGATGTGTGTGCTACTCAGCCGTTGATTCATCATGCGGTGATGTCTGTGCTACTCAGCCGTTGATTCATCATGCGGTGATGTCTGTGCTACTCAGCCGTTGATTCATCATGCGGTGATGTGTGTGCTACTCAGCCGTTGATTCATCATGCGGTGATGTGTGTGCTACTCAGCCGTTGATTCATCATGCGGTGATGTCTGTGCTACTCAGCCGTTGATTCATCATGCGGTGATGTGTGTGCTACTCAGCCGTTGATTCATCATGTGGTGATGTGTGTGCTACTCATCCATTGATTCATCATGCGGTGATGTGTGTGCTACTCAGCCGTTGATTCATCATGCGGTGATGTCTGTGCTACTCAGCCGTTGATTCATCATGCGGTGATGTGTGTGCTACTCAGCCGTTGATTCACCATGCGGTGATGTGTGTGCTACTCATCCATTGATTCATCATGCGGTGATGTCTGTGCTACTCAGCCGTTGATTCATCATGCGGTGATGTCTGTGCTACTCAGCCGTTGATTCATCATGCGGTGATGTCTGTGCTACTCAGCCGTTGATTCATCATGCGGTGATGTCTGTGCTACTCAGCCGTTGATTCATCATGCGGTGATGTGTGTGCTACTCAGCCGTTGATTCACCATGCGGTGATGTGTGTGCTACTCAGCCGTTGATTCATCATGCGGTGATGTGTGTGCTACTCAGTCGTTGATTCACCATGCGGTGATGTGTGTGCTACTCATCCATTGATTCATCATGCGGTGATGTGTGTGCTACTCAGCCGTTGATTCATCATGCGGTGATGTGTGTGCTACTCAGCCGTTGATTCATCATGCGGTGATGTGTGTGCTACTCAGCCGTTGATTCACCATGCGGTGATGTGTGTGCTACTCAGCCGTTGATTCATCATGCGGTGATGTGTGTGCTACTCAGCCGTTGATTCATCATGCGGTGATGTGTGTGCTACTCATCCATTGATTCATCATGCGGTGATGTGTGTGCTACTCAGCCGTTGATTCATCATGCGGTGATGTGTGTGCTACTCAGCCGTTGATTCATCATGCGGTGATGTGTGTGCTACTCAGCCGTTGATTCATCATGCGGTGATGTGTATGTGCTACTCAGCCGTTGATTCATCATGCGGTGATGTCTGTGCTACTCAGCCGTTGATTCATCATGCGGTGATGTGTGTGCTACTCAGCCGTTGATTCATCATGCGGTGATGTCTGTGCTACTCAGCCGTTGATTCATCATTCGGTGATGTGTGTGTGCTACTCAGCCGTTGATTCATCATGCGGTGATGTCTGTGCTACTCAGCCGTTGATTCATCATGCGGTGATGTCTGTGCTACTCAGCCGTTGATTCATCATGCGGTGATGTGTGTGCTACTCAGCCGTTGATTCATCATGCGGTGATGTCTGTGCTACTCAGCCGTTGATTCATCATGCGGTGATGTGTGTGCTACTCAGCCGTTGATTCATCATGCGGTGATGTGTGTGCTACTCAGCCGTTGATTCATCATGCGGTGATGTGTGTGCTACTCAGCCGTTGATTCATCATGCGGTGATGTCTGTGCTACTCAGCCGTTGATTCATCATGCGGTGATGTCTGTGCTACTCAGCCGTTGATTCATCATGCGGTGATGTCTGTGCTACTCAGCCGTTGATTCATCATGCGGTGATGTGTGTGCTACCCAGCCGTTGATTCATCATGCGGTGATGTGTGTGCTACTCAGCCGTTGATTCATCATGCGGTGATGTGTGTGTTCGCTGATTCATCATGCGGTGATGTGTGTGTTCGCTGCTTCATCATGCGGTGATGTGTGTGCTACTCAGCCGTTGATTCATCATGCGGTGATGTGTGTGCTACTCAGCCGTTGATTCATCATGCGGTGATGTGTGTGCTACTCAGCCGTTGATTCATCATGCGGTGATGTGTGTGTTCGCTGCTTCATCATGCGGTGATGTGTGTGCTACTCAGCCGTTGATTCATCATGCGGTGATGTGTGTGCTACTCAGCCGTTGATTCATCATGCGGTGATGTGTGTGTTCGCTGCTTCATCATGCGGTGATGTCTGTGCTACTCAGCCGTTGATTCATCATGCGGTGATGTGTGTGCTACTCAGCCGTTGATTCATCATGCGGTGATGTGTGTGTTCGCTGATTCATCATGCGGTGATGTGTGTGCTACTCAGCCGTTGATTCATCATGCGGTGATGTCTGTGCTACTCAGCCGTTGATTCATCATGCGGTGATGTCTGTGCTACTCAGCCGTTGATTCATCATGCAGTGATGTCTGTGCTACTCAGCCGTTGATTCATCATGCGGTGATGTGTGTGTTCGCTGATTCATCATGCGGTGATGTCTGTGCTACTCAGCCGTTGATTCATCATGCGGTGATGTCTGTGCTACTCAGCCGTTGATTCATCATGCGGTGATGTCTGTGCTACTCAGCCGTTGATTCATCATGCGGTGATGTGTGTGCTACTCAGCCGTTGATTCATCATGCGGTGATGTCTGTGCTACTCAGCCGTTGATTCATCGTGCGGTGATGTGTGTGTTCGCTGCTTCATCATGCGGTGATGTGTGTGCTACTCAGTCGTTGATTCATCATGCGGTGATGTGTGTGTTCGCTGATTCATCATGCGGTGATGTGTGTGCTACTCAGCCGTTGATTCATCATGCGGTGATGTGTGTGCTACTCAGCCGTTGATTCATCATGTGGTGATGTGTGTGCTACTCATCCATTGATTCATCATGTGGTGATGTCTGTGCTACTCAGCCGTTGATTCATCATGCGGTGATGTGTGTGCTACTCAGCCGTTGATTCATCATGCGGTGATGTGTGTGCTACTCAGCCGTTGATTCATCATGTGGTGATGTCTGTGCTACTCAGCCGTTGATTCATCTACTGGTGGTAGTTTGTTCCCGGTTATTTATTTGGTACCATATACAGTATAGTCAGGAACCAAATCGCATCATGTGAATGGGACACACGTATTATGTAGTCGGGAACCAAATCGCATCATGTGAATGGTATACACATATTATGCTAATTTTCTGTTTTGACGTCTGAAGATTCAAACATAGATAATGGAAACAAAAACAGTTTATCGTGATGTCACAGTCGTAGTATAACTTTTTTATAATGTGTCATAATATAAATCCAACAAGGCAATTTGACATTCTGTGTTTATCATTTCTTCAGCCACAAAAAAAGAGTGCCAACTGCCATGGACGACAAATGCAATGCCTGTCGGTGCAACGTGTCGTGAATAACGATGACTGCGGTGTGGATAATTTCGAAATTATTTCATTCAGCGTAGCATAAACTAATGTATATGACTTTTGTTCAACCTCGGCACCCCGCCGATCTGACGAATTTACACTTTAAGCCGCCAATTCTCATGTTAACATTCTAATCACTGTGTAGGAACTGTTACATCGGAAGTCGTTCTGTCGCCGGTATTGTGATGGTTCTTGCCTGATTTGTTACTGTTCCTGATGATTGAAAATAATAATTTTTGTGACAAAGTCACGCATAATTATAGATATCTGGAATATATTATACTTTCCTGAACGAACAGATGCTGCAGAAGTGCCGTGTTATCGAAACCTGAACTCTAGACCACAATTAACTCGGTATTAGCAACATGTTATCACTGAAAATCAAGCCACGTGGACGCAATTTCTTTGTTTTTCGTGGCGTATAAAATATGAAACGCATTCTGAAGACAAACACTGACTATAAAGTATACCCGTGTTATTCTTTTGTAAAATAGCTGAGAAAGTATCCCGATAGGGGTTGATAATTGGGAGCTGTGACCTCGTAATCAACAGGGGTGTGTGTTACGGTTCTATTTCAAACCAATCATGGCTGTGACGGTTCTGTACATGAGATTTATTCGAACGATTTATGCACTTTGGTCCGAAAATCGTCTTGTGTATCTGACATTTTAAACCAGATAATGACTGTAGCTTATGTAATTTGCATAATAGAACAGGTATATTAAGAAATAAAACAATAAAAAATACCTAATACGGGAGATTAAGTGATATTAATAGGCAGAAATAAAATATTGAAAGTCCCGATGAGTATAGTATCATAATCAGGCCCGCCTATATAAATGACCAATGGTAATATAAATATACTCTCAGGAGAATATGAAATGTTATATTCATTTACTTAATCTGGGCATTATTGAAAGATCCAGGTGTTTCAATGTCAGCGCCATCATATTTCCTCCTGAAGTCCGCCTGAGGGACATTTACACATGTTTGTCGCCCAGACATGAATATAACATATGAAATCACGTTCATCTGAATCATTGATAGGTTATGACGTGATTGGGGTGGTATGGGGACTTGGGGAGGGGGTGCTCAATTGGTGTCTATCACCAAATTTGGTCAAAATGTTCAACAGTTACAAATTTCTTATCTTACAATAGATTGGTTTGAAATTTAACACCAACAATATGTTGAAATTGTTCTCTTAGTTTGATTTGACAACAATTTAATAGTGGGGAATTTGTCGTTTTTAGACCAACATTTGCGTACTTTCCTACACCTTAAACATGTAATAAACCATATTTGACATATACAAATGGATACCTCTTCTTTAGAGTTGATCCAAAACTCATGATGGGTGGACAGGAAGTGGGGAGCAGGTGTCATCTAGTTTTCTATATCATATTTACCCCCCCCCCCCCAAGAAACTGGTTTTAATGGACAAAGAATTTTAATTCCATTTAATTAATATGCTTTGTATTAAATAATGTATGCTCTTTTGCAAAATAAATCATCTCTCTCTCTCTCTCTCCATCTGTTGGGAATATTTCCAATCCTGTGGGGGGGTGGGGTGCCAGGTTGGAAACTTCCAACACTTGGGAATCTTGAAGCCAGTCTAGATGATTTTCAGGTTCAGATATCCATATTTTCTCAATGGGCCCATGCATCCTGAGTTTCTCCCCCGGTTTGCATGGTGGCCAATCAAAGGCTACTGATCAATTCACTTCAGAATGACATACAATCTAGAGCTATAATGTGTCATGTAGTTGGGAAAAACCAAAGCCCAGGCCTTGTGCATGAGTTTGGTCTGTTTCAAGGGGATGGTGCGGTTGGAAATTCCAAGGTGGACGCCCCAACATTGGAGACCATCCAGCCCACGTCCCTGCTCACTTGACATGTTATCAGCGAGGAATAACAATGTGCCTTATAATAGCCAGGTTCACACACCCATAACACTGATTTCTAATGATTCATTTGTATGAATGTTTAGCTAATAATTCAAACAATATGTTACTGCATGTTTAATTTAATAGCTGAGCATTCCTACAAATGAATCAATAGGATTCAAGTCGCTGCTTCTTACAGCACATTTAGTCACCAAAGGATTAACATCCATATAATAATATTTGTAACTGCATTATTCTTTTCTCTTTTTTATAGGTTACTGCTTGTTGAACTTAATAGCTAAGCATTCCTACAAATTAATAAATAGGATTCACGTCAATTCTCATTACAGCGCATTTAGTAACCAAAGGTTTAGCATCCATATAATAATATTTGTAACTGTAGGATTCTTTGCTTTTTTATATCTTCTATTAAAAAATCAGAGATCCCTAGTCAATCTAAAATATGATTGAGTGAAAGGTTATCGAGCTTGTATATGCTTTAATAGCAAAATATTCTAGAATTCTAGAATTTAACCTAGATAATCAGCATCCAGCAAGCGGATGCCCGACATAAACTTCATAAACTGCGTAATCAGAACATTGTATGGGTATCAGCGAACTTTTAACGTCTTATTTTGGGCTTTTTGTTGAGTAAAATACGTCTACGAAAATAGACAACACTAGCCGATGTGCCCCCTCTTTGTCCGGGCTATTTATGGATTTATTTGTGATCGTCTCCGCCTGGACAAACTATTGTTCGATCGGCCCGGAAACATGCGCGAATATCAGTGGTCAAGGTCAAGGACACGGTCGCACGTGATAATGGACCCACCCATATTGTTCCCGGGATCAAAGTAGGCCTACATTATACCAAATTTGAATCGGCTCGGTCGAGGTCCAGAAACATGCCTATATGAGCGTATATGAGCGAGTCAGGGTCAAGGACACGGTCGCAAGTGAAATTGGACCCGCCCATATTGTTCATGTGATCAAAGTAGACCCAGCTACCAAATTTGAGTGGGATCGGTCGAGGTCCAGAAACATGCCTATATGAGCGTATTTGCGCGAGGTCAAGGTCAAGGACACGGTCGCACGTTAAATTGGACCCGCCCATATTGTTTCCCGGATCAAAATAGGCCTACACACCAAATTTGAGTCGGATCGGTCGAGCAGTTTTTCGATTCTATAACACAAACATGCACATACATACAGACATAAGTTCCAAAACATATAATACATGTAGATAAAATACAAGACAGATAACTGTAAATATCCCGTCAACGCTCACACTTTCCGAAGTCCAGCGCTATGAAATTTCACTATTGTTAACCGGCTATTGACTCATGGTAATGTTGGGCCTGCAAAACGCGTTATTTTTCAAACTAGCTTGCGACTTTGTGAATTTTGATAGGCGTAACACAGGTTATTGAATAAGCATAGAAAGGCAGTGTAATTCATCGAAATTAATGACAAGTGGTGCAAATTTCAACTTAATGCATAGTTTGTTGTGTTTATCTTTGTATACTTTCACAAAATTGGCAGTTTGAACCATGTATCCTGCCAAATATTAGCCATAGTTTTACCCGTATAGAACGATTAAATGGGGAGAGAACCGACTCGATCAGGAGAGAACCCAAACAATTATCAAAATTCGTGGTTTTTGTCGTTTTTATGACTCGCACAATGAAAGTTGCGTTATTAACACGCTCATTGGTGCCACAGATTGTGATGGGATTGAAAATAACTAATCGAATTATCACCTAGATGCCTCAAAATTGCGTTTTAACTGTCAAAAAGTCGTGAAAATGTATAATTTCGATCATCAGGAACCGTCACAAATCAGTCAAGAACCATCACAAACCGGCGATAGAACGACTTCCGATGTAACAGTTCCTACACAGTGATTCTAATATGCACATACACATATGTTAAACGTTCAATATGATAACAATGTTGGTGGTTTACTCCTAGATAAGGCACATTGTAACTGGAACACAGACACGTGATATATATATTAATATACACACCTACCAAAGTAAATCCCTCCTACGATATATGTTCATGTATGTATATTCTTGTAATTCTGAGACACAAACGCTCCAAATGCTGATGATTTATAGTATTTTAATCATATTTTATGGCATAGATTGTTATTAAAACCGTATATCAAGGCACTATAAAAAAAATAATCCGCGACTCGAAAATTAAGTGGGCCATTAAATGAGTTTTGTAACCTCATATCGGCCTTTAAATGAGTTTTGTATCCTAATATCGGCCTTTAAATGAGTTTTGTATCCTAATATCGGCCTTTAAATGAGTTTTGTATCCTCATATCGGCCTTTAAATGAGTTTTGTATCTTCATATCGGCCTTTAAATGAGTTTTGTATCCTCATATCGGCCGTTAAATGAGATTTGTAACCTCATATAGGCCTTTAAATGAGATTTGTATCCTCATATCGGCCTTTAAATGAGTTTTGTAACCTCATATCGGCCTTTAAATGAGTTTTGTATCATAATATCGCATTTAAATGAGTTTTGTAACCTCATATCGGCCTTTAAATGAGTTTTGTAACCTCATATCGGCCTTTAAATGAGTTTTGTAAACTCATATCGGCCTTTAAATGAGTTTTGTAACCTCATATCGGCCTTTAAATGAGTTTTGTAACCTCATATCGGCCTTTAAATGAGTTTTGTAACCTCATATCGGCCTTTAAATGAGATTTGTATCCTCACATCGGCCTTTAAATGAGTTTTGTAACCTCATATCGGCCTTTAAATGAGTTTTGTAACCTCATATCGGCCTTTAAATGAGTTTTTTATCCTCATATCGGCCTTTAAATGAGTTTTGTATCCTCATATCGGCCTTTAAATGAGATTTGTATCCTCATATCGGCCTTTAAATGAGTTTTGTATCCTCATATCGGCCTTTAAATGAGTTTTGTATCCTCATATCGGCCTTTATATGAGTTTTGTATCCTCATATCGGCCATTAAATGATTTTGTATCCTCATATCGGCCTTTAAATGAGTTTTGTATCCTAATATCGGTTTTGCTTATTTTGAGGTTGTTTTTCCAGACACATCATAGCAAAAGTTTTTATATGCCTGAAAACATGTTTGCATTTTTCGTGATATCTATATTGCATTTTTCATGACTTCTATATTGTATTTTTGCTATATGTTCTGTACTACATCCATCCATATAATTATGATGCCAATACCAATTATTTTAAATAAAAACCAGACCTGTTTTAAACAACTTTGTCGCTTTCATCGATCAATGATATAATACATGTCACGTGATGACAGTGTGGATCGTTTCTTAGGTTTGTCACAGACGAGTACAAAGATATAATCGTCTCCGATGTCAGGTTTACATGCATCGCACATCTTACTCTCTTTTTTTTAAGCCATCGCTGTTTTTCAATATAGCTATTTTGTTGTTCTGATTTTCCCTATACGTGTGATGCTGTCAGATGTTTGGGGTGATATAAGAAATATCGGCACATACCAGAATGGGATTTGATATATTACTGTACATAATTGCTCTGGGTGAATCCGATTTTCTAATATCATTGAGTTTTTTTGCCCAGTGTTGATCGATCATGTTTGATTTACAATTTATAATTTCCGATTTTGTCACACCTCGTCTCATTTTACAATACCAATTGAAGACTTTCTGGTTGAGCATATTATTGACCCTGATTTTATGCCGTCGTGTGTGAATTTTCCATACAACGGTATGACACTTTCCCCAACTTCCCGATTGTCCATTGCTATTGTTTCTTTCAAAAATGGTTCCATTTGCTCCGTGTCATATCAGATCCCATTTTTCAATGCTGATCTAAGACTTTCTGGTCGAAGTTATTAATACACTCATTGTGTTCCTGTGTGAATTACCCACCCAACGGTATGTTATATCCAACAACCTCGCGATTTTTTTAAAAGACAATTTTAGTTATTACATGACAGCCCACGTTTCTGGAACAGATAGCCGCACCTGCATTTTAAATCTGTTCGCGATATTTCCTGTATGACACAGGTATGCGAAATATCTCTACCGACATCCGACACGTCATGTATTGGATCCCCAAGTTACACACGTCTCTCTATCGGTATCCGACATGTAGATACCTAAGTTACACATATCGCATTTCCGCCCGATATTATGTATATATTCATGTATAAACGTAATAAATTGCACTATACCTATATAACTAACTACACGGCGTATAGCGTGTGGTGATACGCGCTTCCCTGACATGTATGAATGTGAAATGTGATAGTGTTTCTATAATGTTAGGCCGTAAGACGTGTGTTAATATGTTCCCCATATGCCGAGGATCGTTAGATAAGGAATGGATGCAGTGGGTGTGTGTTATTGTATCGGGGATAGGGCGCTGTGGTCATTTTGTAAACCTCGAAGCGGTTTTCACTAAATGTGCCCCAACAACCACAGCTCCGAATTCCTCAATAACACACACACCCACCCTCACACACCCTCACACATCCTCACACACCCACTACATTCATTAACGACCACGGCGCCGTATCCCACAATAACACACAACCCCTACATTCATTAACGACCACAGCGCCGTATCCCCCAATAACACACACTCACTACATTAATTAACGACTACAGCGCCGTATCCATCAATAACTTACACCCACTACATTCATTAACGACCACGGCGCCGTATCCCTCAATAACACACACACCCACACATACACACTACATTCATTAACGACCACAGCGCCGTATCCCACAATAACACATATCCACTACAATCATTAACGACCACAGCGCCGTATCCCACAATAACACATATCCACTACAATCATTAACAACCACAGCGCCGTATCCCACAATAACACACGCACCAACTACATTCATTAACGACCACAGCTCCGTATCCCTCAATAACACACATACCAATTACATTCATTAACGACCACAGCGCCGTATCCCTCAATAACACACATACCAATTACATTCATTAACGACCACAGCGCCGTATCCCACAATAACACACGCACCCACTTCATTCATTAACGACCACGGCGCCGTATCCCACAATAACACACACCCACTACATTCATTAACGACCACAGCGCCGTATCCCTCAATAACACACACCCACTACATTCATTAACGACCACAGCTCCGTATCATCCAATAACACACATACCCACTACATTCATTAACGACCACGGCGCCGTATCCCCCAATAACACACACCACTACATTCATTAACGACCACGGCGCCGCATCCCTCAATAACTCACACCCACCACATTCAATTCTTATATTCATATAGCTTTTGATGATTTATTCCCATAAAAAGCTGAGCGTATTCTTATTTTTTTTCACAAATCTGCCGATAATTTGAAACTAGCCCATGCAACACATTAAGTCAGCCCAATATAAAAAATCCAAGCATTTATAGCAACGGACACGTCATCGATATCGCGCAATTATTCTGCTGACCGCTTTTAGTGATTATGTCAGATTAGGTCAACAACTAGTGACGTCGTGTTCGTGTTACGGTCTGTGTGTTATTGGAGTATGAAACGGGTGACCCACGTTCCAATCACTTGGCCAATCACCGAACAGGATTAGTGTAACATAGGCGGGAAAGGTAAATGTTATTATAGGTCGGGTAGCTGAGCCACCAGCGATCTCTATGAATGGTGATGTTAGTATAGGTCGGGTAGTTGAGTCACCACCGATCTCTATGAATGGTGATGTTATTATAGGTCAGGTAGCTGAGTCACCAGCGATCTCTATGAATGGTGATGTTATTATTGGTCGGGTAGCTGACTCACCAGCGATCTCTATGAATGGTGATGTTATTATAGGTCGGGTAGATGAGTCACCACCGATCTTTATGAATGGTAAATGTTATTATAGGTCGGGTAGCTGAGTCACCACTGATCTCTATGAATGGTGATGTTATTATAGGTCGGGTAGCTGACTCACCAGCGATCTCTATGAATGGTGATGTTATTATAGGTCGGGTATCTGAGTCACCAGCGATCTCTATGAATGGTCATGTTAGTATATGTCGGGTAGCTGAGTCACCAGCGATCTCTATGAATGGTGATAGTATCACGGTGGGGGAATCACGTGGTTTCGAGGTTGGTGAGTACCACGCATTCAAAATGTGCAAATGCACAAAAACATAATATAGAGGAACTGGCACAAAACACAGCAGTTGACTGTTACGAGCATATGCTGGTTTATTTTTGAAACAAGTCGATACCTTATTTGCTCGGAAATACTTTCTATAACATTCTGACCAAAGTTGCCAGTCGGAGGTGCGTGGAATACACCAGTCCATACATCTTGGAAAATCCTTCGACTGACAACTTTGGTCGTTAGATCAAATAAATGAGGTATCAGTTTGTTTGAAAAATAGTATATCTGCTCATAGCTGTATGTAATATGTCATATCTTAGTTTATCATATGACTGAATAATTATTTACGTTGGAATCTATGTCATAAATCAATTTCATATCAATTACTAGTTCATATCACCTTCCGATAATTTGATTGGGTTGTTGACAAAAAGTGTGTTATGATTGGCTGAATGGCAGCCGGGCATCTCTGACTAAATGCAGGTCAAATTCGTGCGCGTCAAATACACGAATCAACGCGATGCCGAAATTCTCACAATTATAATCTTGAAATATATAGTTTTGGACATTGTTATACGATAAATAGAATATGTAATTCGTATTTATCTAATAAACATTCGATATAATGTCACAAACTGAGAACAGAATAGCGCACTATATCTTCGCGTGCATATTATTTCTGCCAGTTCACCAGGTGTAATTGGGCTTCCGGTGCAACGAAGTGACGTCACATTAACCTTTTGCTGCCGATGTCATTTAGCTATTTAGTGATTTGTGTGCGTTTTGGACCTCATAATCAATTTATAGGTGTCATATGATAAATAGAATATGTAATTCGTGTTCGTCACGAATTTTCAGTTTTCTCTCGCCGGAGGCTCGAGAAAACTGAAAATTCTTAGACTCGTTTCATAAATATCATATGAGAGAAACACTCATTTCATATCCTCTATTTATTACATTGTCCCTCGTTTCTGGTTTCGTTTTAGATCTCCTCAGCCATTTTGAATGCGTGATACTCATCAACTCTAAACCACGTGATTCCCCACCGTGAGTATGTCAATCGTTATATATGTCGATGTCGTGGTAAAACTGCATATTTTGAGAGTCGATATTTGACGGTTTAAAACTTATAACAGTATGTCAATTGGTTCCTATGTTATATAGCACCAGTTCCCCACATGGCAAATAAATACACAAAACAGTGTCATGATGTCAAATGGGATAGGGCAACTTTTGGCTCGCTTTTTTTCGAAAAAGACAAAAACAACAAACAGGGCTCGTTTCTGGTCAAAACACTGGAGGCGTAATTTCCGGTATGACATGTATTACATACAATGTATGTGCACGAACTCTCTTTAGTCGCTATTTGACTTGGAGATGCATTAGTTCTATGCATAGCTATTGCAGTGTCCACTAAGGGTAGTTAATGGCACTATAAATGTCTTGGCTGGGGCCGTATAGTGTGTTGTTACGCGGTGATATATGATGTCTCACTCTGACTTGATGCGGTAAGACATGTAGTAATATATAATTTGCCTACACAATATGTACCGACTGTGCTGGGTTCACATAATGCATGGAAGTTGACTGTACTGCCGTAATATACACAAGTCAGGCAAGGTGTGTCTGAAATGAGTAAATATGTTTTCTATATGACAAGGTCTGGGCGATATTCATTCGTTTTATGTCTGATGTTGACACCAAAGTCGCCAAGGAACTAATCTTGAATGTAATTGATTACAGACCTGAAAATAGTGAGTCTGTCATTTGCAGAATGAGGTCCTCAGAGGCTGAATTTAGTGATTCTATCCCGCACATGGGGTAAGCATCACCAAATTCATCCTATGGGGACCTTATTCTGCTTAGGCCTCATCCTCTGGGAAGTATCTATAGTCTCAAACTAACATTATTTTTGTAACTTTTTCCCTAATTGGAAGTTTCTGTATTCCCTTATTTGAAAAAGATAGAATGCATGCATAATCGGTGTGACCAATGGGTGAACATCATCAACTTCAACTGTGGAAGTTCGATCTGATCATAGGTCTCACATACCAGTTGAGGCCTAAGCAGAATAAGGTTCCCAGATGGTGAATTTGGTGATGCTAGCCCACCGTGTGGGATAGCGTCAATAAATTCACCATCTGGGGGACCTCATTCTGCAAATGACAGACACACTATTTGCTTGATTGATTACAGAGACAAACTTCACCGAAATTGGAGACCGTTCCCATCTGCACCGTGTGTATAACCGAGTCCACCCACTCTCGCGTTATTGGTATATAACGTACAAGGATCCTTGGAGGAGACAACAAGAGTCCTTTACACCGCGCAGTATTGGGGGAGTAAGACGCGCTAATTTTGTTCCGCACAGTTTTGCGACAATTCACGAGCCATGTGGAAGCTTTCTGTGATCGTTCTGTTGTTGGGTGTGTTCTTTTTGACGACGGATGCACGCAGTAGCAGATATGGACGGTACAGACTCGGACGGCTCACACGAAAAAAGGTACGAATAATAGTGTAGTTGCTTCCTGTACATGTATCGCATGGTGGTTCCAATATATTGGGGTTCAAGGTCACACGGGAATCGATAAAGTTAAATGACTCTATCTTTAAAGATGTATTCAGGGTTTTAGGCTAACTTTTGTGAAACCTATTTCCTTTTTATTTAGATGCTAGTGAATAAAATACAATGTGTGAAGCGAGAAGTGATCCATAAAATGTGCCGTATTTGTTTGATATTGATTTTTTCTTTTCATTTCATTCATGTCATTTCGATGTTTTAGAGGATCACCAATAATTGTTTTTGTTAATTTTTCAAGAACAAAACGAAATTCTTTTTTATTACGGATTTAGCTCCTAAAAACCCGGCCTCATATTTTTAGTAAGACACACGTGTATTATCGGCACACGAAATGACGTAAGAGCTTAGCGCAATGATATCGATCAATGTTATTATTTTGTTAACTAGAATATTAGTTTGATATTTAATTTGTGTTGAGTTATTAATGTTGATTGTGACATAAATATGAATGATAAGGTGATTGAATAATACTGTCAACATGAAAAGACATTTAAAATGAAACTATATTTTTTCTTAAGGGTGACTTTACTTCCTCTTTGGCTGTGATAAGGAAAACAATATTATTTTAGTTTAACCCCTGAAATTTCGAGATTTTTTTTCCTTGCTAAAATATGATAATGTGCACACGGTTAACAAATTCGTATTGAATTGCGACTCATTTTTGTGGCAAGGTCATAGCAATATTCCAGCTGTTTTCAATTGTAATCACATAAATGAGACACGCGCTCTTTATTATTACCATATAAGGGTCAGGGTTACATGGAACGTCTTTATTATTACCATATAAAGGTCAGGATAACATGGAACGCTCTTTGTTCTTACCATATAATGATCGTTGTAACATGTTATTATGTCATGCATGCACGCTGAAGAAAAAACAGAACATATTAACGCTTGATAGGTTTTTCTTAAATCTGTATAAGATTAAGAAAGTACAGAAAGAATAGGTGGAATAATTTAAATGCTCTTTGGAACTGAAACTTACGTCTGTGTAAAATAGGACGATAAATACTCTAAAATACATTTGCTCAAGTCATAATAATTTTCTATCTGTTCCTGTCTGTTCTTACATAACACAAATAAATAAAACGCTGTAAATTTGTGTTCACCGTAATTATCAGAAACATGCCAACAAGGAACGCTTTTTTGTTTGTTTCGTGCATGGTAAAAGAAAATCGGGACAGACACACAATGTGGCCGAATGTCAGGAGTGGAGCTAACCTTCAAAGGGGCACTGCTCCGAATGTAAATTATTTGTATAGGCATCAGTTGAGGTAGATCATGCCATGAATATATACTATGGCTAACGCCCGTAGAGATCATATTCCCCCAGTATAAAACCTTGGAACTTTTTGAAGTTTTGACAGGAAACCTTATTAAGTCGAAACAATAACGCGGGTTTTATATTTCTTAGTTATTATCTGTTCCTTAATAATACTTCACTGAAGGTGACTGTCCAATCTCAAAATTGCATGCTTTTCTGACTTTTGTGAGCTGATATCGCAATATTCTAATCACCCAGGAGAAATGCCATATTTTTGAGCGATGCAAAGTAAAATCACTCACAAATTCACTTAAATTTCGAAATTTGGAGTTGGGACATTCGCCTACAGCGAAGTACATTATTAAGGAACAGATAATAACTACGAAATATATTCCCCGCGTTATTTTTCGACTTTATAAGGTTCCCCGTCAAAACTTAAAAAAGTTCCCAGGTTTTGTACTGGTGGAATATGATATCTACGGGCATCAGCCATATTAGATACAGTTGATGTCAGGCGGGGGCTGTCTATACCCGAACAATGCACTGCGCCCCTGGTTGTCTTTCTGTGACAAAAAAGAAAATACAGAATCCTACCCTCAAAGGAGTAAAGTTTGATCAAATCATTATCTTTGTGAAAACATCAAGAATCCACAGAGAACTTCCAACTGCAGGATTTTTACTAGACCTATTTAGTTGAGTATGAGTCGTTCGTGTGGACCGATATGTTCGATAATATGAAATATTTCTCAATTATTATTACCTATATTCTGTTAAATGTTTGATATTTGAGAAATTTTCCCGATCCACAACTGAAGCTCGTGTTATATTTGAGCATTTTATTTCACCGACGTAACACAACTGCGCGTTACAATGTGTGGTGTATGTATGAGAAACAACAATGTGTGGTGTATGTATGAGAAACAACAATGATTGAGTTTCTACACAAAAACTATTTGATCAAATATTACTCTTTAAACGGACATGGCTCATTCGAGCTTCCAAATTTTGTCAACGTAAATTTAGACGGAGGTATGTGGTAGGTTGACAAATACACGACATATTGATATACCGGCTTCATAAGCTCTGAAAAATACTTGCCATGGTCATAGCCATTTTCCAGCTGTATTTATTTGCTTCGCACGGAAGTGAAACAAACGCTCTTTATTTCTACCATATCCGGAAAAGACTAACACGAACCGATCTTTTTTGTGCACACGACTATTGTTTAAATAGGACTCAAACATCGTGTTCAAAGTTGATTTTTTTATGACTTCAATTCGTATTCTGGGACATATAATGCCCATGTGAAGGAAGTTAAAATATTTATCGACCTGATGTATTTAGACACCGGAAAAATTCAAAAGCATATATTATTAGGTGTATTTGGGAGCGCAAACCACCAAGTAGCTTTAATATTAGTGGCTAAAGAGTTAAATTCATACACTTTAATATTAGTGGCTAAAGAGTTAAATTCATACACTTTAATATTAGTGGCTAAAGAGTTAAATTCATACACTTTCTTTATTTAAGTGTAATTGACGTATTTTCAACATAATATTATCGAACCGTGATGCGTCAAGAGCAGCCAATACACGCACACGATTAGATAGCGAAAGATTCTTAATCGGGGTTAACGATTAGATAGCGAAAGATACTTAATCGGAGTTGACGATTAGATATCGAAAGATACTTAATCGGGGTTGACGATTATATAGCGAAATATACTTAATCGGGGTTGACGATTAGATATCGAAAGATACTTAATCGGGGTTGACGATTATATAGCGAAAAATAATTAATCGGGGTTGACGATTAGATAGCGAAAGATACTTAATCGGGGTTTACGATTAGATAGCGAAGTATACTTGATCTGTATTTACGATTAGATAGCAAACAATACTTAATCGGGATTGACGATTAGATAGCGAAAGATAGTTAATCGGGGTTGACGATTAGAAGCGAAATATACTTAATCGGCGTTGACGATTAGATAGCGAAATATACTTAATCGGGGTTGACGATTAGATATCGAAAGATACTTAATCGGGGTTGACGATTATATAGCGAAATATACTTAATCGGGGTTGACGATTATATATCGAAAGATACTTAATTGGGGTTGACGATTAGATAGCGAAAGATACTTCATCGGGGATGACGATCAGATAGCGAAATATATTTAATCGGGGTTCACAATATAGAAAGCGATTGTTGAGATTGATATTAAATCGCAGAAACTTTAAATCGCGTTGGGTAAAATTTTAATGGTGAACATACTTATAGCACCACGCGACCCAACACAATGGTGAACATACTTATAGCACCACGCGACCCAACACAATTGTGAACATACTTATAGCACCACGCGACCCAACACAATTGTGAACATACTTATAGCACCACGCGACCCAACACAATGGTGAACATATTTATCGCACCACGTGACCCAACACAATAGTGAACATACTTATCGCACCACACGACCCAACACAATGTTGAACATACTTATCGCACCATGCGACCCAACACAATGGTGAACATACTTATAGCACCACGCGACCCAACACAATGGTGAACATACTTATCGAAATATACTTAATCGGGGTTGACGATTAGATATTGAAAGATACTTAATCGGGGTTGACGATTATATACGAAATATACTTAATCGGGGTTGACGATTAGATATCGAAAAATACTTAATCGGGGTTGACGATTAGATAGCGAAAAATACTTCATCGGGGATGACGATCAGATAGCGAAATATATTTAATCGGGGTTCACAATATAGAAAGCGATTGTTGAGATTGATATTAAATCGCAGACACTTTAAATCGCGTTGGGTAAAATTTTAATGGTGAACATACTTGTAGCACCACGCGACCCAACACAATGGTGAACATACTTATAGCACCACGCGACCCAACACAATGGTGAACATACTTATAGCACAACGCGACCCAACACAATGGTGAACATACTTATAGCACCACGCGACCCAACACAATGGTGAACATACTTATAGCACCACGCGACCCAACACAATGGTGAACATACTTATAGCACCACGCGACCCAACACAATGGTGAACATACTTATAGCACCACGCGACCCAACACAATTGTGAACATACTTATAGCACCACGCGACCCAACACAATGGTGAACATATTTATCGCACCACGTGACCCAACACAATGGTGAACATACTTATCGCACCACACGACCCAACACAATGTTGAACATACTTATCGCACCATGCGACCCAACACAATGGTGAACATACTTATAGCACCACGCGACCCAACACAACGGTGAACATACTTATCGAAATATACTTAATCGGGGGTGACGATTAGATATTGAAAGATACTTAATCGGGGTTGACGATTATATACGAAATATACTTAATCGGGGTTGACGATTAGATATCGAAAAATACTTCATCGGGGATGACGAAATATATTTAATCGGGGTTCACAATATAGAAAGCGATTGTTGAGATTGATATTAAATCGCAGACACTTTAAATCGCGTTGGGTAAAATTTTAATGGTGAACATACTTGTAGCACCACGCGACCCAACACAATGGTGAACATACTTATAGCACCACGCGACCCAACACAATGGTGAACATAATTATAGCACCACGCGACCCAACACAATGGTGAACATACTTATAGCACCACGCGACCCAACACAATGGTGAACATACTTATAGCACCACGCGACCCAACACAATGGTGAACATACTTATAACACCACGCGACTCAACACAATGGTAAACATAATTATAGCACCACGCGACCCAACACAATTGTGAACATACTTATAGCACCACGCGACCCAACACAATGGTGAACATAATTATAGCACCACGCGACCCAACACAATGGTGAACATAATTATAGCACCACGTGACCCAACACAATGGTGAACATAATTATAGCACCACGTGACCCAACACAATGGTGAACATAATTATAGCACCACGCGACCCAACACAATGGTGAACATAATTATAGCACAACGCGACCCAACACAATGGTGAACATAATTATAGCACCACGCGACCCAACACAATGGTGAACATATTTATCGCACCACGTGACCCAACACAATGGTGAACATAATTATAGCACCACGCGACCCAACACAATGGTGAACATAATTATAGCACCACGCGACCCAACACAATGGTGAACATAATTATAGCACCACGCGACCCAACACAATGGTGAACATAATTATAGCACCACGCGACCCAACACAATGGTGAACATACTTATAGCACCACGCGACCCAACACAATGGTGAACATACTTATCACACCACGCGACCCAACACAATGGTGAACATACTTATCGCACCACGCGACCCAACACAATGGTGAACATACTTATAGCACCACGCGACCCAACACAATGGTGAACATACTCATAGCACCACGCGACCCAACACAATGGTGAACATACTTATAGCACCACGCGACCCAACACAATGGTGAACATACTTATCGCACCACGCGACCCAACACAATGGTGAACATACTTATAGCACCACGCGACCCAACAGAATGGTGAACATACTTATCGCACCACGCGACCCAACACAATGGTGAACATACTTATAGCACCACGCGACCCAACACAATGGTGAACATAATTATAGCACCACGCGACCCAACACAATGGTGAACATAATTATCGCACCACGCGACCCAACAGAATGGTGAACATACTTATCGCACCACGCGACCCAACACAATGGTGAACATACTTATAGCACCACGCGACCCAACACAATGGTGAACATAATTATAGCACCACGCGACCCAACACAATGGTGAACATACTTATCGCACCACGCGACCCAACACAATGGTGAACATACTTATCGCACCACGCGACCCAACACAATGGTGAACATACTTATCGCACCACGCGACCCAACACAATGGTGAACATACTTATAGCACCACGCGACCCAACACAATGGTGAACATAAATATAGCACCACGCGACCCAACAGAATGGTGAACATACTTATAGCACCACGCGACCCAACACAATGGTGAACATACTTATCGCACCACGCGACCCAACACAATGGTGAACATACTTATAGCACCACGCGACCCAACACAATGGTGAACATAAATATAGCACCACGCGACCCAACACAATGGTGAACATAATTATAGCACCACGCGACCCAACACAATGGTGAACATACTTATCGCACCACGCGACCCAACACAATGGTGAACATACTTATCGCATCACGCGACCCAACACAATGGTGAACATACTTATAGCACCACGCGACCCAACACAATGGTGAACATAAATATAGCACCACGCGACCCAACACAATGGTGAACATAAATATAGCACCACGCGACCCAACACAATGGTGAACATACTTATAGCACCACGCGACCCAACACAATGGTGAACATAAATATAGCACCACGCGACCCAACACAATGGTGAACATAAATATAGCACCACGCGACCCAACACAATGGTGAACATAAATATAGCACCACGCGAGTATTTACCCAGTATTTCCCTTCTGCGTTGGGTGATGTTTTGTACCCGTAAATTAATATTGGGTAAATTGTTATCCTGCGTTGAGTAAAAACATTGGGCAAAATTTACCCAACGTTCGCGTGGCGCGAAATACACCATTGTGTTGGGTAAAATTTTACCCAACGCGATTTAGAGTGTAACACGTGCGACGCGAGGTTAGGGTTGAGGTCAGGATTACTGAATGACTAACGAATATATTTGAAGAAGTGTTTTTAAAGATTACTAAGAAGGGATTTTAAAGAGCGTTTCACTAACCTCACCCAAGCCGACCCCCCAACTAGGAGAATTTGACGTATGGACGACCAAAGATGATCACTTGTGGTGTTGTAAATTCTTTCATTTAGTCAAATTACGTTCTATATAGAGTTATCACCCTTATGATTAACTCAGGACACTCATTTCAATACAGAGTTATCACCCTTATGATTAACTCAGGACACTCATTTCTATATAGAGTTATCACCCTTATGATTAACTCAGGACACCCATTTCTATATAGAGTTATCACCCTTATGATTAACTCAGGACACTCATTTCTATATAGAGTTATCACCCTTATGATTAACTCAGGACACTCATTTCTATATAGAGTTATCACCCTTATGATTAACTCAGGACACTCATTTATATATAGAGTTATCACCCTTATGATTAACTCAGGACACTCATTTCTATATAGAGTTATCACCCTTATGATTAACACAGGACACTCATTTCTATATAGAGTTATCACCCTTATGATTAACTCAGGACACTCATTTCTATATAGAGTTATCACCCGTATGATTAACTCAGGACACTCATTTCTATATAGAGTTATCACCCTTATGATTAACTCAGGACACTCATTTCTATATAGAGTTATCACCCTTATGATTAACTCAGGACACTCATTTCTATATAGAGTTATCACCCTTATGATTAACTCAGGACACTCATTTCTATATAGAGTTATCACCCTTATGATTAACTCAGGACACTCATTTCTATATAGAGTTATCACCCTTATGATTAACTCAGGACACTCATTTCTATATAGAGTTATCACCCTTATGATTAACTCAGGACACTCATTTCTATATAGAGTTATCACCCTTATGATTAACTCAGGACACTCATTTCTATATAGAGTTATCACCCTTATGATTAACTCAGGACACTCATTTCGAAATATAATCCTAACCTAGCGTGGCACGTGTCACTGCGTTTGAAAGTCAATCGTTATCTAATCGTGATATCCGATTAAATATATTTCGCTATCTAATCGTGAGCGTATTTATTAGGCGAATACATTGACTTGAATTGAACTCAGCCTTGCAGTGTGTTGTCTCGGTTTTATCTTTGTAGCAAACGACATTGAAGTACCTCATTCACAAAACATGAAGGCGTAAAATTTCGTATGGCTTTTCGGACAAAGGCGCGAGCACGATCGCCGTTTAATGCGTCGTGCAAAGAACATCGCAGCTTCACCAACATTCGATTTTCCTACTTTATTTTGAATATCAATCGCTATCTAACCGTGAACTCCGATTAAGCATATTTCGCTATCTAATACAATAGCGAGCGCCATTTTAGACTTACATTTAAGTGGGGCGGGACTTTGAAGAATGCATGTAGTAGAAATTGCAACAGTTTGAAATTAAAATGAATTGATGGTTGTTGTACATATTGGTCGAATTAGAGTCGACAGACTGGGCCTATTTGTCAGTGTCAATGTCACTGTTTTTATGGTGACGCTGCGAAGTGAACATGATTTGTATTTCCGGTAGAATCAATTATGTGACCTTTTACATACGACATACGTCATACGTCATACGTCAGTCTAGTTTAAAGATACTTCGTCCGATTTTACACCAAATTAACGATCACAGAATCTAATAATAGAGAACGCTTTTTATAATCTACCGCTTTTGGACGACTGAAGCATAAACGCTCTTTATTTGAGACGGTCCTGGACTTTTTTCAGGGATCCATGACAAAAATTCAAAACGTGTTAAAACTTCCTCTTTTGAAAGTCGATAACTGGTCACCAAAAACCTCGTATTAATGGGCTCACGGGTTTAATCTAATTAAACCTCGTATTAATGGGCTCATGAGTTCAATCTAATTAAACCTCGTATTAATGGGTTCATGAGTTCAATCTAATTAAACCTCGTATTAATGGGCTCATGAGTTCAATCTAATTAAACCTCGTATTAATGGGTTCATGAGTTCAATCTAATTAAACCTAGTATTAATGGGCTCATGAGTTCAATCTAATTAAACCTCGTATTAATGGGCTCATGAGTTCAATCTAATTAAACCTTGTATTAATGGGCTCATGGGTTCAATCTAATTAAACCTCGTATTAATGGATTCATGAGTTCAATCTAATTAAACCTCGTATTAATGGGCTCATGGGTTCAATCTAATTAAACCTCATATTAATGGGCTCATGGGTTCAATCTAATTAAACCTCGTATTAATGGGCTCATGGGCTAAGAGGCAGACATATATAAACTTGTTCCTATATAGATTGTTGATTGTTCTCTATAGTAACAACATTTTCTGTGTTGAAACCATTGTTATGTAAACAAAACTGTTACAGTGGTTTGTCAACAAACATTGCTACATCGTGTAGTAAGTTCAAATATGTTAGTTTTATAATATTATTTTCAGAAGAGTTTTCAATGCTTTGAGATGTTTAATACTTTGATTAAAGTTTGGCTTCTTATTGAACTAATTGCACTTGTACTGTTAACCCTTTTCCCAACAGAACGGTCCTGTGCCAATGCATTCTCTTATATATGCGAGTCGACCATAGGTCGCCTCGCATATATAAGAGAATGCATTGGCTTAACACATATTAAAAATGATAAAATTGTCAAAGAATGTAGAAAAATATTATAAAAATTGTTAAAAAATGTAAGAAAAAATTATAAAATTGTTAAAGAATGTAAGAAAAATTGTTAAAAAGGTTTTTTTTTAGGCCAATGCATTCTCTTATATATATGCGAGGCGACCTATGGTCGACTCGCATATATAAGAGAATGCATTGGCACAGGGCATAACTGTAACCATCACAATGTGGTCAATGAACCGGATCCAATGATATCCATATTTGTATGGTGTTATTGAGACAGACCGAAGACATTTTAGGATATTGAAGCTTTATTTGGGCGTTTTTGGCCGTTCTGTTGGGTAAAGGGTTAATTCAAATTCCAATTTCAACATTAATGTTTACATAACAATGGCCTTGACATGCATAATCTCATTTTTGGAGAGTTATTAATAAAGTAAATAAGAACAATCATCAGCATCATAATCATCATCATCATCATCATCATAATCATCATCATCATAATCATCATCATCATGGAACAAAACACGGTCTCTAGACCGTTCGTTCCAGTACTAATGAAAATCATAGTAATAAGAGCCATCCGCGGTGTTATGCGGATATAGTTAGGCCATATTAGCGTCATCGAAATCATAACGCTTGTTGCCCGGGGGGGGGGGGGGGGGGGGGTCGGAAAAAAATTTCAGGCTGATTTTTTCCTTTCGACCCTGTCCAAATTTTTTCCGTTTTCGGCAGTTTTTTTCCCCGACCATTTTTGGACACCCACACCCCTTTTAACACTAAAAAAGAAATTCATTGTAAATAGCTGTATATGAATTTCTGTGCATACTATTTGTCATGGATGTTAACATTGCCATGTAAATAGGAACGAGTCATTTTGGGGTCATTCGGCCAAAACAACATGGCTGCCAGCGGCCATCTTGGATTTCATCCATTAGTATGGGCAACAGCAACAGGCTATACTATTTGTCTCATCATGATGAAAGTTTTCATTTATGTTAATATTGACATTCTAAGGTGTTTTAAGCCAAACTCATTGCAAAAACAGTCAAAAAGCATTGCAGGAAACAAAATTTGAGTCGCGGAAAAAAAAAATTGTTGGTCCCATCGAAGACCCACACACCCCAGCATACGTGACCGGAAATAATTATGCCCCCCCCCCTGCTTGTTGTGGAAAAATCTATCAAAGTTTTAGAATCTTTCAAGGTTGGTGTATCGACGATAAAGTCGGACAAAACATTCCAGTCTTCTATATTATCCTCTGGGTGAAGAAATATCTCCCATGATCTTTGTGAACTGTTCGTTTCTGTACATCTCCCGTGATCTTTGTGAACTGTTCGTTTCTGTACTTTCCACCGGTGACCTCTAGTTTTATCTGATAATGTTTTCTGGAATAGTTCACTTGCGTCCACGTTATAATGACCATATAAGAATTTCTAAACTTCAATTTAGGTCTCCACGGAAACGTTTATATTTAAGTGACATTATATTCAGCTTCAATGTGAAAATGTCAATCTATTTTTATGTACATGTTTATGATAGTTATTTTACAGAACTTTGCATAAATCCGCTCTGAATGTATTGAGTCCCTTTAATGGGATAATAGGTACGGTCTAATTATTTCACAATTCATATTTTATGGTGTCAGGACAAATATTATTCTGTTTTACAGACACCGTTCCGGCTGAATAGTTCCGGGCGTAGCCGTGACCACCACATCCTAGTGATTCCAAGTACCAAAAGCGGGACCAGGATCACAGATGAAGTGACAAATATATGCGAGGTAAGTCCCCGAAATTCCGATCACATATGCAGTTGGTTTATAGGTTAACCAATACAGGTAAGCAGCTGTCCGGAATGACACTAAAATCACACCTAGCCCTCCGGAATGACACTAAAATCACACCTAGCCCTCCGGAATGACACTAAAATCACACCTAGCCCTCCGGAATGACACTAAAATCACACCTAGCCCTCCGGAATGACAATAAAATCACACATAGCCCTCCGGAATGACACTAAAATCACACCTAGCCCTCCGGAATGACAATAAAATCACACCTAGCCCTCCGGAATGACACTAAAATCACACCTAGCCCTCCGGAATGACAATAAAATCACACATAGCCCTCCGGAATGACACTAAAATCACACCTAGCCCTCCGGAATGACAATAAAATCACACATAGCCCTCCGGAATGACACTAAAATCACACCTAGCCCTCCGGAATGACACTAAAATCACACCTAGCCCTCCGGAATGACACTAAAATCACACCTAGCCCTCCGGAATGACAATAAAATCACACATAGCCCTCCGGAATGACACTAAAATCACACCTAGCCCTCCGGAATGACAATAAAATCACATCTAGCCTTCCGGAATGACACTAAAATCACACCTAGCCCTCCGGAATGACAATAAAATCACATCTAGCCCTCCGGAATGACACTAAAATCACACCTAGCCCTCCGGAATGACACTAAAATCACACCTAGCCCTCCGGAATGACACTAAAATCACACCTAGCCCTCCGGAATGACACTAAAATCACACATAGCCCTCCGGAATGACACTAAAATCACACATAGCCCTCCGGAATGACACTAAAATCACACCTAGCCCTCCGGAATGACACTAAAATCACACCTAGCCCTCCGGAATGACACTAAAATCACACCTAGCCCTCCGGAATGACACTAAAATCACACCTAGCCCTCCGGAATGACAATAAAATCACACCTAGCCCTCCGGAATGACAATAAAATCACACCTAGCCCTCCGGAATGACATTAAAATCACACCCGCCCTCCGGAATGACAATAAAATCACACCTAGCCCTCCGGAATGACAATAAAATCACACCTAGCCCTCCGGAATGACAATAAAATCACATCTAGCCCTCCGGAATGACAATAAAATCACATCTAGCCCTCCGGAATGACAATAAAATCACATCTAGCCCTCCGGAATGACAATAAAATCACACCTAGCCCTCCGGAATGACAATAAAATCACACCTAGCCCTCCGGAATGACAATAAAATCACACCTAGCCCTCCGGAATGACATTAAAATCACACCTCGCCCTCCGGAATGACAATAAAATCACACCTCGCCCTCCGGAATGACACTAAAAACACCTAGCCCCCCGGAATGACAATAAAATCACACCTCGCCCTCCGGAATGACAATAAAATCACACCTCGCCCTCCGGAATGACACTAAAAACACCTAGCCCCCCGGAATGACAATAAAATCACACCTCGCCCTCCGGAATGACACTAAAATCACACCTAGCCCCCCGGAATGACAATAAAATCACACCTAGCCCTCCGGAATGACAATAAAATCACACCTCGCCCCCCGGAATGACACTAAAATCACACCTAGCCCTCCGGAATGACAATAACAAGTTAGAATGGAGCAAGGTATCTGGAACCAAATGACCCCACTTACAAAAGTATATAACATATAGCTCTGTTATATAACATATAGCTCTGTTATATAACATATAGCTCTGTTATATACTTTTGGGAGTGGGGTCATTTTGTTCCAGGTACCCGTGGAATGGATGATGATATCAATTGATATCAGAGGTCCGTTGAATGCCAAAGCAACGAGATTTATAAGTATATCATGCACACAAGACGATACAAGACGAATGTGGTTTCAGACACCCGTTGCCGGCTTTCTTTATATCGTTATCAGCGGTGACGATATTTTCCTGCAATCATGTTTGTCACCCATTATGTTTTACCTCAGGCGACCTAAAGGGGCATAAATGACCAATACAGAGTGTTCATTGTAAGCTTAGAAGATATAAGTAGGGAAATTGAGGAGATGGCTCCATATAAGCGCCTGACGCTTGATATCAAACCCTCTTCTTTCTCAGACTTATCATACTTACATATATACATGTATATATGAACATCATCTTGTAAATTGTTGTATAAATCTGGGATACAAAAATAAATAATGTTTACACCAAATTGGTACACATATGTACAAATGTTCAGGAAAATGTCATGGGATAGGCTTCAGATGACTGCATAAATAGGGACTTGTACATTATATGACCAATAAAGAGCGTTTATTATCATTTCATGCAGAGGATATGGGGAAAATTGGTGCACATTGGAAATGTCACAGGATAGGTACCTTTAACCTCAAATGTCTTAAAGGGGCACTAATAATTAGCAATGAAGAGCGTTTATTATCAGCTTAATAGATAGATGGTAATGTTATCCGGATAGTGTCATGCAATGTGCGCTGCCTACCTCAGGTGACAAATAATTATTTTAAATTACTTGAAGATGCACTAATAATTAACTAATTCTTCACATTACTTCTCTGCATGTCATGTTTGTCACCCCCTAGTGTAGTAATATGTACGCGATCGTTTCCCAGCTCCCCAACGTGGGGTGACTCTGATATTTATATCCTTAAATTTTGATCGCCATGTGACCTTAATTTTTATTTATTAGTGGTAATCAAATCATTGGTCGTCGTGAAACACGAGCATCTTGCGAAACAAAAAGCGCTGAGCTAGATGTATTCTATTCGTAACACTGATCTGTTGTCATTCATTATGCGAAAGGTGTCTACAATTAAGCATTTTTCTATTAGTATTATGTACATGTATAAAGAATACATTACATATATGGGATTGGAGGAAAAGTTCTGTGAAACTTAGATGGACCTCCACTCCCTGTAGATCATACATGAAACATGGATATAACAATCTATTTTGGATTTACACATATTTTTATTTGTATTATGTATAGAGAATACATTACACATATGGGATTGGAGGACAAGTTCTTTGAAACTTAGATGGACTTCCACTCTATGCGGATCATAACATGAAACATGAATATAACAATCTATTTTGGATTTAAACATATTTTTTATTAGTATATGTATAAATAATACATTACATATATGGGATTGGAGGACAAGTTCTGTGAAACTTAGATGGACCTCCACTCCCTACATGTCATACATGAAACATGAATATAACAATTTATTTTGGATTTATATCAGGTTTTGGTAGGGCGGGTAGAATATACATATATAGAGTACGTGAATATAACTGATATAACATGGGGTGTTAACTTACGGTAGTCCATTATAAATCGGGGTGTGGTGGGGGATGATGAGTATAATTATACACACATATAACTAGTATGACAACTGGCAGAAGGTGTCCATTGATACGTGGGCCCCCGAATAGGTTGAATTCAATTATTTTGTGAAAACAGCGCGCATATGACGCATGTATAACACATGCGAGACAGACCGAGACACAGACAACTAATACATATGGTGAATTCGATTGTGTAAATGGGGTATATGACGATTTCTTTTCAATAAGTCACGTTCTTTAAGTGTTTTTAAATATACGACTCGTTAGTAATGACGACAGTTGGCTGTTTCTCGCGACGAGAACGCTCGTACTGATAACTACCCGACATGCCGACATGCCAAAAATATGTTTGTATTGTGTTAAGATAATAACGGTCTCTGTTACATCGTTATACGGAGAATGGTGTCGATAACGAATCTCTACATATATCAGAGCGCACCAGTCATACTTCTTTCTAACCACATGTGTAACCAAATGTGTACTTGTCTGGTATTCTATAATTAGCATCAAGAATGCCTACACTGATTATAATACTGGTTATAGTGGGACTAAATTTAAAGTACACAATTACACAAACTGTGTTCGATACTGTATGTGCTTGATAATGCAACATAGTGGTTCTGTTCTTAAAAAATAGTTTGATATTCTTTATAATCACATCTTCTTAAAAAAAAAACCGCTCTTTAAAATAACGCTCTTTATTAATATTTTTTTAGTTCTCAATATCTCAGTTATTTAGTCAATATAAAAGATATCAATCGACAAAAAAAAATGCTTTTTTGTTTAAAGTGATGTGAAACACTCCGGTATGGTGATCAAATATAAATGGAGAATAATCTTGTTCAAAGTAGTAAGTTTTACAAATAGTATATCCAAATTGACAACACACACCGTCATTCTTATATATGAATTAAATGCAGTGACTCTCGATGGCGAAATCGTGTTCGTTAGTTTATCGCCGATAGATGCGCCCCGAATCGAGTAGTAAATATTTACAATTGAGCGTAGTTCTGGCGATGTTTTCTGTGGAGTAGTACGGCCGATTTGCTTCAAATATTCGGCGATGTTAGTAGAATGCTACATCCCCCAGGTTGGCATAGCACATGAGTACTAACTTATCAGTTTCATGCACCCAAAGAAGTACATACTATGTCTTTAATTTCTGAATATTTCCGTTATTTCGTCAATATAATCATCACATTGTGCCCGTCAGTGCAGTGTTATGTTTTATATAACGTAATGTTGGGCTTGATGGGCGTATACGGTGGGAAATTAAGTATCTGTATATATATGGTAAAAATGACCGTCGTTACGTATTTATATCTCATAATGCTATGGGGATCGGTGCACTAACATATGATAACTAGACACGTGCTCCTTGATTCTATTTTTGTTGCTATAAATAAATAATAGTCAGCTTAAACGTCTTGCTTAATAAAAGTTACCAGGCAAATTGCCAGTTTTGTGAACACAGCCTTATGGCTGTACCTTTAGGCAACACAGCTTCTGTTAGCTCTCTCGAAACCCGGCCTTTAATGTAAAGCAGCTATGGACAATAACATCAACAATAGGGGATGGGCTCTATCGATTATATTAATCGATTACAACATTTCGTGTGGGATTACATTCACTGGTTTCAACTAACTGATGTTTATGCATTTTACGATTTCCTTTGAACCCCGAAAAAATGGGATTAGCCACATTATAGCCAGCGATATTGTTCACTAATCGATGCGTCTCGAGTAGATTATTATTGTGCGTTCTCGGACACAATCGCGTATTTCTTCATCCCCCATATCTGATATTAATTATATCTCATCCCTGTGTGATATTAATTATATCGATAATATAAGATTAATTTAATGATACACTACACAACGCGTGCTAGGAACATACACATACCACATAAACTACTACACTGTCGGATACATCAGATGTTAACACGACAACAACATTATAGATGACTTGAGTCAGCATTATTACCCAACAGAACGGCCCTGTGCCAATGCATTCTCTTATATATGCGAGTCGACCATAGGTCGCCTCGCATATATAAGAGAATGCATTGGCTTAACACATATTAAAAATGATAAAATTGTCAAAGAATGTAGAAAAATATTATAAAAATTGTTAAAAAATGTAAGAACAAATTCTAAAATTGTTAAAGAATGTAAGAAAACATGTATTCTCTTATATATGCGAGGCGACCTATGGTCGACTCGCATATATAAGAGAATACATTGGCACAGGGCATAACTGTAACTGTCCCTTCCTTATAATTTGTCTCTAAGGTATACACCATGTTGTAACCTAGGCAACAACCGGCACTACTTTTAAAACATCAGGTTGCTCACCTTTCACTACTCATGGTTGTGACATATGGATATCTTGTTTGCCTTTCTTCACATAATGTTTCATATCATTTATTGCATTTTGGATCATAAAGTGTCCATCATTGTTGCCTGCGTGGTTGAAATATTTTTGACAAACCATTTCAATTATATGGTATAGATTTAACTACATGTGGCGCCCTACATCGACTTCAAGTTTATAGTTACATATTGTACATACCCTTAAGTTTTATACAGAGGTGACCTCCTGTCAAAGTAATTTTCACACGAATAAGGCATGTCTCTACCAATTTATTCACGCACATTGAGGCAACGAACTCTCACATTAAGCCTCGTTTCATTGATCGTCACCATTACTGTCAAATTTAACAATCTAACAATCTAAATATTATCATTTGATATTGCATTGTGTGATTCTGATCGTCAGCATTACTGTTGAATTTGTATGTCAATCTAAATATGTTCATTTGATATTGCAGCGTGTGATTTGCCCGACGGGAACAAGATGCGCCAACAAGTCAACACAGTGTAACAACGAACCCTGCTCAGATTATGCCGTCTGCGAAAGTACGTTATGACATCCCTTTATATAGCCTCTTCTGTGGAATTATAAATGAGTGGGGGGGGGGCGGCAAAACCAGGATTGTCGAAAGGGTCAATAGTCCATTTCCAGAACCCCTCATATTTTTGTCTTTATTTGAGAATAAGAAGAAAAACAAAAGAAATCAACATTAATCTTTTAAATATATGATTGTATAGTCAATAGGAGGCTGATGGGTGCCTCATATTTCCCCCCCCTCTTCTGTCATTCAGTTATACATTGGAAGAGTCTGTTATTCATGTGTGTGGTTGTTTGATGTTTGTGGTCGGTTCAGCTGCCCGGTCACATCACGAAGTTTTCAGGTTTATACCTCACAGTGATTTACTTTCACGGGTAAATCACTCCACCGCACTGATCCCGGAAAGCAACTGATAAATTCGCACAGATACACGAATCATGTGACCTTCCATTACGCGAATCACAAAGCCGCATCATTGGAAATCGAACCGAGTTCACCATCGCTGCTGTCCTATGGTGTCATACACCTAAACAACTGAACCACCGGGATTTTTTTTACCCTGTGCCAATGCATTCTCTTATATATGCGAGTCGACCATAGGTCGCCTCGCATATATAAGAGAATGCATTGGCCTAACAATTTTTTACAATTTTAATAATTTGTTCTTGTATTCTTTAACAATTTTATAATTTCACCCATACAGAGCCCCAGACAAACATGAGCAGACGACACTCTTCTAGGTGCTTCTATATATGTGTGGGGCTCCCTGCAGGGTAATGGATGTTTTTTTATTTTATGTCCTAAAAATTGTAAGAAACATTTATTTAAAAAACATGATAAAAAATTGTTAGGCCAATGCATTCTCTTATATATGCGAGGCGACCTATGGTCGACTCGCATATATAAGAGAATGCATTGGCACAGGGTAAAAAAACTGGGAAAGAAAGTTTAGATAAGTTCAACACATAGGGACGTTGAACTTTGTATTTGAACATGTCCCAAGGGAAGTAATCGTCAAGAGTAAATGAGTATTTAGTAAAGTACGTGTTGATCAAAGACACACCCCAGGGACGTGGCTAGAGGGTCTCCGTTGGGGTGTCCACCTTGGGAAATTCCATTTGCATCCCCCCTTGAATCAGAATCAGACCAAACACAAGTTTTGCATAATGTGATCAGGCCTAATGTCCTATATATTCATAAACATCATGCTCCCCCTCAGGTTGGTAAATTCTCCAGCCGATGACCATTTCAGTCCACAAGTTGGACAAAAGTAGTAAAATTGTTGATTATTTTCTTAAACTAATTAGCAGTTTTGATGACACACCGGGCCGACAATGGTTCGGCCCGGTGTGGGAATATTGCAAATCATAGCATCTAGACTAGCCTCAAGCCTTCCTAGAGTTGGAAATTTCAAACCTGAAACACCCACTTAGGTTGGAAAATTTCCAACTGATGACAATTCCAATGACAATGTTAACCTAATGTATGACAATATTGTTTTCTTAAATTAACTAGCAGGTTTTTACTGGCCACTGGGGAGGGACCAGGACACAAGCTTTCCAAGTGTTGGAAATTTCCAAACTGTCACCCCCATAAGGTTGGAAAATTTCCAACTGATGACCATCTCAGTCAAAAAATTTGACCAAAGATAGGAAAATATGCAAATATTGGTCAAAAAACAATTAATTCCCTAAATAAATTGTTTGAAAATCAAACTACAAGAATATTTTCAACCTATTGTTGGTGTGAAATTTCCAACTAATGTTTTGGCAGGTATGAAATTTCCAACTGTTGACAATTTTGACCAAAGTTGGGGGGGGGGGGTGAGACACCCCAACCCCCCTGTCGCCACGTCTCTGACACACCCATGTGTATAAAGTTCAAATTTGTCTGACTTACACCCAAACGTCTCAATGCCATGGCAATGTCATCTTTGTAAGGTATCTTATTATCACCCAATCAATCATCAATGTTTGGGGAGCAAGTCTCCATGACTTTTACCCCTTTCACATATTAAACATATGCATGCATAGAATAACGCAAATCGATGAATTCAGTTTTAAAGTTATATATCCGTGGCGTTTAGTCGTACATAAGTATATATGTACCGCTCGTTATTATATATGTACGCTCGTTATTATATATGTACCGCTCGTTATTATTCAAATCAACATCACCGACAAGAGCAAAGCCAATTTATGGGAAATTCCATTTCGTTTGTCATTGAGTTAGAATTAATACCATAGTGCGTTGGCCATTCTCACTATTGGAAACTGTTTAACTTTACAACCTTTATGGCTTTATGTGACCGTATGTATTCAATCAAGTTACTTTGGAGGGTGTCTGTGAATCTTGCCCTAAAACAGTTTGTCCAGCATGTGAGGGGTGAGATATATGCCCATCCTATTGGTCAAGTTCATAATTGCCTGCGACCTCGGTATGTTGTTGAATAGTATATATAGAGTCTTATCTTCATCCCATAATGTTAACAACAACAACAGCAACAACAACAACAATAACAGCATAAATGATCTAATGTAAAGTGATTTGAATCACTATGCTGCGTCTCACATGGAGCGAATGAACTTTCTCATAAATATATCCACTGCTTTGTTTGTTCAATGTTATAAAGTTCCCTGTCAGTGTGTGAGGGGGGGGGGGGTGATGGCATCAACACTAGAATTACTGCCGTGCAAGACTTCATGGCAGGTCTGTTAAACAGACATTTTGTCCTGCCATCTGGTAAAATTGCATGCCTGGGGCTTTGTCTGATGTTGTATCATTATGTTTAGATATTTCAATTGACTTATGGTTGCTTCATATTGCTATTAAATTATTTTTAATTTAAATTTTCTGTTAACTTTTGTAAATTTTTTTTATAAATTGCCAAATTCTGCACGAAAAGGCCAGAACATGAACAAGTTCACAGGTGTTTACTGGTGGGATATGATCTCTACGGGCGTAACTTGGCATGATCTAATTTACCCAATACGAGTGCATTGGATCCCTTTAACCCTTTACCCAACAGAAGGGCCCTGTGCCAATGCATTCTCTTATATATGCGAGTCGACCACACATTAAACATTATAAAATTGTTAAAGAATGTAAGAAAAAATGGTAAAAAGTGTTAAAAAAAGATTTTTTTAGGCCAATGCATTCTCTTATATATGCGAGGCGACCTATGGTCGACTCGCATATATAAGAGAATGCATTGGCACAGGGCATAACTGTAACTATCACAATGTGGTCAAGGAACCGGTTCCAATGATATCCATATATGTATGGTTTTATTGAGACAGACCCAAGATATTTTAGGCTGTTGAAGCTTTATTTGGCCGGTTTTGGCCGGTTTGTTGGGTAAAGGGTTAACATTAATTATTTCTCTTCAGGTATCATTGCAAGTACGGAAGATCCATGTCAGCTTCCAAAGGTAGCCGGAAGCTGCAAGAGACAATATGACAGCTGGTACTTCAACTCAGAGAGTAGAACGTGCGAGGAATTCCAGTATTCTGGTTGCGATGGCAACGAAAATCGGTTCGGAAACAAAAAGCTGTGTGTAGATGCTTGCGTTAGAAGTGAGTTGTTTTATTGTTTCTCTATTTTTCCCTTTGAACAAATCAACCATACAATGCTATCACTTATGGTCTTTCATAGAAGACAAAAACCAGTGGTGATTTTGGGTTATACTTAAAATACAAAATTCGCCAAAAACTGTAGCTTATTTTGGATGGGACATATCCCAAAACACAGTGATGCACGACAACAACACAGCTAGAACTGTGACATTAAAACAGATGATGTGTCTACATAACGCATTCATGTGCTACACGTTCAGTAAATCAGGAAACTGCCTTCGTGAGAAAGTGATTATATACATTAAACGTCCCAAATATTCAGAACCGTTCGGGGAATTTCAATAAATAGCACTCCATTAACTATAGTGCATAATTATGTTCCAGTTTCTGGCCATTTAAGTCTGAAATTGTTACTGAAATTAGGACAATTTCGAATCTTATTTTGCGCTAATTAATTTTGTATGTATCAGCTATCAACTTATCAAGTTATCATACCAATGTAAACCTATTTTTGTTTGACCCTTCCATCTATTTAGTGCATGAAAGTTCCAGCTGTTCAAAATAAGTTGGGGAGGGGACACACCAAACCGTTCTGGACACGTACCGGAGGGTGCACGGGGTGTTGCGGAGACACATCAAACCGTTCTGGACACGTACCGGAGGGTGCACGGGATGTTGCGGAGACACACCAAACCGTTCTGGACACGTGCCGGAGGGTGCACGGGGTGTTGCAGAGACACACCAAACCGTTCTGGACACGTACCGGGAACACACCATATAATATTTATGTCCTAAATTTGATTGGTAGTTTAGATTAGCGCCCATGTCAGTCGAAGAGAACGTGTCCTTTAGAAATCGTAAAGCACCGATTCACGATGCACCATTAGCCGATAAATAATGATGAGTTGACACTATCCTAAATGTCGTGGGTGGTGTGACGGTAATATCGAACGTATGAAATCAATACCTAATACAGGAACATCCGAGTGACGTCATCGAACGTATGAACTCAATACCTACTATAAGAACCCCCGAGTGACGTCGATGTTCGATTTGGTGTCATCAGAAATGTCGCGAAAAGATCATATGGTGCAACCTGTCAAATATATCGATACATAGGTAATATCGCAACTATTCGTGGGAATTCGTACAATTCAGAGCTGGTGTATAAAGATACAGGCCTCTGGATATGTTTCGTCATAGAAAGATTCCTAGGACTTTAATTGCACTTTAAAGATTGGTTTGTCAGTACTGGAGTACTTAGAATGTCATGTATGGTTATGCATGAATATAACGTTGCAATGTTCAACACGCCAGGCAACGCTTCCCCTTTGGTGAACTTGATATTCTTCTGCTCGGGGGTCGTGGTGGTCCAGTCGGTAAGACACACAGGGCCACTCGCTCAGGCCACAATATAAGGGACACACTAATAGTTGTATTTCAACTTTTATCGACATTTTTCGTTCTCATTTGAGCCGCCAACATATTCCTAACAATAACAAATAACACCTAATTAGCGACTCGGCGGCGGGCTTGGCTGATTGCAACTACAACTTTTAGTGTCCTGGAGAACGAAAAATGTCGATCAAAGTTGAAATATAAGACTTACAAATTATCTTTTTAATTTCTTTTATTTGTAATTGGCATAGCTTACCACAAACCAAAACTCATCATCATTGGAATTATATTAACGACAATAACGAATTTGATAACCCCAACTACACCTTTTACTGGGCTCGGACTACAACTTTTAGTGTGTCCCCAATATAACGCCCACACACAGGATTCATATGACGTATAATTGCACTTAAAATATTGGTTTGTCATTACTGGAGCACTTATTCAATTCGATTCAATTCAATTCTGTTTATTCTGGTCGTCAATAATAGACATTACATAATTGTATCCGTAAATACAATATATATGGTCATTACAGTTATACACAAAATGCCCTTAAATAAGGCGTTGGTTTAACCCTTTCATGACTGGAGCTGAGCTGGTGCAGCATTACTGATCCTGTGCCAGTGCATTCTCTTATATACGCGAGTCTCCCATAGGGAACCTCGCATACATACGAAAATGCACTGGCTTACAGGGTCAATGTGAATATTGCTAGGCCAATGTATTCACTTACATATACGAGGCTGCCTATTGGAGACTCGCATATATACATACATGTAAGAGATATATGCTATACTGTTTTTTTTCAAACAAGCTGATGCCTCATTTGTGTCAAACGCACAGTTGTTTGTCTAACATTCTGACAAAAGTTGTCAGTTGAAGGATTCTCCTAGATGTATGCATTCCACGAACCTCCGACTGGCAGCTTTGGTTATAATCATATAGCAAACTACTGAATATTTCGGAACAGATAAGGTATCAACTTATTTTAAAAACAAGTATGCATACGCTCGTAACAGACAAAATGCTGCGTTTTGTGTCAGTTCCTCATATGTCATGTTTTGTACGATTGCGCTTGCCTCGGCCATTTTGAATGCGTGGTATTCACCATCATCGAACCACGTGATTCCCCACCACGATGAACCACGTGATTTCCCACCACGATGAACCACGTGATTCCCCACCACGATAAACGAGTATCTTTGTCTTGGAAGTATAAACGACACCCCCTCACTCTCTGCATGTCTTTCTCGCTTTCTAACAGTGTGGAATTGTTTTTGTTATAGTGCCCACTTCAGAATGAGCAATGGGGGATGCCACTGTGTCCTGGGCCCGCAAACAAAGTACCCTACCTTGCTCACCAGAAGCTTGTATAATTTGTATTATGCTAATGATGAAAGATAGTCTGCCGTCAGAGCAGTTTTGCCAGTCCAAAAATTAAAATAGTATAAATAAAATTGTAAAAAAAACATACAATAATTAAAGGCCCACTTAATTTTCGAGTCGCTGATTATTTTTTTTATAGTGACTTGATATACTGTTTTAATAACAATCTATGCCTTAAAATATGATTAAAATACTATAATTCATCACTATTTGAAACATCTGTGCCTCAGCAGATGCCCACAGTGAAATAAAAAACTGCCGAAATCATATAAAGAATTTCCCCCCTCTGGCACCCAGAATGCAACAGAATTCAAACTATTTTCAATTGATGGGAAAGAACTCTATCTTTAATATAGAGTTATTCCCCCTGCATTGAAAATAATACTGATTTGTACTTCAATCTTGATGACAAAACGCGTTGGCAACTCAACAAAAACAACATGTTCACAGTTTATTACACGGATAAGTTGATAATACAACGTTTTGGAGCTTCCTCTTTCAAATGGTATATAATATGGAATATATCTTATATAATGTAATCTGGGGTTTCGAAAAATTAAGTGGGCCTTTAAGTTATCGCCTTTTGTATGCCAAAACATTCCAGTAGTTTTACGGAGTGATTTGTGTATGTGCCACTTTAAATAAGTTCAGATATACAATAATTGTGCACAGGTTTTCCAGCGTATAAAATGACTATTAGCGGTATCGTTATTATAGGTTACAAACATCTAATTATTTTCCATAGGCGACAGTGTTAACTAGAAGTCCCGCCGGCCATGGGTTAAGCCTATTTGAACTTCAAGTGGTGAAGTTTCCCTTGGAACGTCATCCGATGCACCAGTCTATGACGTCAAACGCGCCGTTTTCGGTATTTTTTTCAAACGATACTCTTGCATTTCCACAACTACCCCATTTACTGCACAAAAATCAGCAACATAAAAATACCCAGACCCCTTCCATAACTTCGGGACCCCATCAGACTCTTCCTGGACATCTAAACATACATGATCGCCATATTTACGTAGGCTATGATTTTCTGTTCCCGCTTAGGGATATTTCCCTCAATGATAATCAACCAATCAGCAGCCAGATTTGTTTTTATGCTGACACAAATTCAAGAAGCGTAACTCTATATAATTAGTTGCTTGTAACCTATATGAACATGTACTTCACGTGCAAATGCAATGTTTTTTTCAGGCGACCAGATATGTCGACTTAAATCCGAGATTGGACCTTGTCGAGCCGCGATCCGCAGATGGTTCTATGACGTCAGCTCAAGGTCATGCAAGGAATTCATATACGGAGGTTGCAAGGGAAACGACAACAACTTTGAGACGGAAGTGCGCTGCCTAACGACGTGTTCCAACGTCACAATGGTGTGACGTCATAGTTACATGTAATATTCGGCCAGTGATTAATATAAGATAAAAATTATATATTGAGGGTTTCATCCCCCCTTTTATTGGTACGCAAGATTCGATTCGGGTGATGTTTAAGTGGTCCATAGGATTCATACCCATGTTAACCTTTTATTGTTTATTAAATACATTCATGTACTGGCGAGTAGTTGTGTTAACTGTAATGTATTTGGAATTGATGGATGGCAGGGTGATACCCTCTGTAATAGGTTGTGTATTTATGTAGACCATCTGTTGTGATTAAATTTTATTTACATACATATTGTGTTTATAATAATTGCGCCGATCGTATATATATAAATGGTTCATGACCCAATAAAACACAAATGCCGCCGAGTTGATGGTATATCATTATTTGGGTTTTAAGTTTGTGTATGCATGTGGATTATAGTTACATTTTGATACCCGCTGTCATTGGGTAAGTCTGTGATTCACACTACATTACTATCAAGTTGAAGTTTGATTCGTCTAAACAAGCACCGTCACAACAACAACAACAACAAGCTAGCTCGTGCGACGGCGTGAATCTGTTGGTAGCTCGTGCTGATAATGGTCGGTAGCAAGCTCTATGAGGGTCGCTATCCATTTGTGCACAAGATTTTACAAGATTCTTGAAAATTCCGGAAAACGCTCTTGTAATAAGATATTTTACTACATCACAATTCAATAATGACGGTGGTAATAAATTCCAATTACATTGTATGAATGACTGCACATAGAAGACCCGCATGCAACAACAACAACAACTGTTATCAATTCAGCAGCACTTTTTATCTGTAATTATCGGATCTAAACCTGGTTATTTAAAATTTGAATCATTTCAACAAAACCCATCAGACTTTAACACATCAGACTTAAACACATCAGACTTAAACACATCCACCGGCGGGACTTAGAGATGAATCATTTCAACTAAACAGATCGCCGGCGGAACATAGAGATGAACAATTTGAACAAAACCCATCAGACTTGACCCCATCGGCGGCGGCACTTAGAGATGAACCATTTCAACTAAACACATTGCCGGCGGGACACAGAGTTGATCCATTTCAACTAAACACATCGCCGGCGTGACTTAGAGATGAAACCCATCACCGGATGGACTTACAATTGAAACTGTCGCCTATGGGGAGGTATCAGATGTATATGACCTTAGCTTCCTGATTTGTGTTTAGAAAACACTGCTGTGCCAAATGCCAATGCATATAATATAATAAATTGGCCTAACAATATATACCTCGAATCTTGCAAGCCAATGCGTTCTCTTATATACTGGCACAGGGTATTTAATGCTGCATCAGCGGGACTCCCGTCGTGGTAGGGTTAACGGCATAGCCCAGTTATTTTCATGTAGCATAACGGTTGCTAAGTTTTATAGAAACTTTCACTCAGAGTGACTTTCATCCTTGAATTCATCTTTATTGAAGTAATTTTCAGTATTCGAAGCAAGGACGTTCTAAATATAGCAAAGGCGGCATTGTTATATCACAGGAGCTTGGAATTTGGTCAAAATCCCTCTTTTATTGGCAGAACCACCACCCGGGACCATAGGTCACGGAAGGAACGAAACACGAATTTGTTGCCACCCATTTTGAACTCAACTGTATTCCTACAAAAAATATATTTTCACTAAAAACTTTTGGTACCTCTTACACCTTAGATGCCAATCTACAACATTCCATAGGTATATTTTTCCAGTTCTTCGAAAACCTCACTTTATTTCGGTAATGTATTGTAAATTCACCAACGAACACAAATCTGCGACACCTCCATCATCCGTTGTAGAATCTGAGTAGCGGAAATGGTACCGAAATATGCGGAAACTTTAAAACTATGATCCGGAGACGGATAGCATGAAAGTACCGTTTATAATTTCGAACATAGCTGCTGATTACATGTTTATTACATGACCGTACCGATGCACTGAAAAACATGGCCGCTGACAGTTTGCCGACAGAGAAAACAATAACTTTGAAATAAAGGGATATAATCATATAACAAGGCACACGTGCATTTTCGCATAATTGTTTAGAGTTATATCCCTTCGACAATAGCGCTCAACACCACACATTAAGGACCACATTCGGTTTCAAATTTCCATTTTATTTATTCATGAGGAATTGGTCATTTGTGAGACTATTTATTAGTGGTAATTGATAGTTGGTAGCACCGTGAGACTTCAATGCACATAGTATACGGCAGCCCTGGGAATTAGCATCGACAATGGGCAGTGCCGAGGCAAAAGCCGACGCGAAATGAATTTGCGTCAGCATTTTTTAGCCGAGGAAAATAAATATAGACATGTTCAATTAGTTTGTGAATTTGACGTTCGTTGAAGTGATAGTGATGCCATGATCCGTACGGCACATGTCCACAAAATAATTTTACTCGCAATTTGCACACATTGACACGATCAGCTAGTTTGGTCAATAAAAATCTGACATCGTAATCCGCCTCCAAGCAACCGGTTACGGTTGATAGAGCAAGCTGCACCAACTTGAAAGGAGGTCATTGTGCCAGTCGCATACGCGCGACATACCAATCATCTCACAACGTCGCCAACTAATGCTAGCGCTTTGATGTTTCCGACGAAGCATATCCAACTTGACAAGCACGTGCTCCGATGTTTTTTAACTTTTTCGACCGCGTATTTCCGGGAAGTTTGGGACTATTATACATTTATACTTGCTCTAACTTCCCTGTTTGTTGGGACCATATGATGGGTTTCAACCTACATGGAGAATATTATAACTTGGGACGGTATTACGATATTTTTATTTCAGACGATATTATTGACGATATCAAAATTAAAACCGGATATACCCGATATATCGTCATATCGCCCAGCACTATTCATTGGGGCTCGCCTGAATATGAAAAGCTGGCTACGAATGTGATCGCCATAGAAAAGCTGGCTACGAATGTGATCGCCATAGAAAAGCTGGCTACATTTGTGATCGATTAAAAAACCTGGCTACGAATGTGATCGGATCGCGGAGCCTTGTGACAATGACCCCATCAGCGAAAGTTACATTAAGTAATGTTTTTAATATTGTTTTGGTATTTTTGATTTTGAGAAAAACAATGCCGATGGTGGCTAGCTGTCTTGAATTTAAAAATTGAATTTCCAATTCATGAGCACAGGCTATATAATCATATGCATAAAGCCATTCTTTAAGAGTTTTGGTGCTGATTCGTTACGACACGCGAGTCACGAGTGAGTCGGAGTGACGTATACTATTTATAGATCCTGGTACCGGTGCAGTTAACAATACTTATAGTTGCTTATTACATAAAATTTATGTTAGCGAGTTTATCACTAACACAAATTTATAAACTAGTTATTCAGAGAGAGAGAGAGAGAGGGAGAGAGAGAGAGAGAGAGAGAGAGAGAGAGAGAGAGAGAGAGAGAGAGAGAGAGTTTTGGTCCCCTTATGACCAATAATTGCAACCAGTAGCATTACAAAGTCAAGTAGTACATATAGGCCTACCGGTACATAACGAACATAAAACAAGAAGAAAAAAACAATACCACGTGGTCGTGCCATAAATAGAAATAAATTATATATGAAATATTTGTACAAATTACCATTCAGTCAAATGAAGAATATCTTCTTGGGTAGTCGTCATTTTCATGAGATGATAACAGCAGACACAGAAAAATACAGAAATTTTCAGGAAAATGCACAAAACATCAGGATTAGATCTTCAAAAACGAGCATAGTATGACGCAAACATAAACTGATTTAAGTTTTCTGGCGCCTAAGTTCGAAAACCGCGCGCACTTTCAAATATTTTTGAATTTCGCGGGCTTTAAATTAGGTTTCGATTTTATTTCGTTCCGACTTTGTTATTCCGGAAAAATGGTTTTGTGCCATTTGTCATTCAGATTCTACAACGGATGATGGAGGTGTCGCAGATTTGTGTTCGTTGGTGAATTTACAATACATTACCGAAATAAAGTGAGGTTTTCGAAGAACTGGAAAAATATACCTATGGAATGTTGTAGATTGGCATCTAAGGTGTAAGAGGTACCAAAAGTTTTTAGTGAAAATATATTTTTTGTAGGAATACAGTTGAGTTCAAAATGGGTGGCAACAAATTCGTGTTTCGTTCCTTCCGTGACCTATGGTCCCGGGTGGTGGTTCTGCCAATAAAAGAGGGATTTTGACCAAATTCCAAGCTCCTGTGGTTATATATATATAAAAGTGGCTTAAAAGCTCAACGGAGTCGCAGAGAAAGAATACATTGTTGGACTGTTATCGTTCGTCCTATGGATGTTTACTCTCTCAATTAAACTGATGAGTGTTCAGAGATCAAAGTCACTCTACTCTATAGAATTTGGCGAATTGAAAATAACCTGTGTCTTTAATCACACTCGACCCAAGTCTAAAGTTTTGAGTTTTCCAATCTCAACCTCCCCATGCTATTGCCAGAGAAAGTTAGGTCGATGAAAGATAACTCTAAACGAACAAGTTACTGAATGGCTGTTTATCGGTTACAACCATAACTATATAGAGTTACGCTTCTTGAATTTGAATTCGACATAAAAACAAATTGTGACTCCTGACTGGTCGATAATCTTTGAGGGAAAATTCCCTGGGTTGTCACCGAATGGTGTATCGGATGACGTTCCAATGGAAAATGGACCACTTGCAGTTAAAATATGCTTAACATGCATGTTCACTGCCAAAAACCAATGTGTAATTCCATGTTGCATAATTGAATGTTTTGCCGATAGTATCGGGGGGGGGGATTTTTCCGGGCACGTATGCCGTGTGGGGTGGGTGGTCGATGGGACCAACAAACAATTTTTTTAAACAACTCAAAATGTTTTATCCTGCAAGTCTTTTTGACTGTTTTTGCAATGATTTTGGCTTAAAAGACATTAACATAAATGAAAAATTTCATGATGATCAGACAGACAGTATAACCTGTAGCCCATTCTAATGGATTGAATTTTGAAATCCAATATGGCCGCTGGCAGCCATGTTTTTTTGGCCGAATGACCCCAAAATGACTCGTTCCTGATTACATGTCAATGTTAACATCCATGACAAATAGTATGCACAGAAATTCATATACAGCTGTTTACAGTGTATTTCCCCCCCGCATAAAATATCTGTTTTAGTGTTAAAAGGGGGGTGGGTGTCCAAAAACGGTCGGGAAAAACTGCCGAAAACGGAACAAAAAATTGGACGCGGGGGTGGGTTGGTCCCAAACAAGGGTCGAAATGAAAAACTGATCATAAGATAAGATAAATAAGTTTATTGACAAATACACTCACACGGGGCCGATGTCACAACATAAATAACAATAAGTATATATATGATACAATAATTGTACACAAATGTAATCATAATTAAAATGAAAAAGTATCATATTTGTTGTTGAAAATCTGGTGTTTCACACCTTTTGTGGAAAAAGAGACGGACCATGTTACAGATGTTATTGCACGTTTCTGTTCTATCATTTCGCAGTATGATAATGAATTTTTGTGCATCAGTCATATTAGTAAACTTGTTATTTGCTTCATTTATTTCGTCAAAGAAACGGAGACGATTGCTTTTGTAAATAGGACACTTTAAAAGAAAATGTTCCTCGGTTTCCGTTTCCAATCCACACTTTCTGCATATTCTCTTGTCTACGGGAATCTTCGGTTGTTTATGGCGCCCTTTTCAATTTCTAGAGTATGATTGCTAATCCGCAATTTGCTGAAGATCTTTCTTACTTCGATAATTTTTTACTATGTCCAAATATGGTTCCAATCGGTAATCACTTATTATTTCTCTATACACCCTCAATTTGTTTTTACCTGATGGTTTTTCATCGTTATATATGTCTCTTCTGAAACACGACACATAGTCAATCTTGAAACTATCACAAATTGTGTGTTGAATTTTCTTCAAATATTGGTCAGTTTTATCAATAATGTCCGTAATTTTTGGAATGTCAAAGCTAAAGGACCACTTATTTGGGATTATGCAGTCATCGGACATTGTGGCTGATTTATGCACGAGGGAATCTTTGTCTAGAGTCGATATTTTTAACGCATATTTAGTAGCACGAGATAATGCTTCATAAACAACGGGGTATCTACCAAGCTCAGCGCGCACCGCGTGATTTGATGATTTCCTATTTACTCCAAGTGCTCGTTTGCAAAAATTGAGATGAGACGATTCACATGGCGCAGTATCCATATTGTTGAGGTTGATATCAGATGCCCATATATCGCAACCATATAGTGTAATGGGTTTAATGAGTTTATCATACAGTTTGATCCACAAATTAATTGAGAATATATCGTGTTGTTGTAGTGACCTAACCAGCGAATAGAGTGCCTTCATACCCTTGCTGCTTACTTCATTTTGTGCTTTTCTCAATGACCCATTAGCACAGAATCTAACGCCTAAATATGTGTACTCATCAAAAAGTGCAATGGGAAGATTGCCAATCTTAAAGATGGCATTTTCAGAGTTTTTCTTTTTCGAAATACCATGCATTTACTTTTTTCAGTATTAATTGCAAGGTTGTTGTTATTTACATATACTTCTAACTTATTCAGGCAGTTTTGTAAACCATCCTGTGAATCAGATAATAAGAAGATGATTGATGGCGGTGTTCCCAATATTCACAGGAGAGCATGACTGATCAAACATTTCGGATATGTCATCTATAAAAAATATTAAATAGTGTGGGAGACACAGTACACCCCTGCCTTGCTCCAATAGTTGACAATTGTTTAGGTCCCACCCCATCCCGTGTCCGTGTCATATAATAACTCGAATTGTACATGGACTTTAATGAGTGTAAGAGGTTACCAGTAATTCCAATGTGGTTCACTTTTTGGAAAAGTATTTCCCTATCTACGGAGTCAAATGCTTTACGAAAATCTATGAACGCTGCGTAGAGTGGCTTTGTTTGTTTTTGGTACGAAGCGATGAATGTTTTCAAAATGAAAGCACTATCTATTGTGCTCTTGTGTTTTCGAAAACCAAATTGGTTTTCACTTATTAGATTATTTTCTTCTAAGAAGTTCATTATTCTCTTATTTATAATTTTGTTATATAACTTTCCTACTGAACTACTCAGAGCAATCGCTCGGTAATTATTGGGCTCACTCCTATCGCCTTTTTTATAAATTGGTTTCAGTATTGATTCACTCCATTTTCTTGGATAATGAGAAGATGTAAGTACAATATTGAAGAGACGTGTGACGTCTTCAATAATAATAGGAACGACTGTTTTAAGTAATTCATTTCTTATACCATCTGTGCCGGGAGATTTTTTGTTCTTAATTTCTCGCAGAGCAGCCATAATTTCGCTTTGTGTTATCTTTTCATTATTAAGATTGTTCGCAATCAATGGCTTATCTGTTCTCAAAGTATAAACTGTTTTATCAGTATTTCCACGACAATATAGTCCGTTGAAAAACTCGACAGCAGAGTCAGGTTTGAGGCTATCATAGTCAGATTGCTTGGTCGCTCTTATAGTTTTAATAATGTTCCAATATTCACTCGGGTCACGAGTTTCTAGAGAAGTTAATTGATCCTGTAACGATTGGTGAAACAACTTGCGTTTATGATTTACATGATCATATGTGCCTGAAAATGTTTTCCGACCCCCCCCCTGATAGTATAGTTGATATTTGACGTATGCATGAGTGATGATTCGACCAAAACCGACGCTGAAAGATGTCACAAGGCTACTACGAGTTATTTAGCGGACCTTGCAGTGGCTTGCAGCCATCCCTCAAACACCAGCGCAGCCATTATTAATTTTACAAACACCAGCGCAGCCGTTATTAATTTAACAAACACCAGCGCGGCCATTATTAATTTGACAAACATTAGCGCAGCCATTATTAATTTAACAAACACCAGCGCAGCCATTATTAATTTAACAAACACCAGCGCAGCCATTATTAACTTAACAAACACCAGCGAAGCCATTATTAATTTAACAAACACCAGCGCAGCCATTATTAATTTAACAAACACCAGCGCAGCCATTATTAATTTAACAAACACCAGCGCAGCCATTATTAATTTAACAAACACCAGCGCAGCCATTACTGTTTCGTAACGGCATCAGTATGCCCGAACAGCATCATAGCAGATCAGCAGGACCCCCAGCATCATAGCACATTAGCAGGACCCCCAGCATCATAGCACATTAGCAGGACCCCCAGCATCATAGCACATTAGCAGGACCCCCAGCATCATAGCACATCAAAAGGACCCCCAGCATCATAGCACATTAGCAGGACCCCCAGCATCATAGCACATTAGCAGGACCCCCAGCATCATAGCACATTAGCAGGACCCCCAGCATCATAGCACATTAGCAGGACCCCAGCATCATAGCAAATCAGAAGGACCCCCAGCATCATAGCACATTAGCAGGATCCCCCATCACCATAGCACATTAGCAGGACCCCCAGCATCATAGCACATTAGCAGGACCCCCAGCATCATAGCACATTAGCAGGACCCCCAGCATCATAGCACATTAGCAGGACCCCCAGCATCATAGCACATCAGAAGGACCCCCAGCATCATAGCACATTAGCAGGACCCCCAGCATCATAGCACATTAGTAGGACCCACCAGCATCATAGCACATTAGCAGGACCCCCCATCATCATAGCACATTAGCAGGACCCCCCAGCATCATAGCACATTAGCAGGACCCCCAGCATCATAGCACATTAGCAGGACCCCCAGCATCATAGCACATTAGCAGGACCCCCCATCATGATAGCACATTAGCAGGACCCCCCAGCATCATAGCACATTAGCAGGACCCCCAGCATCATAGCACATTAGCAGGACCCCAGCATCATAGCACATTAGCAGGACCCCCAGCATCATAGCACATCAGCAGGACCCCCAGCATCATAGCACATCAGCAGGTCCCCCAGCATCATAGCACATCAGCAGGACCCCCAGCATCATAGCACATTAGCAGGACCCCCAGCATCATAGCACATTAGCAGGACCCCAGCATCATAGCAAATCAGAAGGACCCCCAGCATCATAGCACATCAGCAGGACCCCCAGCATCATAGCACATTAGCAGGACCCCCCAGCATCATAGCACATTAGCAGGACCACTTGACCAGGGATGTATAAGTGCTATAGCCGTACATGTCAATCAAAGGGTTACCTATTAAGCTACAATCCCACCCGTTATACAAAGGGTTACCTATTAAGCAACACTCCCACCCGCTATTTAATGTAAGTATAACGATACTATAAGATCCGTCATGATTGTTCAGCGATGTATGATAGTATGTATAATACGAATCGTCCATTAAGCTTGTTTACTGTATACAGAAAATCTACCCAGATTATGTCGCGCACTGGCTGGTGCATAACAGGACGATGGAGGACACAAACATTACACTGCCTTGGTGAGTATACGTGTTCTATCTAACACTTTCATGGCGGGAGTTGCGTTGGTGAAGCATTACACATCCTGTGCCAGTGCATTCTCTGATATATGCGAGTCGCCCAAAGGGAACATCGCATATATAAGAGAATGCACTGACTTACAAGGTCAAGGTAAATATTTAAGGAATAATGTCGGTTTCCTAATGTAATTACACAGTCTAAAGGCATATGCCGAATCACAAACCTATAAATCGCGAAGCGATTTATAAGAGTTTGTGATTCGGCATATGCCTTTAGACTGTGTAATTACATTAGGAAACCGAGATTATTCCTTATAATTATACCATTAATTGTTAAATATTGATTTTAAAAACATTTTCGCCCTTAAAAGACGGTTGAAACAAGGAACTATATGTTCTCAAATAACGGACCGTAACAGAGTCACTGTCCGCATACGACTTGAGCCGATGACAACTCGCCCCGTTTCCGTCCGAATAATATCGATCGATTGATAGATCGAGTGGGTTTTTCCCGAAGCTATGTCAAGGACGAAACCAAAATTAATAAACTTTGCCGTCGCTGGATGAAAATTAAACATTATTAGCAGAATTTGGGAATACATTTAGTCTCCATATGTCAACTAGGACTCATGAACAGGCGATAATCAATAAGTTTAGTGAACATTTTCTTACAGGAATTCTCCTATTTGTCAGCATTGAGCCAAATATTTTTCTATTTCGATTTTTCGCTCCACAGTTATACACAAACAAGTTTTCAGAAGAATAAACTATAATAGTATTTAAGGAATTTCAAGATGATTTATTTATCAAAAACTACCATATTTGGAAAAATTTAAAGTGATTATTAAAAAAAATTGTGTCCAGATATGAATATGAGATTATGACCAGTTTCTGAGGAATCTCAGAAATCACAAAATGTTCCGCAACTTGTCTGTTGTCAATTCATTTGTTTGCATTCTAACAATATCATTTTGCTGGCCTACACTGCGATTGGGTGCAGAAAATTCTGCTGTTATCTCACGGGGACTTTTTAGCATTTGTATTGCACAATAATTTGAACACCCGTCTACGAGCGGTACATCGTTCTGTGGAATCCCATAAATCACATAAACCGGCCTTAGGCCCGTTCCAAACGACGGATTTTTGTCGACTCGAATCTAATACCAGACCCACAATTGTATTAAATGCGTCAAAAATGCGACGTTTGAAACAATTAGATCCGTGTCAGACGCATCACAGACGAATCTCCGTCCAATTCAGACGAATCTTCGTCGGTGATGCGTCTGAAATCCGTCTTGGTTTCAAACGACGGATTTTTGACGACTCGAATCTAATACATGTGACGAGAAGAGCCGAAAGTTGCCGAAGAACGAATGCAAATGATATGATAATGATATGATAATGGTATAACAATACTCCCCTTATCTGAGGAAATACCCACATGACGTCATTTGTCGCACGCTCTCTTTGTCATAAAGAAAGATATATCTATAAGCATAGCTTAGGTAACATTGTGCAAATTGTAATTATTTTGGTAGTTTGATTCCTCAACGAACATGCATGTCACTGACTCACATCTTATAATGGATATAGTATCAATGTTTTAGAATAATCCATATATACCGGTATAAGGGGTAGGGGTTGTAGCAACTGATTTATAATAATTCATATAAACCGATAATCCTTATTGTAAGGAATAGGGGTGGTAGTCTCTGATGTATAATAATTAATATATTTACCGGTATTACTTATTATAAGGGGCAGAGGTGGTACTTCTGATTTATAATAATTCATATATACCGATATTACTTATTATGAGGGGTAAAGGGGTGGTAACCTCTTATTTATAATAATTCATATATTCAGGTATTACTTGTTATAAGGGGCAGAGTGGTAGCCTATGATTTATAATAATTTATATATACCGGTATTCCTTATTATAAGGGGTAGGGGTGGTAGCCTCAGATTAATAATAATTCATAAAAACCGGTATTACTTAGTATGAGGGGTAGGGATGGTAGCCTATGATTTATAATAATTCATAGATACCGGTATTCCTTATTATAAAGGATATATAGGTGGTAGCCTATGATTTATAATATATAATTAATATATTCCGGTATTCCTCATTATAAGGGGTAGGGGTGGTACCACTGATCTTATTTATAATAATTCATATATACCGGTATTACTTATTATGAGGGGTATAGGGGTGGTAACTTCTTATTTATAATAATTCATATATTCCGGTATTTCTTATTATAAGGGTAGGGGTGGTAGTCTCTGATTTATAATAATTCTTGTATACCTGTATTTACATGCATGGTATACACATATATGGCAATTGGATGCACGATCTAACATTTATTTGTAGCGCCTTTTATATTATATTATATTATATTATATAACTATATGTACTATAAACATCCTCATATACATATGCACATATATTCGCGCTGCAAGCACGCATATATTTATACATAATTTATATACTGTATTTTAGTATATATATGTATAACATACCGGTATATATAGGCCTCTATATCTACGCGTGACCATTTTGTGAAGGTAACATGGAGTACACCTTTAAATAAATCGACCGATGTATTAGATTCGACACGACAAAGATGCGTCCGTCTGAAACAAAATTGGCCGCAGACGCATCACCGATGGATTTAATACAATTAGATTCGAGTCGACAAAAATCCGTCGTTTGGAACGGGCCTAACTACACTGAGACGAGTTGAAGAAATATCCTCGGTTTTCTCATAGGGACTTTACATCATTTACATACACCCACCAACGAGCGGTCTCTGTGGATCTCAGAAATCACATAACGTAATGCTTCGTAAAACTTTGTAACATAACTTATCGCTACACTCGAATGATATAAAAAATATACAGCGGTTTTCTCACAGGGACTTTATATCATTTGTAACAACTGTCTACGAGCGGTCTCTGTGGATCTCAGAAATCATTTACATAACGCTTCGTAACACGTTGTAACATATCGCTGCATTGAGATGAGTTTAAAAAATAAGCTGCGGTTTTCTTATGAGGACTTTATATTATTTGTAACACGTACCGGTTACAACTTACACTTCGTAACACATTGCAACATATCATTACACTGCAACGCGGTGAAGAAACATGCTGCATTTTTAGCAGGGAGTTTGTAGGGTCCTATACTCCTCTGGCTTTGTAGGCTGTAGGGACAGTCTCTGGAATCTCAGAAATCACGTAAAGGTTTGTAACATATCGCTACACGGAGATGAATGGAAAAAAATCTTCTGCGGTTTTCTCACGGGGACTGGTAGATCATGCCATGAATCTCTACTCTGGCTGACGTCGTAGACACGTACGGGCATCAGCCAAAGTATATATTCATGGCATGATCTAGGGGACTGGGTACAATGTTTGGGAATATTTGTAAACAATAATTAAAAATTTCATCACAGTATATATATAATTTATAAATTGTTGACATGTCAGAAAATTATAATGTACGGTACATTGCATGGACTTGTGACGGTCTTACCAATACCACTGGAGTTTGGAACTTGATCAATAACTTCCTTAATTAGCAAATTTTGGCCCAGTATTAGCTATCTATCTATCTATCTAGAATTACCTGTCAACTCCCCTTTCGGGTATTACAGACAGGGTCCAGGTCTCGACTGTGGTCGGTGCTTTGGTGGGCTACTCTAACATACAGCCGGGTTCTTTAACGTGCACATAGTCACCCATGTACACGGGTCAGCCATTTATGTCGGCTCCCGATCCGACAGCGTACCGAACTCACGACAACATACCTGGACATGATGTCGCCGTGAAGAGAAGTCAGTTTTGTATTCGGATATCGAATGTGTGATCACGAATGAGACTTTTCAGTCATACAACGTGGTAATCTGACCAAGTTTGGATTTTTGTCAGAATACCCGAGACCGGGAATCGAATCGATCCCCGGACCTTTAGCACGAGAGACCAGCACGCTATCCACTCGGCCACTGACTTCCCTTGACTTATGACCAAAACATTGCTAATTAGCCTAATTAAGGCAGTTGTTGGTCAATTTGATCAAGTTCCTAGCTCCCGTGGTCTTTCAAAAATCATAATGCATATGATCGACACGGCCCTACACTCTTAAAACGACTGTGTGGTAGATCCACACAGTTACCACACAGTTTGTGTAGCCATTTGATCGACAACAACATTGTGTGGTGAATTGTGTGGCAAATGACCACACATCTGTTGTGTGGTGGAGGCGAACATACTGTGTGGATCGACCAAAACAACTTGTTCTTTGTAGGCACACATTAAATGTGTGCTAAGTTGCGCACAAGATTGTGTGGATGCAGATGAACAGTTTATGTGTGGTTACTGACCTACAAAGTTGTGTAGTTGACACACACAAAGATGTTTGGGTCCAGCACATTTATTTGTTCGTTGAATGGACACAAATATGTTTGCACTAAGGAAACAATATGTTCGCCGCTACCACACACGTTTGTATTGTTATTGTACACAATGTTGTTGGGCGAGACTACACATATGTGTTAATCACAGGCGTACACATTTGTGTGGTTAATCCAAACAATAGTGTTCACCGCCATTACACTATTTTGTATTGTTCTTGTACACAATGCTGTTGGGCAAGACAACACATATGTGTTCATTACATGTGTACAAAAGTGTGTGGTCGATCCAAACAATAGGCTGCTAATCCTGCAAAAAAAAATTCATATTCAACGAAGAGTGTTTACCGATATTTATTGGCCCTATGCGGTGTGAAAATGTTAATAAATGAATGAATGAATTGTTTATTAGCCAACCATAAACATACAATTAATATGTATTGACAATGATGTCCGCCGAAACAAAAGTAAAATAAAATAAAGTGACTAGTGAAGATATTAAAATAAGCAAATGTATAACAAATAAGCAATCTCTAACGTGATATGATTAGATATGATTTGAAACTTAATAAAACATATTGTTGTAATATAAACGCTTTGTCATCAGGTTGGAAAAGTGATGGAATAAATGAAACGAAAAAATACGACAAAATTTATGCTCTGTAAACAGCTTGGGAATGTTTATTTCATTGGGGCATTGTCTTTATTTGGATATTTATTTATTATTCTTTTATTGGCTTTCATACCGTTCGTGAAAAACAAAATGTGTACTGCGAAGCGAGTGTGAATAAAGTAGCGTCCTTAGTTACTATGCAACGGACTACAAATATCATTGCGCTCGTTTTTGTTGCACTGATAAAATCTCGACCTAATGTAATTATCCGATATAATTACATTAGCTTTGATAAACTCAACGGCAAATTACTATAGAGAATGAAGTGGGTGTAATTATTGTTAGATCAATGTATTCTCTTAAAAATGTGAGGCGCCAAAATTTCAGGAAGCTCCAGTCATGGTGAGGTTAACCCTTTACCCAACAGAATGACCATGTGCCAATGCATTCTCTTATATATGCGAGTCGACCATAGGTCGCCTCGCATATATAAGAGAATGCATTGGCTTAACACATATTAAAAATGATAAAATTGTTAAAGAATGTAAGAAAAAATGGTAAAAAGTGTTAAAAAAAGATTTTTTTTAGGCCAATGCATTCTCTTATATATGCGAGGCGACCTATGGTCGACTCGCATATATAAGAGAATGCATTGGCACAGGGCATAACTGTAACTATCACAATGTGGTCAAGGAGCCGGTTCCAATGATATCCATATTTGTGTGGTGTTATTGAGACAGACCGAAGATATTTTAGGCTGTTGAAGCTTTATTTGGCCGGTTTTGGCCGGTTTGTTGGGTAAAGGGTTAATGGTAGCAAAGCCACAAATTTACAAACCCGCAAACAAGTCGTAAATGATTTATTTCTGTATTTCATTTGTTTGTTGGAGAGGGGCGTTGATAAGTTAGAATAACTTGTATCCCAATCCAATTAGCGAGTTTCAAAGAAAATATGTTTAACCAACCTCATTCTGCAAATTATGACGTAATGATTGTTTTCCTTTTTGGTTGAACTACACAGCTTAAAACTTCCATGACTGGAATTCTGCGAAAACCATGCGCCATTGTATTCTCTTATATGTACGAGTCTCACATGTGAGCCTCCCATATATAAGAGAATACATTGGCCTAACAATATTTACATTTACCTTTTAAACCAGCGCATTTGAGAATGCACTGGCACAGGATCCCAAATGCCTTACCAGCACAGCTCCAGTCAGTGGAGGGTTCAAAATACCTATACGCGTCGCACCAACCATAGCTGGCCTTGTATAAGCCAGTGCATTCTCTTATAAATGATAGGCTCCATGTGGGAGACTCGCATATATATAAGAGAATGCTTTGGGATATCATCGTTAATGCTGCACCAGCGCACCCCCGTCGTGAACCTCATGAATGGGTTGTGTATGTAGACTTGGCGATACCAGACATGGTGACTTTTCCAGCCAAATTCTTTAAAGGTACTCAATCAGATCAGAGGGTCCCCATATCACCAAGATACAACAACAACAACAACAACATTTCTTCAAAATACACCTTCAGTTATCAGAATCGATTAATTGCCCAAAAATAAGCTAACCACAGTCCACTATAGTATAAAATTGCCCAAAACCTGTTATTTATCAACGTTTTGTTCAACGAAATTTTGCCAGTTGTCAAATATCTGACACAAAAAAGCCCACTGGATTTTAGAGTTATCGATCTTCATCCGCTATATCTGGTCAGATAAGTTCTTCTCGTCGACAGTTTACTGGGCCACCTCAAATTAAAATAATAGATTTCAAACATCGATATCTGATCACTCCTAACTTTGATGAGTGGGTTCGTCGACTCGAATCAAATATTTTTTACCCCCGAAGCCAAAGAAAAAGTAATTTGCGATCGCTAATTCGGATTGAGTACCTTTAATCTTAACAACTGACGAATGTCTAGATGTCTTCTGTGTGATATAGCAATGGACGGGGGCTATCTAGAGTAATCCAAAGAGACCAAGCACTGATAACTTTAAAGGGGCGTCATGGGTGAAACGGGGGAGTGGCACCACCATTGCTAAAAGTATTGTCGCCGACTTCACAACGCTTATAAGTAGTCATTGCCATTTTACGAAGTATTTTATTTCCGCGTGTATACTAATGTAGAGATTCTTGTTTCGCCTGGGCGCTGGGGATTTTATTTATTGAAATGGGAATTTTTGGGACGGGTTTAAAAGTCGAACTGCGACCCAGAGGTCGATTCCGGTAAAAGTTGTAGTTGGGAATTTCAATTTCGTTTATTGTCCTTTAGATTATCATGTCAATAATGCTGATTTTTGGTTTGTGACAAGCTATGTCAATTACAAATAACAGAAATGGAAAAGATTATTTGTTAGTCTTATATTTCAACTTTTATAGAGATGTTTCGTTCTGCAGCCCACTGGGGGCTATGTTCGGAGACGGCCGAGTCGGCCGCCGGTTCATTAATTAGGTGCTGGTTGTTATTGTTATTTTAACAGAATTCTGAGTTGGTCATTCGCGAAACCAATATATTTTATATTCTACAATATGTATATCATGAGTATATATAATATATGATCTTGAGCGCGTTACAATTTCTGACATTGGTTTTCTTGTACATGTATAATAGTGTATGCCTAATTCCCGAGGCAGGTATGGGGGCCGGGAATCATATAAGTCACGAATACGAACAATGTGTGTTATATTTTTTAAAGAATACCAAGTCTGGTGTATAACTTTTAACCTACACATGTAGACGATATGTGAGCCGCCATATCAAATCCAGTCGTAAGTCGGGATTTTTTTTACCCTGTGCCAATGCATTCTCTTATATATGCGAGTCGACCATAGGTCGCCTCGCATATATAAGAGAATGCATTGGCCTAACAATTTTAATAATTTGTTCTTGTATTCTTTAACAATTTCATAATTTTACCCATGCAGAGCCCCAGACAAACATGAGCAAACGACACTCTTCTATATGCTTCTATATATGTGTGGGGCTCCCTGCAGGGTAATGGATGTTTTTTATTTCATGTCCTAAAAAATGTAAGAAACATTTATTAAAAAAAATGATAAAAAATTGTTAGGCCAATGCATTCTCTTATATATGCGAGGCGACCTATGCATTGGCACAGGGTAAAACAAATCCCGACTTACGACTGGATTTGATATGGCGTGTCATATGTAGGAACATACTACAGGTTACACATACGTGTAATATAACCATGTTATTATTCAGTTAGATGTGTAAATAATGATGCAACATGACTGCAATTTGCGTTCTCAAAGGTTTATCAGTTTATCCATTTAGATAAATGAGACATCTTCACGTGTATGGGTTTGGTTGCACATAATCTATCACAGCGCACCTTATTTTGAAATCATTCATTGTGTATTACCTCGATACGGCCGATGCGCACATGCATTCCTATATATATATAAACACAACAATGGCACGTATAGTTAACTACACCTTCACAATTTATAAATTATCATAATTGTCGGCATGTATGCGCGATCTTTTGTGTATACAAGCATAAGTGGCATATTATATATCACAGTGAACAAATCGGTCTTCATAAGATATGCAAAAAGATAGATCTGATTTAAATGACCTAAATGTGTCTAACGTAGTTACTTCATGCTAGGCATTCGAATAGGTAAATGGTTGTCGCGTGGTATGGTATATAGAGGTCGGGTGGTATGGTATATATAGGTCGGGTGGTATGGTATATAGAGGTCAATTTGCGGAATGAATCTTCCAGCGGGTACATTAAAGATGCATGATCCGAATTAACGCTCGAAAATTACTATTTCCTTGGCTTCGGGGGGGGGGGGGGGGGCAGTAAACAGTCGACGAAAAGACTTTCTCTGACCAAATTGCGGATGAAGATGGATAACTCTAAAATCAAGTGTTTTTTATTGTGTCAGATATTCGACAAACCGGCAAAATTTCGTTGAACAAAATGTTGATAAATAACAGGGTTTGGGCAATTTTATACTATAGTTGACTGTGATTAGCATTATTTTTGGGCAAATACTGGATTCTGATAACTAAAGCGGAATTTAAAAAAAACTGTTGTTGTTGGAATCTGATGATATAGGGACCATCGAATCGGATTGGGTACTTTTAAGGATACATTCAAACACTGATAAGTGTGCACAGTATTTTTAGCAGACATTTTGTCATAAAAAACCACATAGTGCCAAAATATGCACGACAACGCACATAATATAACAACGCACATACTATACAGCGCACATAATATACAACGCACATACTATACAACGCACATACTATACAACGCACAAAATACATGTATACAACGAACAAAATATACAATGCATCTTTCTCCAAAGCTAACGACATGAGATGTAAAACTGCTGACGTTGCACCACCAGGGCATGTAACGCTCTCCGCTGCCCCATTTTGCACTCCCTATATACATGTATATACGCCAACTCTATAGTCATGACTGCTTTACGTTAATAGTATTATACAAAAGACAATGGGATTAATAGAAAACCCAGTTTTACCATCGCTCGGAAATTTTACAAAGAGCCAATTTACCCGAGCAATAGTATCGATATCGCCACGGGTGTGTTGGCGAAGGATTCCTCTTTCATTCAATACCACAAGCGCCCCTCATTTTTATTTCTATCCATATACCCAACATTACCAACTCGAAAAATATCACAAAGATTGAAGAGATAAATAGAAACTATATATATTCCATCCACACAACTCGTGTCAGAACTTTGAAAGCTGTTCAAAATATACAATAACACCAATTAATATCCATGTTAATGGAATATCCCATTTTTAAACTACAACACCAATTCATAACCCGCACCACCGAGCTGTACGACCTACATAACCAACTGTTTTATACTGAAATTTGTACATATCATCAGTCTTAATGCCATTCTACATGTATATAGACATCTTAAAACAACACACTTTTTATAATATAGTATTTTACATAGAGCTCTTAGGTATTTTAGGTTTTTATATTTATTTTAACCTACCATGTGTGGGGTGCTCCTAAATAAAGGAGGGATCTCCTACACTGAACTGAACATAGCATTCAATAAATTTTGTGACCACCGAATATTGTCTCCAGTTAACGTAAAAACCCAGCTTGAACTAGCTCAATGCAATATGGCAATGAAATTCTCCAAGATTCATCACCATCCAGCTTATTGTAATACAAATCGATCAAAGATTCAACTAACACATTTAGCTCTCAGTAATGTTTTGTCGGCTAATCATTTATTTACTCAGACAAATCAGCATATCGTCGTTATCTATTTTTATAACGACGGCATCACATGATAATCCTGACATATTTCTAGTTTTTTCTCTCTCTCTCTCTTATCCGTGATCTCATCAACATAAATATTAAACACAACGGACGGTCATGCTTATTCTAGCCAATCATCGCACTCATGTTCACATTCCAGATCGGGTCATATGTAAATGAGGTCACAATGAGAGAGCGAAACACAAGACATATATAATGTCGTTTCTTCCAGCCTCAAACCCTAAACTGACCATGTATTGCCTTTGATCACATAAAACAGGCCAAAAACTCTTACCCGCACACGTTTTTCTCATTAGTATTTAGTAAGATGTTGGGTGTCCCTGTGTCGATCGGGTAGGGTTGTCCCTGGGTCGGGTTATCCCTGGGTCGATCGGATAGGGTTGTCCCTGGGTCGGGTTGTCCCTGAGGCGATCGGGTAGGGTTGTCCCTGGGTCGGGTTATCCCTGGGTCGATCGGATAGGGTTGTCCCTGGGTCGGGTTGTCCCTGAGGCGATCGGGTCGGGTTGTCCCTTGAGTTGGTTTGTCCCTGTGTCGATTGGGTCAGGTTATCCCTGGGTCGGGTTGTCCTGGTCGATTGAGTCAGGTTATCTCTGGGTCGGGTTGTCCATGTTCGATCGGGTAGGGTTGTCACTGGGTCGGGTTGTCCCGGGTCGAGATCGGGTAAGGTTTCCACTGGGTGAGGGTTGTCCATGTTCGATATGGTATGGTTGTCCATGGGTCGTGTTGTCCCTGGGTCGAGATCGGGTAAGGTTGCCGCTGGGTCTGGTTGTCACTGGGTCGAGATCGGGTAAGGTTGTCGCTGGGTCTGGTTTTCCCTGGGTCGAGATCGGGTAAGATTGTCGCTGGGTCGGGTTGTCCCGGGTCGAGATCGGGTAAGGTTGTCCCTGTGTCGGATTGTCCCGGATCGAGATCGGGTAAGGTTGCCACTGGGTGAGGGTTGTCCATGTTCGATCTGGTATGGTTGTCCATGGGTCGGTTTGTCCCTGGGTCGAGATCGGGTAAGGTTGTCGCTGGGTCTGGTTGTCCCTGGGTCGAGATCGGGTAAGGTTGTCGCTGGGTCGAGATCGGGTAAGGTTGTCCCTGGGTCGGGTTGTCCCGGGTCGAGATCGGGTAAGGTTGCCACTGGGTGAAGGTTGTCCATGTTCGATCTGGTATGGTTGTCCATGGGTCGGGTTGTCCCTGGGTCGAGATCGGGTAAGGTTGTCGCTGGGTCTGGTTGTCCATGTTCGATCTGGTATGGTTGTCCATGGGTCGGGTTGTCCCTGGGTTGGGTTGTCCCGTTTGATCGGGTCGGGTTATCCCTGGGTCGGGTCGTCCCTGTCAATCGTTCGGGTTTTCTATGGGTCGGGTTGTCCCGTATCCCGTTTAAATCGCCCATGCATATAGAGTCGGGTTTACTCCGAGATGCTGAAATGTTCACCCATACATTGGTCTGACAGAACACAATGGCACTCGTTGATTACGCTGCGGAAACACCAGAATATTATATGAAACGTTATTAAAGATCAATACTTTTTTTTAATCGAAGAAATAAATAAAACAGGATGGCCAGACAGACAGACGTACATACAAACTTAAGGCATACACATTATAGTAAGGATGCAGTTAGAAATAAATATTCTTGCACTTTTACACACACCCACATATCAATACTTTATTTAAATTGTGTTTTTGTTGCAGGACATAACAGACACATTGTTCCTGAGATGTTGAACTAAAGATGGGAGGCTGCGTTGGTAGATCAAAGAAATACAAATACTCGGTGCGGAAGAACACGAAGCGTTTCCTGTATGGAATAAATTCTTCACAAGACACTATAGATTCCATCGAAAAAGATGACTTAGTCAAGGGGGCCAGCTTACCCCAATGCTGTACGTACAACCCCGGAACAGTTGTCCTAAAATGGAAGCGTTGTTTAATGCTCGGTCGTAAGTTTCCATGGCAACGGACTTCTGTCGGTGAATTTTTGTCTCGTGATTTTAGCGATTTTAGGGGTAACCATGACGACTGCTTTTGCCAGAGGAATCGTATACGACCAGATCACACAGCAGATACCATTGATGATGTTGTTATGTTACTGGAATCTATTGATAGATGCATTTCGAGTGACGACGGAATTGTGGCGAGAAAAATAAGACACGATGTAAAAAGTATTGTGTGGGATATATTCACGATAGCTCGTGATATTCATTACTCACTATTCAGGAATTTTGAGCTGATTCCTATAGGAAAAATTAAAAATGGAACTGAGACAGGTTTTCCAACGGAACATGAGTTCTTTGTTGTGCTTCCTGGACTACTCTGTGATTCGGTGTGTTTTCACAAACGGGAATCTGTCGACCGTCAGCGACCATCGAATGATATTTGTGATATAAAGTTGATGTTGATTAAAGTAATATTTTTGGAGCAACATAAGGTGTTCGCTCCTTCCAGACACCATTATATGTTGGATAATATATGCGAAGATTCTCGTTATACAACAATTCACCTCAATTTTGATAACGGCAACTGCACTGCGAAAATTAAAGTTAATATTTACCTCGGGGCGACAGCAGACATGGTCGAGCAGACGAACTTTCAGAGGGACCTTTGCGACGATGAGCTGGAATGGAAAGAATTAATTGACGCCCATGATTCAAACACTGGTTTGTTTTATTGTTTCCATGGCGATAACGGTTACATGGAGATGACGTCATTTCAGTTAGAAGACGAATATCTCCGGATTACCACGTTTAAAATCGTGACGTATGTAACCGAAAATATTTTGCCGAGCTTTATTATTCCAGCAGAACGGAAATGCGAAGAATGCTGCAGGACTGGCGTGACTCAGTCACATTTCTTGAAGACAGCAGTGTTTTATGTGATGTTACACTATGAAAATGACGACTATTGGACAGATGACGAAATATGGAGTAGGGTGATAAACGTATTCTCCGTTCTTAGAATGTCCATTGCGAATGGTTATTTTTCTTCTGTATGGTTGCCATTCAAACAGATGGCCTTATTCCGGACGCTGACTATCTCTAATCGAGATGACATAGCAGTTATGGAAGCATTGTCACCGTGGTACACGTTAGGGTCTGATCCTCCAGTTGTAATTAGGGCCGAGTCTTCACATCGTCATCCAGTTGTAAGTAAGGCCGAATCAAATGATTACGTCGTGGACCGTGTCAAACTATTGGATAGGTTGATTGATTCGCTGTGTCAGATATTCAATGTGTAAGGCTACATTGTTACTATTGTTAGAATATCATAGCATTATCGATATCATCACAAGTCTGTCTTTTAGTGGCATTTATCTTGGATAAAGTATTGCACTGAATATTTATTCTTCTGTTTTCTTGGAATAATATTGTACACACGTATTCAAAAGCATTCTATAAAACATATTGTGTTGTCGGAAGTGACTCCGGGAACTGGTAGGACATTTTATAGTTTATTTTGTACCTGCAACGGCAGCCATATCCACCCGTTGCTTCCATCTTCATTGGACACAAGCTCCATGCCGAGTTCAGTCCCCTACGCAGGACTTACCACTGCCCGCACCCACACGGAATGTGAATAAATGTCGCATTTATTTATTTGAGATTTTTGTAGGTTACAATTCTTTCTGCATCATTCTGAGAAACTGAACTGTCCATATTCATTTGAAAGTGGTCTAGAGCAAGCCAGAATGAATTGTAACTGGCAAAACGCTTTAATTAAGAAACTACTCGAGCCGGCAGCGTTCAAACATCGTGTAGCGAGGGGACTGAACTCTGTTTTGCAGCTTGAGCATTCAGGACTGAGAATATGGTGTCGGCAATTTGCAGATTTGCGGTCTCCATAGGGTGAAATTAGTGACGCTACCCGACAGCGGGCTAGCATCAATAAATTCACCCTCTTGTGACCTCATTCTGCTTAGGTATCAACTTCTCTGGAAAGTGTCTTTATTATCAAATTAACTAATATTTTTAGATTTTTCAGAAAGATCATGTTTCTTTTTTAGTTTAGTTTATCTACAAATTGGCAGACGACACATTGCTTAATCGAGGTTCCCAATGGGTTCGCATCACAAATTTCACCCCTGTGAACTGAAATCTGAGTCTGGGTCTCCTAGACAGATGGGGTCATGCAGAATGCGGTACATTTTGGGGACACAATGCTGCAAATGTCAGACACAATTATTTCAGGCCTGTTTACATTTTAATCATCATTACTTATTGCCACATAATGAATTGAATTATATACATATCGGAGCGGGGCAAGCATAAGTGGCAGCAATTGTATCCCAATCCATACTGTCCTGATTAAAACGGATATGTTCACATCCTAGCAAATTACCTGATATGTTTTAGGTAAATTGCCTGATATGTTTTAGGTAAATTGCCTGATATGTTTTAGGTAAATTGCCTGATATGTTTTAGGTAAATTCCCTGATATGTTTAGGTAAATTGCCAGATACGTTTTGGTAAATTGACTGCTATATTTAAGGTAAATTGCCTAATATGTTTTAGGTAAATTGCCTGATATGTTTTACGTAAATTGCCTGATATGTTTTAGGTAAATTGTCTGATATGTTTTAGATAAATTGCCTGATATGTTTAGGTAAATTGCCTGATATGTGTTAGGTAAATTGCCTGATATGTTTTAGGTAAATTGCCTGATATGTTTTAGGTAAATTGCCTGATATGTTTAGGTAAATTGACTGATATGTTTTAGGTAAATTGCCTGATATATTTTAGGTAAATTGCCTGATATTATTTAGGTAAATTCCCTGATATGTTTTAGGTAAATTGCATTATATGATTTAGGTAAATTGCCTGATATGATTTAGGTAAATTGCCTGATATATTTTAGGTAAATTTCCTGGTATGTTTTAGGTAAATTGCCTGATATGTTTTAGGTAAATTGCCTGATATGTTTCAGGTAAATTCTTGCTCAGGACTGCTGTACTATGAACCATAATGTAAAGGCTACACTCTTAGAACAAATTTGTGTATATTCTACACAATATGTGTTACATTTTATCTCATACTACCGTGCCGTATGTGTTGGTGGAATTTCATCAACGTTAAATATGAGTGAACATATGAGTGTATCATAATTATTAGATGAGAAGTATTATATTGGAGACACAGAGCTCGTAGAGGCTACCACAGAAAAAAATCTTGACAGCAGCTTTAAAAAAATGTTATACACTGTGTTTGAGTCAAAACTGAACAGTACATAATTGTGTAGCACAACGTTTCAAAGCTGCCGCCAGATTTTTTAATATGGTAGATTTTACAACGTTTGTGTCTAAACTAGAACATATCTCGTCTACTAACTATAATATACTCATATGTTCACCCATATTCATTATGTCATGTGTTATTTCTACACAATTTTGTTTAACATTAAATATTACACATATTCTGTACAATTTATACACATGTGTTCTAGGGTGTAGGGGTGTAGAATTTGTGCATGCATTACCAGACCAATATTCCCAAGTCATAGAAATTGCTTTTTCATCCCATTGAGTAGGAATTGTCAACTTGTAGCTCAAACTTCCAATCTATAACAATCGCACATGGTTAGAACTTTCGAACGTATTACTATTTCAGTCCCAAATTTGACTAAACATTAGTAAATTGTTAGACTTTTTGTCTCAAGTAATACTAGATGGAATAGCAAACTATCATAAAATAATCAACATAATTTTGGTCTGAATTTTCCAAGAAAGAAGCGGAATTGTTTACTGACCCACCCAAACCAGTCACGCCACATCACGGCATCGTATCTCTCGTATTTATTGAAAAATTCAGTTTTATAAACCAGGAAGGAAATTGAAATTTTCCAAACGCAGCCATGTTGTGCGAGTCTGCTATGAGTACTATTTATAGTTCTTAAGCAACACAATATATAGTTATAAAAATTGAATATATGCACAAAGACTGAATTAACACGAACGCCGATTTGAAAACATACATATGGACAGGAATATAACTCCATAAATATTTAGAGCGTATATACACTACTTCTTGGTTATATATTGTGTTGCATAAGAACTATAAATAGTACTCATAGCAGACTCGGCGTCTCTCTTCTTAGATATACTCACCATGGCTGTCTTCTTTTCTGAGGAGATAATTCAACAAAAGCGATGACTCGCTTATTGTTAGATAGGATAGGATATGATATTTTTTATTTCACAATACATTACACATCAATACAGTATAATATAAGTGAATTCGTATATATGGTATGGTATGGTATGATTTTATTCTGCAATATAGTTATAGGAATACAAAATGAAATACAATGTTTATGACTATATATTGCATGGAGGTGACGTGGTCTCGATGATCGTCTTCCCGTCACCTCCATGTGCAGATAAATAATAATTATTGGCGAGAAGTCAGGTGATGATTTCGTTAAACATAAATACAAGTATATTAATAAAGTTATATTTATATGTCCCTGGTCCATATATAATATGATCATGTACGTAAACGTAATTTGCGCCCGCTTGTTACTGTTCATGGGATTATCGTGTGAATTGTTATCTGTATGGAAGGATTTGATGATAAACCCTAAGGGTGGATACATACATTCATGTAATCTCTGTAATTATCGTGTATTTGGCGTTTTACATGGATCATACAGACGATGTAATATGTGTCCACTGACAACCCAACCATTGCCTACGTGTTGAAAGCACTGAGTTCTAGTTCCAATTAAGTCGGAATGTAGATAAGCCGTTATCTTGGACCGAGTCGCCAGTCCACTTTAAATAATTGTTCGTGGGATAACCCATATGGTAGACTTTCTATTTAAATAATTACCAGTCCTCTCTTATTTATAGCAGTGGTGGATTAGGATTTCCCCGACGCATGCCGAGGCTATATATGACCCCGAAAGCTACCAGGCGGGGTGGCTAACTCTGAGCTATTTAAGTAAAACATATCATATTGTACCTTCTTGCCCAGATTATTCCGACCGATACATCCAACTAAGTCCCTTAGCGATTTGAAGCTTTCGAGACCCCATGCACCCAAACAAGCATCATGATTGAAAATGTTCTACATCAAGCCTGTATATGAGGCCCCCACCACCTACCCCCCTGGAATACGGAATACCACTTAACACAGAGGTGGAATACGGAGTACCAGTTAACAGCCATATGGAATTTTCCGGATAAATTTTATATTGCCGTACGAACGCCGGTCATCCCGCAGTGTCCATGTCTAAAATGATCTAAAATGACGATGATCGACGATCTGTATGTCAAACCGTTAACTTATTGTAACAAAAATCGCATTTATATTACTATTATGATCATTTTTTGGAAGGTGTCGAAGGTCGGCGTACGAATACCGGTATTTTTGGAATACCGAATACCTCCTACCAGAGAGGCCGGAATACGGCGCACCTCATAACAGGGCATGGAATACGGCGTACGAAAAGGGGGTGGGGGCCTCGTATATACCAGACGTATATATGGCTTCTGGTGTTCGTGCATTAATAAAATGCGAGATATCACACAGACTTGACTAATTTCCGCATCCCTAAGAGAAGACATGTTTTGGACTGGCCTTAACTTCGCTTAGCACTACTCACTTGTCTGGCCTGTTAACAATGAACCGTTCGCGCGCAGGTGATTAATGTTGTCAATTATTGGTGTGGCCATGTAAAATACATGTATTTTACATACAGAAAGTACATTCATGTGTGTATCCACCCTTATAATGGGACACAAGAAAATGATATATACAATGTATGTAAATAATCACATATAACGTAAATGTGGATATTTAGCCTGCCATGTAATACGAGTCTCAGCTGTCTGGCCATCGACGCAGTCCTGTCTGGAATTTTGCGCGCCGGTGTAGGTAGTGACGTCATGGTGTACGTCTTGATGTCATGACGCCTTTACTGGTTTATCAAGAAGCAATCTTAAAATGACTCTGCGATCTTTCAATCGGAACTTAAAGTTTCCGTTTGTCGGCCTTGAACTTTGAGAATATTTCATCAATCTTTTAGGCGGAAATACCGTTAGAATATTGAAGATACAATGAACCGTTCGCGCGCAGGTGATTAATGTTGTCAATTATTGGTGTGGCCATGTAAAATACATGTATTTTACATACAGAATGTACATTCATGTGTGTATCCACCCTTATAATGGGACACAAGAAAATTATATATACAATGTATGTAAATAATCACATATAACGTAAATGTGGATATTTAGCCTGCCATGTAATACGAGTCTCAGCTGTCTGGCCATCGACGCAGTCCTGTCTGGAATTTTGCGCGCCGGTGTAGGTAGTGACGTCATGGTGTACGTCTTGATGTCATGACGCCTTTACTGGTTTATCAAGAAGCAATCTTAAAATGACTCTGCGATCTTTCAATCGGAACTTAAAGTTTCCGTTTGTCGGCCTTGAACTTTGAGAATATTTCATCAATCTTTTAGGCGGAAATACCGTTAGAATATTGAAGATAATATGTAAACGGCCAGCAAGGTCGCTAGATTCCCCGTTGGGGGTAAATATTTTTAATAATTTTATGAAATATGTAAACAAAACTTTTTCATGCAATTTAACTTTTTTGTTAGACAGAGCTTTTGTTCAATTTACATTCACTTTTTGAAATTATATTTGGCTTTAGGAGCATGATGTTCCTACATATGATGAAGTATATCTAACAGTTGCTAGATCAAAGTTTTTTATTTTTTGCCCTGGAGCATTTTGCCCAATTACACATTTCGAGGTGGCATTAATCAATACAAAATGGCGGCCGTCGCCAACAATCATTTTTGGACTCCGCTGACCTTTGAATTATGAATAAATTATTCTACTTTAGGTAATTTAATCTACTTTTAGAGTGGGCTGAAAAAGTCGATTAGTATATACCTCATATTCGCATACGTATACCCTGGGTCGCTTCGCTTCCGCGGCTTCGCCGCGGGAGAGTGGGCGCTAATATATATTAATTACACATATTTAGGTTTTGACAAGTACAGGAGTGTCGATTGGACTGTGGGGGTTGATTAATCAATATTGGAGTTAGCACGGAATTGTCTACAATCATGGAACTTGGTATTATTACATTTAACATTTGACGGATACATTTCTAACGTTGATTTGATCAAAAGAGATTTGAATATGGTTCTTGGTGTGAGCTTTCTTAAATTTTTGTGGAGGCTAAACCAGATTTTGATGAACGAAAAAACCGGAAGTTCAGAGGAAAATTATGTTTTAGGTGTTTGAGGGATCAGGGAATAATGATATGTTTGAAGTTATACACAGAACATTTATCAGACACGTTCTCCATCTGAGGTCGTCTACCCATAATTATATGTTATATGACGAGAGCGGTAGGCTGCCTATTGAATACACAATCAACTTTCGTATTGCGAAACATTGGATGAAAATTAAGAATATGAACCAGAACAGATTTTGCAAAATTTTGTATTTACTATCCCCGAAAGTATGCGGTGCTTCGTCAGTGAAATTTCAGTGGATAGAAAAAATAAAGAACATCCTAACAGATTGTGGACAGATTTATCTGTGGAACATGGAGAATATTTCATGTCCAGAAAAATTAACACCATATTTCAAATGCAGTTTAAATAGTAAATTCCGATCTGGTTATCTGATATCGAAAATTCTAGCAGAGGTAACACTTATAAGATTTTTAAACATGACATACATTTCGAAAGATACCTGAACTGTTTGGATACCAAGAATAGAATAACTCTGTGCCAATTCAGAACCAGTGACCACCATCTGCCTATAGAGAAAGGACTGTGGAACGAAACAACAGTTACTGCAATTCATAGACTGTGTCCCCTGTGCCATAAACGTCAAATGAAATGCATTATTTGATGGAATGTGAATGTTTAGATGAGCCTGATGAGGCTAGAAATCGGTTCATGTTTAAGAAATGTACAAGTATAGAACGCGCGACTATTGATATTCTAGACGACATACTAAATTTGAAAGACGTAATTTACGTAGACTCTGCTCTTTTATCCGACTGATTAACCTTAAGTTGTATGCCAGTGATTAAAGTACATAGTTGTGGTTGTTGTTGTTTTAGCTGTTGTTGTTGTTGTTGTTGTGAATGCTGGTGATGATGATGCCGATGAAGCGATTATGATGTGTTAACAAGGAGGGCGACGACGATGATGATGGTGGTTATGATGATGAAGCGTATGATGATGATGGTGGTGATGTAACGCTAATGGTGATTATGTCATTGATGATGATGTTTTAATGATAATGACGACGATGATCATGATGACGATGATGGTGATAACAACGAAGTCGACAACGACGACGAGTACGACGACGACGATGACGATGACGACGATGACGATGATGATGATGACGACGATGATGATGATGAAGATGGAGGTGACGATGAAGACGTTTGGGAGGTCACTGTATATTTTGTATATAAATACTTTTCGTTATTCTGTCCATCCTTTGTATATAATTTCGTTTTCTCAATATCCATTCATGTTATTTAATTGGATCAGAGAATAAAGCAATTGACAAGCGATGTCACCGCGTTGTCTCGTTCTACTGCTTGTTGTGTGGAAATATGAGATAAATGCATTTGGTAGTGCATTATAATGCCAGTCATGTATAAATAGTGAAACGTGTAGTTTATACAGATCTTCAAATTTAAGAATGTTCACTGATTTGAATAGAGGACTGGTGTGGCTGTTGTATTTTTTTCTGCAGATAACTCGTATTGCTCGTTTCTGTAATTTAACAAGTTTACTTGTAAGTGATATATGTCCCCATACCTGGATTACGTACAATAAGTGACTATGGATTAATGCATGATATAGTATAGGGATATTAAAGGCACGCGAGGCCTTAGTTGTCGAAAATATTCATATTTGTTCCAATCACCGTAAACAGAAAAACATTAAAACGCATACAGTTTCCGTTCATGTATACCATGACCATCGCGTAAACAGCATGTTATCATAAAGAATTACTATATTTTACATAAGCAAGAGTCTGATCGTGTTACAGAAGACAGCACAATGCTGCTGGCTAATCACACACAAATGGCATTCACACACATATTCGTTCCATATCAGGAATTCACCAACAAAGAACGCTCTTTATGTTTACCATCATAATATAAACAAACACCAGAAAAGTAACTTTTTATGCTTTTGTTTACATAACAATGGTCAAAGATATGACAATAAGTCTGTCTACATTTTGTTGTTCTTTCTGTTTGTGGCGGTTTTTGACGGGTGGAAATATTTTCACAGGATACCCACCGCCAAGGCCAACCGTACCTTTAATGCACGTGTCAAGATATTTTTCGCTTTTGATATTTTGGATGCAATGTTCTCGACGTGGGATGTAAATTTAAGGTTTTCGTCCATTCGCACACCAAGAAACTTTACTGATGTTTCGGTATTGCTATTACTAACACATATTAATGCTTTGCCATTGAGGGTTATGTTAATTTGAGAAGTCTTGTGGTCGTTATTTGGGTGGTGCATCAGCATATATCTACATACATTTTGTCTATATTTATCTTCAGCTTGTTACTGCAACAGCAATCATACAATTTACATAGTTCTGAGTTGGCTGTAGTAGTAAGAAGTTTCATGTTAGAATCGGAAGTATATAAAGTTGTGTCATCCGCGAATGATAGTGTATTTAGGTGTGCGGCTTCGGGTAGATCATTGACGTACAGTAAAAATATTGTGGGTCCAAGAACCTATCCTTATGGGATACCACATGGAATGCTCTTATATGAGGATTTGTGGTCATTAAAATCTACAAATTGACGTCTATTTGCGAGGTAGCTTCTAAACAAGACAAGAATACCCCTTACGCCGTAAAACTGCATTTTAGACAGCAGCGTGTCACGAGAAATAGTGTCAAAAGCTTTAGATAAGTCAATAAATATTGATAATGTAGAGTCCCTTGTTGTCGCGTTATTTCGTTCCGTTACTTGTTTTAGTAATTGTAGAATTGGTTGAGTTGTTGTATGCGATTTTCGAAAACCGTATTGATGCTCATATAGAAGATCGAACTTAGTTTTAAAAGACGTTAATCGACATCAGTTTTTCCAATATCTTTGAAAATGAAGGTAGAATACTTATTGGTCGATAATTATTAAATAATTTCGAGTCTCCATTTTTGAAAATTGGTATAACTTTGGTTGTTTTCATAGATGTGGGGAAATACCATTTGCAAATGATAAGTTGAATATATGTCTGAGGGGCGAAGCTATATTAGATATAGCTCCCTTTATCAATTTGGTTGAAATTCCGTGACCATCTGTACCGTTTTGTTTTTTAATAAATTCGTGGTTTCGATTATTTCGTGCACCGAAATTATCTTGATGTTCATTTTTAAGGTAGTCTCTAAAATTTGTGGATGTTTTAGAGTCGATATTGTTACTGGTAGATTCACATATGCCAACAAAGAATTCGTTAAATGTCTCAGCTACTTCCGTTATTCCCATTTGTAAAGTATGCCGGATTTCGTGGCAAAGGCTTTTTACTTCTTATTAGGTCCCCTAGAATCCCCCATGTTTTCCTTATATTTTGTTTATTTTCATCTATAATAATTTCATAGTATCGACTTTTAGTAGCACGCTTAATTTTGTTGAATAGGCTGCAGTAAATCTTATATTTCTCAATGTTAGCATCGCTGGGGTTCTTCGGTTTGAGTTTGTATAGTTTCTGTTTTGTTATTGAAGAGTTTAACATCCAGAAGTCATCCACGGCATTCGTTTTGTGTATCGGTTTTTATTGTGCATGCGTGTTACTGGAAATGCATCGTTAAAGGCACTAAAGTAGATACTTAAGAAATTGTCGTACGCTTCATTTGGGGATTCAGAATTAATTACCTCATCAAAATTTGTAGAACTAAGGATTGTCTTAATCCTATCTATGTTGGATGAACTGTAATGTCTCCTAGTTTGAGTTGTCAGTTTTAGTGTTATTATCCAAATCCTTGACCGCAAAAATTGCGAAGTGGCCCGATATGTCAGTTAGCAAGATTCCACATTGGAATTTGCTTGGGTGGTTCGAAAATATGTTATCAATTAGTGTTGCCGTATAATCCGCAACTCTTGTTGGTTTGGATATAAGAGGCAGGAAACCGTCACTAAAAAGGTTTTCTAAAAATGTGTTCGTTTTTGTGTGATTCTTAAAATTTAATAAATTTATATTTGTGTCACATAGTAAATAAGCCTTTTTTCGTTCGGAATTTATTTTACCTGTAATTGTGCTAAATGTTTCCATAAATGCATCAAGGTCTGCTCGTGGGACACTGTTGTGTCTATAAATGCAACCAATAACTTGGCTGCGCTTGCTGTTCGTGTATAGTTATACATTGACTCGAATACATGAAGCGCGAAATCTGCAATATCTGGTCTCAGAATAAACGGAATATTTTTGCTTATATATAACCCTACACCACCTCAAACAACATAATTATCTGATCTGGTGTTATATATAAGAGAGTGATATCCTTCTATATCGTAGTTAATATAATTATGTATTTTGAAATTTTCGGAAATTCCCATGATATCATAGGGATTGCCTTTGTCATGGTATGTCGACACTAATTCACAAAACGAATCAAAGTTAGCCGTCAGACTTCTTATATTCAGATGCATGACTGAAAGTCCAGCTTTGTGGGCGTTAGATTTAAATTGCAGTTGATCTATCGATATATATATGGGCATGTTTGTTCATACATTGAAAAAAATAGATTTTATCTCTTCAGCATCGTCATTTACAGCATGAAGTTTTGAGAGATGATATTTATCTAGCTCCTGTATTTCGTCTAATGTTATTCTATCGGTAGTCGTAGACATAATTGATTGCTGTGCATAATTGGACCAAGGACATAATAATAATGTTACTAAGCACAAACAACAAAATACACAATGCAAAAGCAGTCACATACATTAACATTATTGAACAACACCTGTACATCATTTGATGAAGGGGTGGGCTGGAAATCACAGTAAACCATCAATCACTTCAAGTTTTATGCTTGATGAATTCACTGTAGGTGGTTAGAGCTCGTTTGTCTATTTATCGCTCATGTCTTAAGTGCGCATTATATTTTAAAATGGTGAATACACAACTCCAAAGTTACTTTAATGTAGGATAAGTGTGCGCATGCAATTTGCAATGCGTTGCGAGGGAGATCACTCTATATCTGAAACGTGACAATGTACTTTAACTAGATCGCGACCTATTGTATGTATTTTGCTGACACACAGTTAGAACCTTTATTGTGATATCGAAAGTTGATCAATTGGAACTGACTTGGTCGATCATGATACTTGGTATGTCGTTCAGATTGAGGACGATCATTTGTCACCGTAGTCACGAGTATCACGAGAAAATTAAGGATGAACAAAAAACACTGACATGATTATATCAAACTAGGTCATCTGACAAATAGGGAAGTCACTGTAAAGGATACATTTATGCTATGTTTTTTGAGTCTAGAAATATGTGACCCGCCATATCAAATCCAGTCGTAAGTAGGGATTTTTTTTTACCCTGTGCCAATGCTTTCTCTTATATATGCGAGTCGACCATAGGTCGCCTCGCATATATAAGAGAATGCATTGCCTAATAATTTTTTATCATGTTTTTTAAATAAATGTTTCTTACAATTTTTAGGACATAAAATAAGAAATATCCATTACCCTACAGGGAGCCCCACCCATATATAAAAGCATATAGAAGAGTGTCGTATGCTCATGTTTGTCTGGGGCTCTGTATGGGTGAAATTATAAAATTGTTAAAGAATACAAGAAAAAATTATTAAAATTGTAAAAAATTGTTAGGCCAATGCATTCTCTTATATATGCGAGGCGACCTATGGTCGACTCGCATATAGGTCGCCTCGCATACATAAGATAATGTATTGGCACAGGGTAAAAAAATCCCGACTTACGACTGGATTTGATATGGCGGGTCACATATATCATGTCGGGTGTATGATACGATTTGCTGTATTCCGTTTGTGATGGTGAGTTACCACACCTTGAACTATGTGACAATTATACGATGTCGAACCGGACTGTTGTAATACAAACTAGTGAGTGTTATGCAGATGCATGTACAGTACACATGTTCTGGACTTTACCAGCATTTATTTTTTGTCATGTGAATCAGACAATAGAGACCACAGACTGCAGAATCATTTTGCAACTGAACATTTACAAATGAGTAGTTACTTGGTCATGTAGCAACCCGTTCAATGCATGAACTTAACACAGCATATAAACTTAGTACAACTCCATATTAAGTACACATATTTTGGAATTGCCAACATTTATGTTGTAATGTAAATCAAGCTAATGGAAGGGCTTTGTGGACCCATATTTCCCAAAATTTTATAGAGTCCAAATAAAGGATTATGTTCCTGTATGTTAGTAATCACAGAAACCATGCCCATTTATGCAACATTTTAAGTGTTTACTTCATGGTGGATTATGTTAGAAATACAAACTGTGAACTTTATTGAGATTTAAAAAAATAAAATTTACAGGCAATGGTCCAAGAAAAACAAGCTCCACATCTAAGAATCAAATATGGGAATATGTACTTAACACTGTGATGAATGATGTACTACAAAATAAATATTATATTTCTTTGAAAAAAATACTTTGAACCTGGCTGCTGGGTTCCCCAAATGAACATCCCACGAATGTATTTTACTCTTTGATAACTAAACATTTACTGACGATGGTTACTTGATTTTCATGCAGTTGCATGCAGGAATGTCCTAATAAGAAATCCCACAGACAGACAAAGTCCGCATATGGGATCTACCACGTGCACACCTCCCAAACAGTGGATGGGAACCCATGGACAACACTCAAGGGAACATTCTCTTGTCAGATGATGACTTATAAAGGTACAACTTATAGTCTCATACTTATGTAAGAGCTAATTAATACATAAACTTAGCTCAGCACATACACTAAGCACAACACATAAATTACACGCATTTTGGACTTACTACATTTATATTATCTTATACATCAATTTCATCAAACTAGTTAATCCTTTGATAGATAAACATTGACTAATGAGTAGTTACTTTATTCCCATGCATTCATATGAAGGAATACTCAATTAAGAAATCCCACAAATGGGCCAAGCCTGCTTGCTGGACCTCCCACGTGAATATACCACAAATTTATTTTAACTCTTCGATAACTAAACGTTTACTGACGAGTGGTTACTAGATTGCTTAAATAAGATCTCACACAGACAGACAAAGCCTGCCTGTGGGGTCCCCCACACAAACATCACTACAAACAGTGGATGGGAACCCATGAACAACACTCAAGGGAGCATTATCATGTCAGATGATGACTTATAAAGTTACAACTTATAGTCTCATACTTATGTAAGAATTCATTAATTCATAAACTTAGCTCAGCACATACACTTAGCATAACACATATAAATTACAAGCATTTTGGAAGTACTATATTTATATTATCATATACATCAAACCATTTAATCCTATGATAGGTAAACATTTACTAGTGAGTGGTTACTTTATTCCCATACATTCACATGAAGGAATACTCAAATAAGAAATCCCACAAACGGGCCAAGCCTGCTTACTGGACTTCCCACATGAATATACCCACAAATGTATGTAACTCCTTGATAACTTATCATTAACTGGCGAGTGGTTACTTGATTCCCATGCAGTTGCATGCAGGAATGCTTAAATAAGAAATCCCACAAACGGGCCAAGCCTGCTTGCTGTACCTCCCACATGAATATCCCCACAAATGTATGTAACTCCTTGATAACTTATCATTAACTGGCGAGTGGTTACTTGATTCCCATGCAATTGCATGCAGGAATGCTTAAATAAGAAATCCGACATGCAGACAAAGTCTGCCTGTGAGATCCCCCACACAAACATCCCCACAACCAGTGGATGGTAATCCATGGACAACACTCAAGCGAGTATTCTCTTGTCAGATGATGACTTATAAAGTTACCGCTTATAGTTTCACACTTATGGAAGAACTCACTAATAGATAAACTTAGCTCAACACAAAGGGTACATCAAAATTAACATAAGATGTTCAAACCCAATTTGTAGATTTTGTAGATTTTGTAGATTTTGCCTGATTTGGGCTTAACATAAACTTTGCCATCTAGAGTCCAAGCATCTTCAACCTTTTCACCATCTTTGGCTTTCACAGCTAACTCATGAATCTGTAAGGTCCGGTCTTCTCTTATCACAATATTTGTACCATTCAGCTTCTTCCTTTATCTAATAGCTGCCAACTTGGTTCTCCTAGAAACGAATTTCACTATTATTGGCCTTGGTTTACTGGTGCTATATGATCCATGACGATGTGCTATACTGATGTCTTTTTGTCCAACTGTTAGTCCAAGAATTCCATTTAGGACTTTCAAAACTGCTACTTCACACTCATGAATACTTTCAGCTTTACCAGGGTCAGGGAAACCTGTAATTATTATGCTCTCATTCCGAGTGTGTTGTTCACGCAGGTTGTTCCTATTTTAATTAGCATCTACTCTATCTGACAGTTTTTGTCATTGACAGTTGTTTGTACCTCAGTTTTTACAGTTTCAATTAATTCTTCTTTAATTTTGGTCAGGTCCTCCTTTTTGATAATTTTGTCCTCTAAGCTTTTCAACTTTGTATCAAGGGCCTCAATTGTCATGAAGTTATCAATTTTATTGTGCATTTCTAGTTGTTGTGTGCTCAAATCGTGAAGCGTTTCTTCCATACTCTTGCCTTTTGTTTGAAGTTTTAAATTACTCACAGATCCTTTTCCTGTACTTGTCTGTTGATTTGGTTTATTCTTTGGTTACTTTTCCGACTTCTGAGACTGATCCCTGCTTTCAACTTTGCTGGATGCGCTCATGTTTTGTCGTTTTGGCATAACAGGAACCCGTTCTCAGTGTTTTGTAACAAAGGATTATTTACATCGAAATTGGGAGATTTCGATTTCGATTTCAAACCAGTGCCAAATTACGTCAACAAATGACGGCGAGTGTCGAGCGGAATTATCCACAGTCGGTGAATTATGTTCAGGTAACACGCAGTCGGTGAATTATGTTCAGGTAACACGTAGTCGGTGAATTATGTTCAGGTAACCATGGAAACACAAAGTTGTGGTTGTTTGGAAAACGATCGATCTTCAAGATTATGAAAATCTACAATTCTAAACTTCAATGTCCAACCAGTCCCTTCGGGTCGCCATCTTTTTAACCCAATATATATATATATTACATCTGATAATTTTAATATCAAGCCCGAAGATACACATTCGTGTTTCTTTTCAACCAATCAAGTGTCGCTGACTTTTGTAAAATCTTGCTCATATGTGGTTGTAACATGAATCCATTGGATTTCATGAGATCCACTACATACCCAGGCGGTCGATTATTAACGTGGGCGTATCCCCCCTGCCCTAGCACTGCCCAACTTAACACAATCCCCTTCTTCGCATGCCTAACAACATTATCGATGAAAGCGCTTTCGTATTGCCTCGGAATGTGTTCAGCTACTTCGAGTGATATTATCCAGTCGTATATTGGAATCCCGTATTGTGGAATGGTCAGATCCATGAATTGCACACTCCCATTTGTGAAGTCCTCGCAGTAAGGATTTCCGTCATAGGCGTCATATACCGGTACCCTGTGCGATTTAAGAAGTTCTTTCTTGTAGACCCCCATTCCATCTCCGAAACTCCCTACGCTCGCTCCTTCGAAGAGGTCAATCAGTGCCTTGACGAGTTTCATATCGGTGTAATGTGCTCCCATGCTGTTAAAGCAAAATGCTCCCGTGTCTGACGTCAACGACCCATTCTGTAATGAATAACAGTTTTGATTAAAACAGATGCATTCCATATTTAAACATATGACTTCACAAACCATTTCTGTAATGGAATAACAGTTTTGATTTAAATAGATGACTTCACAAACCATTTCTGTAATGGAACAACAGTTTTTATTTAAACAGATGACGTCACAAGCCCTTTCTGTAATGGAACAAGAGTTTTGATTTAAACAGATGACGTCAAAAACCCTTTCTGTAATGGAATAACAGGTTTGATTTAAACATATGACGTCACAACCCCTTTCTGTAATGGAATAACAGTTTTGATTTAAACATATGACTTCACAAACCCTTTCTGTAATGGAATAACAGTTTTGATTTAAACAGATGACGTCACAAATCATTTCTGTAATGGAATAAGTTTTGATTTAAACATATGACGTCACAAATCATTTCTGTAATGGAATAAGTTTTGATTTAAACATATGACGTGACAAACCCTTTCTGTAATGGAATAACAGTTTTGATTTAAACATATGACGTCACAAACCATATCGGTAATGGAATAACTGTTTTGATTTTAAACGATGACGTCATAAACCCTTTATGTGATGGAAAAACAGTTTTGATTTATTCAGATGACGTCACAAACCATTTCTGTCATGGAATAACAGTTTCGATTTAAACAGATGTATTCAATATAATCAGTTCAGGGCATCATAAATTCAGATATTATAGTTATATTAAACTATAATATGTAGATATGATTGTCCCCACACCCGGTTGTAACTAACAATCTGATTGGCTACAACGCCACATTTAAATCACCATGCCCCCCGTCACCATAACGTGCGCAAAACCATGAGCACGTGAAACATCGGGAGTATATGAATGATCGTTGAACTGACAGTTGACGTCACCTGACGTCGGATCCTTAGGGCGGCTACTAAATTATTATTATTGGTGTGAATTAATCGGAAAATCTATGAAAATCAATTAAATTGAGGAGACATGGCTATTGTTGTGGCACAAAATCGTTATCTCCGGCAACATCATGGGGTACATGGAGATTTAATACCTGGATGTCTCTTTTTTAACACATTGGCTACGCCTCGGGGTTCAAAATCGACATCCATGTATTAAATCTCCATGTACCCCCGATGTAACCGAAAATAACGAATAATATCGTCGCTTTGAGAATTCGATACAAGAGGTATAACCCAACATCATATTTCCAACAAAAACAAAATTATTAAAAACAGTGTCATACTAACTCCGAGCGAATCAAGGACACATTAAATACCCTGTGCCAATGCATTCTCGCCTCGCATATATATAAGAGAATGCATTGGCCTAACAATTTTTTACAATTTTAATAATGTTTTCTTATATTCTTTAACAATTTTATAATTTCACCTATACAGAGCCCCAGACAAACATGAGCAGACGACACTCTTCTATATGATTCTATATATGTTTGGGCTCCCTGCAGGGTTATTGACATCACAGCATCACTCGCATGGATGGAGACATGTTATTTCGTACCAAAAAACATACGATAATGAAGTCAACTAACATTCCATTGGTTTAAATCATGTTATAAATGAGCTCTTACGTGATCATGGTAATATCATTTGTAAATGAGCGGTTAAGTGATCATGGTAATATCATGTTATATATGAGCGGTTAAGTGATCATGGTAATATCATTTATAAATGAGCGGTTAAGTGATCATGGTAATATCATGTTATAAATGAGCGGTTAAGTGATCACGGTAATATCATGTTTTAAATGAGCGGTTAAGTGATCATGGTAATATCATTTATAAATGAGCTGTTAAGTGATCATGGTATTATCATTTATAAATGAGCGGTTAAGTGATCATGGTAATATCATTTATAAATGAGCTGTTAAGTGATCATGGTAATATCATGTTATAAATGAGCTGTTACGTGATCATGGTAATATCATTTATAAATGAGCGTTTAAGTGATCATGTTAATATCATGTTATAAATGAGCTGTTAAGTGATCATGGTAATATCATGTTATAAATGAGCTGTTAAGTGATCATGGTAATATCATTTATAAATGAGCTGTTAAGTGATCATGGTAATATCATTTATACATGAGCGGTTAAGTGATCATGGTAATATCATTTATAAATGAGCTGTTAAGTGATCATGGTAATATCATGTTATAATGAGCTGTTACGTATCATGGTAATATCATTTATAAATGAGCGGTTAAGTGATCATGGTAATATCATGTTATAAATGAGCTGTTAAGTGATCATGGTAATATCATGTTATAAATGAGCTGTTACGTGATCATGGTAATATCATGTTATAAATGAGCGGTTAAGTGATCATGGTAATATCATTTATAAATGAGCGGTTAAGTGATCATTGTAATATCATTTATAAATGAGTGGTTAAGTGATCATTGTAATATCATTTATAAATGAGCGGTTAAGTGATCATGGTAATATCATTTATAAATGAGCTGTTAAGTGATCATGGTATTATCATTTAGAAATGAGCGGTTAAGTGATCATTGTAATATCATGTTATAAATGAGCGGTTAAGTGATCATGGTAATATCATGTTATAAATGAGCTGTTAAGTGATCATGGTAATATCATGTTATAAATGAGCGGTTAAGTGATCATGGTAATATCATTTATAAATGAGCGTTTAAGTGATCATGGTAATATCATTTATAAATGAGCTGTTAAGTGATCATGGTAATATCATGTTATAAATGAGCGGTTAAGTGATCATGGTAATATCATTATAAATGAGCGGTTAAGTGATCATGGTAATATCATGTTATAAATGAGCGGTTAAGTGATCATGGTAATATCATGTTATAAATGAGCGTTTAAGTGATCATGGTAATATCATTTATAAATGAGCGGTTAAGTGATCATGGTAATATCATGTTATAAATTAGCGGTTAAGTGATCATGGTAATATCATTTATAAATGAGCGGTTAAGTGATCATGGTAATATCATTTATAAATTAGCGGTTAAGTGATCATGGTATTATCATGTTATAAATGAGCGGTTAAGTGATCATGGTAATATCATTTATAAATGAGCGGTTAAGTGATCATGGTAATATCATTTATAAATGAGCGGTTTTTATGTGTAAGCAATATTTGTTAAGTGGGTGTCTGGCCAGGTAACACGTTGTCCAGACGTAGTGAACACCAAACCTGGCACACCAGAATGACAAAAACAAGTCAAAGTGAAATGACGGCAGGTAGACCAGAGGCCTTTTGGAAAAATCAAATGAGGATAAGAGCAAAAAACGGCTTAAAACATATTTGTCAAAAGAATCGTTTACGCAATACTGCTGGACACAAAATACACGGGCTATGTTGCAATGTCTCCTCTAGGCTCTACGCACACTATGCTTGGCAATATTTTAAGTTCCTGTCCCGATGACTCAGTAAGTAAGGCACATGGTACTAACATGGAGGGGACCTCGATGACCCAGTCAGCAAGGCGCACGAACTCCCACGCGGAAACCCCGATGTCCCAGTCATCAACGTGTATGACCCTCGTACGGGTTGGACCCCGGTGCCTCAACCGGTAAGGTGCATGGTATTCTCATGGAAGGACCTGGGTGATATAATTAGTAAGTCGTATACAATCTTATGGAGGGAAACCCGGTGTCCAATATTACTACGGAGGCGGCCCCGGTGCTTCAACCAGTAAGGCGCATGGCCATAAACCTTAATTTCTTATCTGGTCCCCAACATAAATCAGTTTGTGGTGTATCAATGACACAAGTGTTGTCAGCCACCAAGTAATGTAATTATATATATATTTATAATATCAAATAACATATATGTAGTGGGGTTGTATATAGTCCAAAGCAACCCCGAAACTCAACACTAGGATGTGATACTAACATCAGATAATAAATTGTTTGTATATTATATTAATACATGTGTTAAAGTATATACATATTAATAATGCCATATAGGCAGTGTGCTTGTTAAAAATAATAACAGGTAGTAACGTTCCTCAAAGTAGTAACAGGTAGACTAGTTTATAGAATTTATAGTTAATAAGTGATGGAAAAGTCTAGTTTATAACTATGCCCTTGTTGTTATCGGGTGGTGTCGGAATCCAACGAGATCGCATCGCGCGTATACATTCCCACATTTTAAAGATTTCCGCGCTATCATATATGCGCATTTTACATATTAAATATCGGTATGCACAAATTATGGCATCCAGGTGAGACATAAAAATCTCTTTCTGAAAACAGACGCCCACGGACGGACGGGCGGACTGAACAAACGGCAGACACGGAATGTCGGCCACAAAACGTTATCCGACATTATTACGCCACATGTGGTGTATCTAGTTTCGGTGATTTTGATATTGTGTGGTGGACTGGACGAATGTATTCTTGGAGATTTTTTGTACCTTACTCAATCGTACCAATAGAATCACGTATATGCTGAAATTGTAAAGTTAACGGCACCGGTGTATAATATGTTTTTGAAAATATGATAAATCGTATCCATAGGGTCAGGACAGGCTGAAATTGTGAACTTAAAGTCACCGGTGTAATAATATGTTGTTGAAAATATAAATAATCTGATAGCCTGAAAATAATATATCACCCATTGGGAGCCCCATGGTGTATTCTTGGATATTTTTATTTGTACCTTACTCAATCGTACCGATAGAATCGCGTAGATGCTTAAATTGTAAAGTTAACGTCACCGGTGTATAATATGTTTTTGAAAATGTGATAAATCGTATCGATAGGGTCAGGACAGGCTGAAATTGTAAACTTAAAGTCACTTGTTGTTGAAAATATAAATAATCTGATAGTCTGAAAATAATGTGTAACCCATTGGGAACCCCTGGTGCATTGTGGGTAGTTTAATTGTGATTCTCCTCCATCTTTATTTTCTGGAATTATCACTAAGATTTCTCCACTCGATTCTCTTAAAATGTACCCTGATCGGTCAAATTCTTTTGTTAATTCTATCTAAATACATCTTAGCTACTATTCGGATCTGCTGTCCCGGTCGAAAAGGGTTTTGTTTGACCAAAATGGCTATTGTCAATTTGACAAAAGCTTGTTTACAAACTGCGTCTACTAGATTACCCGGCCGTCCACTCCACGCTGTAATTAGTGTAAATTTATTATCGAAAACAAATTCAATTTCTTCCATCTAAAACATAATTACGCGCTGAACTCTGTCATTTTAAGAAAATTACAGTTTTATAGACATAAATCGATTTTAATGGGAAATCCTGTGAGGCTGTGTTAAATTTTATCATCGAAAAAAATCATTCTTCGATCTAAGAAATAATTACGTGGACAAAACTCGAGGGATCATTCTATTGTCAGATGATGACTTATAAAGTTACAACTTATAGTCTCATACTTATGTAAGAACTCATTAATACATCAACTTTGCTCAACACATACACTTAGCCCAACACATTATTAATTGCTTTCGATATTTAGGTTTGAACAAAGACTGGGCCAATCTGTGATAATTTATTGCGAGAACACAATGCATAATATAGCAGCTAACTTTGCAGGTGAAGTACGTCTCAGTTGGAATGTAGAATAAAGGTCCCATTGCGAAGTATCGGGCTGTTATATAGTCCGATAAGTAGATTTTTTGTCGGCAAATGATGATTTATAAAGTTACAACTTATAGTCTCATAGTTATGTAAGACTCATTTAATACATAAACTTAGCTCAACACATACTTAGCACAACATATATAAATTACACATATTTTGGACTTACTATATTAAGTATATCTATATTATCATATTCATCAAAGTATGTAATCCTTTGATAACTAAACATTTACTAATGAGTAGTTACTTGATTCCCATGCATTCACAGGAATGAATACACAAATAAGAAATCACACAAACAGGCCAGGACTGCTTGCTGGACTTCCCACATGAAAATCCTCACAAATGTTTTTAACTCTTTGATAACTTATCATTAACTGACGAGTGGTTACTTAATTCCCATGCATTTGCATGCAGGAATGCTTAAATAAGAAATCCCACAGACAGACATCAAGGGATGTCCAAAAAAGAAAGAAATCCCACAGACAGACAAAGCCTGCCTGTGGGATCCCCCACACAAACATCCACACAAACAGTGGATGGGAATCCATGGACAACACTCAAGGGAACATTCTCTTGTCAGATGATGACTTGTAAAGTTACACCTAAAAGTCTCATACTTAGGTAAGAACCTATTTAATAAATACACTTAGCTCAGCACAGACACTTAGCACAGCACATATAACTTACACATATTTTAGACTTACTATATTTATATTATCATATACATCAAACTATTTCATCCTATGATAGGTAAACATTTACTAATGAGTAGTTACTTTATTCCCATGCATTCATATGAAGGAATACTCAGATAAGAAATCCCACATACATGTCAAGCCTTCTTTCTAGACCTCCCACATGAATATACCCACAAATGTATTTACCTTTTTGATAGCTTATCATTAACTGACGAGTGGTTACTTGATTCCCATGCATTTGCATGCAGGAATGCTCAAATAAGAAATCCCACAGACAGACACAGCCTGTCTGTGGGATCTCCCACGTAAACATCCCTACACAGAGTGGATGGGAATCCATGGACAACACTGAAGGTAGCAATTTGGAGATTTTGTGGATTTTGCCTGATTTGGGCTTAACATAAACTTTGCCATCTTAGAGTCCAAGCATCTTCAACCTTTTCATCCTCTTTGGCTTTCATAACTAACTCATGACTATGTAAGGTCGGGTCTTCTCTTATCAAATAGTTGTACCCTTCAGCTTCTTCCTTTCTCTAATATCTGCTAACTTGTTTTTCCTAGAAATGAATTTTACTATTATTGGCCTTGGTTTACTGGTGCTATATGATCCATGACGATGTGCAATACTAATGACTTTCTGTCAACTGTTAGTCCAAGAATTCCATTTAGGACTTTCAAAACTGCTACTTCACACTCATGAATACTCTCAGCTTTACCAGGGTCAGGGAAACCTGTAATTATTATGTTCTCCTTCCGAGTGTGTTGCTCACGCAGGTTGTTCCTATTAGCATCTACTCTATCTGACAGTTTTTTCATTGACAGTTGTTTGTACCTCAGTTTTTACAGTTTCAATTAATTCTTCTTTGATTTTGGTCAGGTCTTCCTTTCTGATAATTTGGTTCTCTAAGCTTTTCAACATTGTATCAAGGGCCTCAATTGTGATGAAGATATCAAGTTTATTGTTCAGTTCTATTTGTTGTGTGCTCAAGTCGTGAAGCATTTCTTCAATACTGTTCCCTTTTGTTTGAAGTTTAAGATTACTCACAGATCCTTTTCATGTGGTTGTCTGTTGATTTGGTTTCTTCTTTGGTTGCTTTTCCGACTTCTGAGACTGATCCATGCTTTCATCATTGCTGGATGCGCTCATGTTTTGTCGTGTTGGCATAGCAGGAACCCGTTCTCAGTGTTTTGTAACACAGGATTATTTACCTCGAAATTGGGAGATTTCGATTTCGATTTCAAACCAGTGTCAAATTACGTCAGCAAATGATTGCGTGTGTCGGGCGAAAGTACCCGCAGTCGGTGAATTATGTTCAGGAAACACAAAATTGTGGTTGTTTGGAAAACGATCGATCTTCAAGCTTATAAAAATAAACAATTGTAAACTTCGATTTCCAACCAGTCCCTTCAGGTCGCCATCTTTTAAACCCAATATATATATTACATCTGATAATTTTAATATCAAGCCCGGACAAACACATTCGTGTTTTGATTCAACCACCCAAGTGTCGATGACGTTCGTAAAATTCTGGTTATATTTGGATCTAACATGAATCCATTGGATTTCATGAGATCCAATACATACTCAGCCGTTCGAAGATTAACGTGGGCGTATCCCTCCTGCCCTGGCACTCCCCAACTCATCACAATCCCCTTTTTCGCATGCCTAACAACATTATCGACGAAAGCGCTTTCGTATTGCCTCGGAATGTGTTCAGCTACTTCGAGTGATATTATCCAGTCGTATATCGGAATCCCGTATTGTGGAATGGTCAGATCCATGAACTTCACACTCCCATTTGTGAAATCCTCGCATTAAGGATTCCCGTCATAGGCGTCATATAACGGTACTCTGCGCGATTTAAGAATTGCTCTCTTGTAGACCCCCATCCCATCTCCGAAACTCCCTACTCTCAATCCTTCAAAGAGGTTAATCAGTGCCTTGACGAGTGACATATCGGTGTAATGTAATTCCATGCCTTTTGTGCAAAATGCTCCCGTGTCTGACGTCACAAACCCTGCCTGTAATGGAATAACAGTTTTGATTTAAACAGATGCCGTTACAAACACTTTCTGTAATGGAATAACAGTTGTGATTTAAACAGATGACGTCACAACCCTTTTCTGTAATGGAATAACAGTTTTGATTTAAACAGATGACGTCACAAACCCTTTCTGTAATGGAATAACAGTTTTGATTTGAACAGATGACGTCACAAACCCTTTCTGTTATGGAATAACAGTTTTGATTTAAACAGATGTATTCCATATAATCAGTTCAGTTCAGTTCAGGGCATCCTAAATTCAGATATTATAGTTATATTAAACTATAATATGTAGATATGATTGTCCCCACATCCGGTTGTAACTAGTAAACGCAACATTTAAATCACCATGTCCCCCGTCACATGGACAGCGGGGTATAAGAGAACGTGCGCAAAACATCAGGGGTATATGAGCACGTGAAACATCGGGGGTATATGAATGACCCATGAACTGACACTTTGACGTCACCTGATGCCGGATCCTTCGGTCGGCTACTGAATTATTATTATTGGTGTAAATTAATCGGAAAATCTATGAAAATCAATTAAATTGAGGAGACATGGCTATTGTTTGGGACAAAATCGTTATCTCCGGCAACATCGTGGGGTACATGGAGATTTAATACCTGGATGTCTCTTCGTGTGGTACATGGAGATTTAATACCTGGATGTCTCTTCGTGGGGTACATGGAGATTTAATACCTGGATGTCTCTTCGTGTGGTACATGGAGATTTAATACCTGGATGTCTCTTCGTGGGGTACATGGAGATTTAATACCTGGATGTCTCTTCTTGAACACATCGGCTCCGCCTTCGGGTTCTAAATCGACATCCAGGTATTAAATCTCCATGTACCCCAGATGTAACCGAAAATAACCAATAATATCGTCGCTTTGTGAATTCGATATAAGAGGTATAACCCAACATCATATTTCCAACAAAAAGAAAATTATTAAAAACAATGTCATACTAACTCCGAGCGAATCAAGGATACATTAAATACCCTGTGCCAATGCATTCATAGGTCGCCTCGCATATATAAGAGAATGCATTGGCCTAACAATGTTTTACAATTTCAATAATGTTTTCTTATATTCTTTAACAATTTTATAATTTCACCCATACAGAGCCCCAGACAAAAATGAGCAGACGACACTCTTCTATATGATTCTATATATGTTTGGGGCTCCCTGCAGGGTTATTGACATCACAGCATCACTCGGATACATGGATACATGTTATTTCGGTCCAAAAAACATACGATAATGAAGTCAACTAACATTCCATTGGTTTAAATCATGTTATAAATGAGTGGTTTGATATAATTTGAATCAAGACAGCCAAATAATGGTAATATCATTTATAAATGAGCGGTTAAGTGATCATGGTAATATCATTTATAAATGAGCGGTTAAGTGATCATGGTAATATCATTTATAAATGAGCGGTTAAGTGATGATGGTAATATCATGTTATAAATGAGCGGTTAAGTGATCATGGTAATATCATTTATAAATGAGCGGTTAAGTGATCATGGTAATATCATTTATAAATGGGCGGTTAAGTGATCATGGTAATATCATTTATAAATGAGCGGTTAAGTGATTATGGTAATATCATGTTATAAACGAGCGGTTAAGTGATCATGGTAATATCATTTATAAATGCAACTTTGTGTCATTATTAACTAAAATAAGCCAGCGCAAAAGGTTGCAAAATATATTTTATCAGGAAACTAAACATTTACTGTAATGTTGCTATGAGTGCAATTTGTCTGTGCACTGGGATATGCGATCTAATAGTTTCCACAAAACTGTGAAATGGGGGATTAACACTTTCAAATTCATCTATAATAGTTTACTATAACCATAGTAGTGGAGCAGCTGGGACAGGAATTGGGCCTAATTTTTCGAGTTCAACAATGTGGAAGAGTCAGTATCTATCAGCGTCCGCGCTGGACCGAAATTTACTTTTGCCAAATAATTTGCCAAATGAAAATATGATTTGCCAAATTCTTTTAGAATTTGCCAAATGCTATTCCTGATAGTACCATTTTCTGCAAAATTAAATCTTATCAAGTGTTTCGACACTCGCGGTTTGAACGACTGTTGATATTGATAGGAAAGGAGTTACTTAATAATTATACTCGCATCTCTGTTGTTGTTTATCATACAACAATAGACCAATCACCGAACAATAAAATGATAGCAGGGTTGCTTCATTAGAAGGGCACACCACACAATTGCAAGGAGTAAATTGTAAACACCACCACACTAAATACGGGTAATCCCTCCACCCAACGATATAAGTACATCTTAATAAAGGTGTTAACTTTTCCTAAACCATATTACCCACCACTAATATAATTATATTGTAAGAGTTTCCTGAAATGAATGGTATTGATTGACCAATATTTGTCAACTGTCTTGAGTAATTAAAAAGTGACTTGCCAAAACTTTTGCCAAATGAAAATAATTTTTGCCAAATGTGAATTATTTTTGCCATTGGCAAATTTGGCAAGTGGCAGCGCGAATCCTGGACTATCGATACGGTGGATTTCATGCCGGTGTTGACTTTTCGTGTAGTGGTGTATGATTTTATCTAGACTGTGGATATCATGCCGTTGTTGACTTTTCATGTAGTGGTGTATGATTTTTATTATGGGGTAAAATAGACTCTTTAGTGAATCAAATCAGTGTAAAATGGAATCAAGCAGCCTAAGTAACACTTACATATATTTTTTGGATGGGAACACAACTAAGCAATAGAGGTCGGACATGTTCACATTTTGTAAGAGAATTTTGGAGTATGTAAATAGTCTAGGATTCTTTTTTGGGGTAAAAATATCTTTTTTTGAGAAAATCCTCGAATCAACCACAACATGATATGCATCATTATAACACGCCGATAAGCCCTCGACCAATGGCATTTATCCAATGAGGTTCGGTGACCGACCTTTATTTACTGGAAAGATCTTTAAGTCGTCGCCTGTTCTATCAGACGGTCTGTCGTGATTACAACAAGCTTGTGCAATGTATTCGCGGCGCACACCTTGATTGACCAATTATGCACTCCCGTCCATTAAAATAAGTTATTTTTCCACCGAGGTGAGCATTACTAATATGGGCTGTGATACCATGTTTAGTCACAACGAGCAGATGCAGGGATGTAGCGACATGGAATACATGTACGATACGTCATGCGAAATATATCAACGTTAGTAATTAAATAATTAATTAAAGTAATACAGAGTATACGCCCAACTGATATTTCAGATCGGGGGGGGGGGGAGTTCGCACAAGTTAAATGGACATTTGCTTTGTCGGCAAACGCCTGCAATTACTATACTGAACAGTGTAAAATTTAGCACCCCCCTCACCAACACAATGAACAAATATAATCAGCGACAAGCCGTTTTGCAGCGCAGACAAAAGCTAACCGATGTATACAGTAAATAAAGGTCAGTAACCGGACCCATTGAATAACTTACGTTTGTCGAAAGTGCTGTTTGTGATATTATAAATCAGGCTTGGAATGTATGGCATAAATCAATCCGATACGTAGGAATAATGCACAATAGAGTAGAAGTGTAGTGTGCTCTCTAGTTAATACAAAACCCAAACGTAAATTGAAATGTCATGATTCGGCACAAATGTAATGCGTTGAACAGTCTGGGCGAAATACGACCATGGGGTATTGATTGGTGTTCACCGGACCATGTTTGTAAGACCAACGACACATTGGCAACAGAAACTCATCACTGATTGCAAGTTTCTCGGACTGATTGGGTGTCATAAATATGTTATAAGCACGGCGACCGATTTATAAGTGAAATAAACACCACGCGCGCCCCCGGGCGCTTGTGATCTGTATTTCACTTATAAATCGGACGCCGTGCTTATAACGTATATTTAATGCATTCCATCTTATAACAATTCCCAGTTTCATTTATTAAAAAAATAAGTATTATATGTAAGTAATAAATTAACAAGGCGTTTTTGGAATAAGGCAAGTTCTGTGGTTACCAGGGTAATTTAATATTAATTAATAAACTCAGTGAAAATTGGAATTAAGTACTCTGAGTAGCATCCACATATATTTCTATATATGCTTTGCACATTTATTAGCGGGAGTATATCAGCACTGATTTGAATGGAATCATTTGAAAGAGTAACAAAATTAATTATTTATCAAAAGTTTCATATTGCTACAGCAGGTAACATGCCGGTGTTGCCTTTTTGTGAACAATGAAATCCAGCTGAGTACTATCAGTTCTTATAGTCTTTTTAACTTGGCACAACTGCATAAAGTGGTGCATGGAAACCCAAATACGGTAGCATGTGCATCGCACACTACATGTGTTCTTGCAGCCACATATGGTCAACTGACTGCAACATTTGGCAATTGGTGGAAGCTCCACCCAAAACTAGTACCAGTGACTGCCAATTTCTACCCATCCCCAATCTGCATGACTCTGGTAAGCTGGTTTAAGGCAGATCACTTATGGGGAAATCATTGTGCTGTTCCTGGGCCTGGACTATTGCCATACTTCAAGTTGAGAAGTGTCTTTCAGTCATGTGTACAAAATAGTTCCCTCTGTGAAATTAATTTGCTATGATGGGATGTTTCGTCTATATTGTGATCAATGTATGTGAGATGAATAGGTAGCAAACGTACATAGTGAGTGTTATGATTGGCAAAGAAATATGGAATTAGTTCAGATACCACTCGACGATACAGAGTTGAATTTGCTTCTCGAAATGATCTAACTAGCAGTAAAATTGTCAATTCAATGTCAAGCACCAAACACCAAAACTGGAACTGTGGACTAACAACACTTTTTACTTTTACACCAGTCATTGAAATTTGAGTGCGTACTATCAACATCGGGTAAATGCTGACTGCAGTATTCTGAGTGTGCATATTTCATGAGTTTGAAAAGAATACACGCTGTTATCTGTTGTGGCTGTCGGGTATTTGTAATACGTAAAGATTTGATGAATGAATCCGCTGTGCCTGGGCTTGCTATACCTGCTTCTACGAGAGCACTCGTCCAGCCGCTATCCTGAAACACTGATCCAACCATTTTTAGAGCATCCAATTCCAGATGTAACCCTCCGGCAGATCAACAGAGTCCCTGCTACTGGTGAGATGTCGTCGACGACCAATTCAGCAACCAAGTGGGGCGAGCTGGGCGTCTCTCAGCTCGCCCCTGTATCAACTTGGCTCTTCTTGCGGCGTCCCTTCTTCTCATGGAGGGGGTCTTGTTCCGCCTCTTCTTCCTAGTATGGTCCCAAAGGTCCAAATCCCCATACCGGATGGTATGTAGCTGGTGAAGTCCAGCTTCCGAGGTACCGCCAGCAGAGGGTACTGCTGGAACAGTCCGGTACTCCAAGGATAGACGCACATTGCCTCCTTTAGCCTGGGTTAGAGTCCAGCTAAGGTATCCACAAGTCGCGGCCTTGGATAGACTGCGCAAACGACAGAGGGGATTAGCAACATAATCCCCTGCCAAGTCCTAAAGTATTCACTCCGACTCGCTCGGGCGGCTAAGTTCTTTTCAGAACGGCCACACAGCTCCCAAGCGATCCGGACTCAGCTAGCCGGAACAGAGACAAGCCACTTGTCTGGCCACTGCCACCTTATCTGCTTGCCCAATGCATACATAGGCTAGTCGTCAGTAACGACTGGTGTCTGTTCTGAGTTTAGAAGTTGAAACGATTCATTAATTTTGCGTATGCAATGTTTTATTGTGACCAATGAGTGAGCTTGGTCACACATCAGAGAAGACAATGCGGTTATTGCTATAGCAAGGAGCTTACCTCTCTTTTGAGTCACATGCTGAGCTGACCACATTATTGATGTACTACCGTCAATGACTTCTGTTAACGAGACCGTTTCCAACCACTCATAATCCAGCCGAAGATGTCTTTGAAGAACAGTTGAACCAGGTAGATCAACGCCGGTGTTGCTGGTGGGTTTGGCTTGGTATCGTTTAAATAGACATGTGGTCCGGAAGACGTGGGATTTGTTTCATTTTTCCAGAACTGAAGTCAATAGGTCGCTGCTCGCCTTAACCCTTTACCCAACAAACCGGCCAAAACCGGCCAAATAAAGCTTCAACAGCCTAAAATATCTTCGGTCTGTCTCAATAGAACCATACAAATATGGATATCATTGGAACCGGCTCCTTGACCACATTGTGATAGTTACAGTTATGCCCTGTGCCAATGCATTCTCTTATATATGCGAGTCGACCATAGGTCGCCTCGCATATATAAGAGAATGCATTGGCCTAAAAAAAAATCTTTTTTTAACACTTTTTACCATTTTTTCTTACATTCTTTAACAATTTTATAATTTTTAATGTGTTAAGCCAATGCATTCTCTTATATATGCGAGGCGACCTATGGTCGACTCGCATATATAAGAGAATGCATTGGCACAGGGCCCTTCTGTTGGGTAAAGGGTTAATTATCTGGATGTGGATGCTGAAACATGGAACTAAGGCTTGTCCCGTGGAATGATGATGTGCTGGTAGTGGATGTAGGGTTGACGTAAATATTGTCTAAAGCAGATGTGGTAAACAATATATGTGGACACACAACTCCATCTGTTTGATACTTTTTCACAACAACCTCTCCAAGCTGGTTTGAAATGTTCATGACACGATCATAAGATATACTCAGTCAGTTTTCATAGAACAGGTCAATCAGCTTTCGTTTCCTTGTTCGTGTGTACAGAGTGATGCCAATGTACGTGGTGTTTCAGGTGTTTCAGGTGTTTCAGGTCTTGACAGTGGCGATGATAAAAGGCTTTATCATCATATCAAGAGGAAAACAGTTGAATTGAACTGCGCGATTGCTAAATCAGACTTTGTTGCACCATTTGTAAACTGTGACTTGATATCAGCACCATGCTCGATCATACATGCATATTGCAGATAGAACTGTTTCTGCTGTTGTGGAACTGTTTTATTCTTCTGAAAAAACGATTGCATCATTGTCACTGAATTTCCACTTGGTGGCAGATATTTCAAAGTTGATGGCAGCTTCATGAGCTCTTGTACGGTTATATAATCCAGCAAAGCAACTTGGTGGTACTTCAGTTTCTGCGCAACTACATCACTTAACTTCACGAGAAGTTCACCATTAGCGAGAGTTCATCCATATTTGTTAACTGTTTCGTCCAATTGCATTGTCGATTCTTCTCTTAATTTTGTGGATTGTGGAGCCTCCATGTCACACAGAACGCACTTAGCAGCTGCAGGATGAATCTTCGGCGTTTAGTTTTACTGGGGGTATCGTCTGCCTGCTCAATGACAGGTACATGCTGTTTCTGTGCCGGTGTAGATTTTGGTTACCGAACCTGCACATGCAGCTTACATTATACTTTGCCTTGTTTGTTCGTAATGTTTCTTATATACCACAACCCTTGTCAAGTCTCTGTGGATCAAACATGATGGGCATTGGGTTAATGACATGAAACAGTGGTACGATTGTTGTAATGTTTGTATAATCATCTTGTTCTTTCTTCGGTGTACATGGATTGACTTTGGTCTGGCGGCAGAGACAGCACTTTTTCCAATCTGTAATCCATTTGTTCGGCATGACCATTGATGCTTGCTGTGAGTTATTACAGTCAACCATCTTCGAAAACTGGAAAGCAGAATATTACTACCTTGTAGCTGTAAGCATTGTACATGTATATGAAATACACCGACATCTAAATTTCCGAAAATATTTCAAATTTTTTAGCTTTATATCATTAACGATTGCTATGATTTATTAATGATGAAAATGTTTTAATTATTCTACTTTTAGAGTTTAAAATGATACTTTTATTCCATAAATAAAACCGAAAATGTTATTTCAATAGTTTACAAATGTGATGATGCTTGTAGTTTATTCTCAATTTAATTAGTTAAATTGGTTGAAATAAACACATTTAAAATCTTTCTTTTTGGCATTAATGTAGCTCAAAACAATCTTTGCTTATCGTATAATGATTTATCTGCAGTTTATTCACCTTATGTATAGTATGGAAATGATTTACTCACCTTGAATCTTATTTTCTTGTTTTGTCAGAGAAATTTGTCATCTGCTTCAGAAAATAATCAACACATTATGGAAGCCCGATTTGTACAACATGTAGAATGACATGTCAACAGTATTTAATGACTTCAAATATGAAATGCATAACATTGATTACACTATTATCATTAACAGTATATCACTATTAATATTAACAATGTATCAACACCAAGCATAACTTAAACATTTTAACTCACTCTATACCAACTCGCACATGTATGTTAACAGCCTATTTACACATATAATTTAACAAAATTTAACAACTCCAGAAGAGAACTACCAAAGAAATCGCATGTCTAAAACAGATATATGAACTAAGTATTTATGTTATGCCACATATAGACCTATATAATAAATAGTTGCAGTGGCTGAAAAAGTAGTCATCTAGAAATTTTTGGAAGAATTTTCAGGAAAAAACATCTGTAATAATAATAAAATAACCAATAATTCCGAAACATAATACTATTTTTGCATACTTATTATAACTCAACATTTAAAAGGATGCTTTACTTATGTATCATAACGAAGAAAGAACCGAAAAGTGGTTAGTGTATCTTATATATTGGGCAGAAGTTAAACGCGGCGGCCATTTTGATAAACGGCGTCCATCTTGAATGTGGTGGCCATTTTGATTGGTTTGTCCAGCATGTTTTTTACTAATATATACTGATCATGCATACCAAGTGCCATGCTTGTATCTCCAACTGAACGATTAGACCATAATTTTACTCTTAGCCGCCCTACTATGAGAGAACATCATATCTGGAAAAGTAGAATGGTGTTTTTCAAGACTGGACCTGATCATTCCCGTCTAACTAACACGTATAGTACACGTGAGACACGAACGTGCGCTCAGAACAAATACAAAACCCATAAATACACATAACTAGGAAATACGAAAATAAACCAATGCAGTGCAGGAATAGATTAGCATACCGCCCACTAATATCCCTCACCCAAATTATCCAAAATTATTCACCAAATGCATACCCATATTAATTATATCTACTCAAAACAGCTATAAAATATTACGACACCAAAACTATATCATAATACCTCCTTCATGCGATCTGCTAACATGTGTACAGGCCGCCTGTCAATAAGCATAGACCTCAATAGATGCATCTCACATAACTATTTAATACGCTTCCTACATGTATATACAGCCCCAGAACACGACCTCCCGCGACTGACAATAGTGCATAGAAATCCCAGATACATGTACAGGACTAATAGAAGCCCGTATTACATACATGTAACATGCATTACACACCCCCCGCACAAATCAGGCCACATACCCACATGTACCGTGCCAAAATAGGCTCAATATTCACATGTAACTCCCACATCCGTCAATCTCAAATCCCATGGCAATATTTCATCCTAAACATGACACTATTGATCATTATTGTTAATCAAAAAGCCCTAAACTTATCATATGGTAATACCACAAACTATTCATATAGGCCATATATATATCGGAATCTATAAGTCAAATCAACCACATTTCCGACATCAGTTCATACAACCATCAATTACCTCAAGAGTTATGTTAATCATCTGTCACTCAAGTGCCATGAGAGACACCCGTGCTGTAAAATTTATCTATTTACACATGCTTCAGTTATCACGCATAATTTAAACACTGACACCTGTTCTATAAGCAATTAACTCAACAAGTGCATAATCGCGCAAGGTATATAATGAATAAGATTGATTCCACTTAATGACGTATTAATAACCGCCGATTGTCACGGTACAGCGGTATATGTCACGTGTCATTTACAATACATCTATTTTTTACTATGATCAGAACACCGAATTCGTCACAGACAATTTGTTAACCCGTGCCACAAAGACGTGTTCATACCTATTCACCGTTTATCACTCCACAATGATTACTCATTGCCACATATATCCCGTGACACGATTCGCCTTCAATGTAAGGGGATAATATACATCATAACTGTGATATGGGGAGGGGTCATGTAAATCATAACTGATATGGGGAAGGAGTAATGTACATCATAACTGTGAAATGGGGAGGGGGTACATTGCATTATAAATGTGGCCTATGGGATGGAGAGGGGGTAATGGACATCATAAATGAGGTGGGAGGGGTACTATACCTCATTGCGCTAAAATGGGGAGGGGTAATATACATCATAACCATATATTTAGTAATTTACAATCAATATTCATCCTATGGAATACGATAACCTTTAACTATATTTGTGAGTATCTATTCATCGTATTTACTAGGGTAACCTTGGTTTATACATTTGTGTAACCAAATGGGTGTATAACTATTCTATATACTTAATATATACATTTGTATGCCTTATACTTTAACGCATGATTAAATCATTTACATAACCGATGAATAATCAACCGTTCTACTATCCTAACTATTTTTCAACTATTTTTGTTGACTTCTAGATAGCCGTGGGCTCAAGCCTTCCGGTTAACAGTCGATGCATCACGCTGGTTTTTATCCACCTGCTCGGTGTGTCGGTGTGGTGTTTGCGGACCTTGCCCTTAGTTATCAGGTCTTGACATCCCCTTTGCCAATTGACATAAACCATAAAACAACGCCACATATATCCACACGATTCGCCTTCAATGTCAATTTAACCCCATCCTCTCAACATATCTGTGCAAAGATTATTCCATCTATATATACAGCAATCATTGGTGAAGACAGGTCACGCACGGAACTCAACTTCACCATTTATTGTATTGCATGCATATATTATATCGAATTTTCCATATATATGTTCACTTTTTCATTACATAACGTAAAACATTAAATCGTTATGCGAACCTTATTATGATTTAACTTCATATTTACATAATGTATTCGACAATGCTACAATACGTCACTATAACAATATCATTATATATATATTTATATATCTATTTATCCATAACTATCCTTCAGTCAAGCGGAACACCCATATACTTCGTTTCATTCATTTTTTTCTATGATGTTACTCAAGATATTTACCTAAAGCTAAACATCTTACCACCCCGGAGATATGTCATGTAATTACCTATACATCCTTAGAACCCCACTAGATTCTTACCGCTTGATTCAAGGACCAATAACAATAATCATATCAACTAAAACATGGAACATAGACCTGAATAGCAGAAGCTCGGCCCTCCAAGGACCTGACGTCTAACATCGAGCACGGATTATCATACAGTGAAGTACTACCTATAAATCTGGTTGTGGGGCACTACCATGGCAGAAGAACCAACCCTGAGGTGTGCTACCAAAGTACCTAATTTAATATGCACCCCAAATAGTATATAAGACACCACGATTCACTAACAACGTATGCTTACTCAGTTCCATCTTGAGTGTCTATATCTGTAGAGCATCACCTCTGACTATTCGGGTCGTCGGTCAGCTACATTATATACATTACATGTGTATTATCAGATTGATTAAACTCATATGACTATCTATGTGTTGCTTTACATAACAGTATGTGTAAATATATATATTTATATATGTATATATATGGTCACATATATATGAGTCGACCTTATTGTTTGTTTTGGCAATTATCCTTCATAGCACTACTGAATGCATGGTCAGTTACGATTCATGAATACATAGCACTACTGAATGCATGGTCAGTTACGCAACATGAATACATATGTATCTCTTCCAAAGATACATTTGCACACGTGACAAGTATTATAATTTAATGTATATATGTCATCAAATATTGTCTTTGTATGTCAAATGTAATGAGTTAAGACAAAAGTAAACTGAATTGAATTGAATATTGGGTTCCCCTAAGGATGACCGTTTAGTGTTGTTAGGTTGTTAAATATAAGGCTCAATGATTTAACTGTTGTAAAATTTTCACAAAAAAACCCCAAGAAATTCGCCTTGGTTTAAACAATATTTATTTCTTCCCAAAAAGTTATAATTATATATAAACATGACACATGTAATAATAGAAGACTAGAAGGGCGGAAGAGGATTTGACAACAAGCATCATATACTTATATAGAGCCATCTCCTCAGAAGAGAACAGATTACATATAGTGGTCAGTGAGAAGTGTAAGACAAGATTAATTAAGGGGAAGAAGTACAGAGCCAGATGATGAGACGATTAATGAAGTGATGGATTACAGTTGTGTGAGAACAGAGGGAAAAAAGCAATTAGCACATATATTTACAATGATCACTTCTCTTGTGCGTGATAATGTTTTTACATAGGAAAAATTAAAACTATATGTAAAGTGGAGTCACTAGTTTACCAATACCTTTTTTGGTTGTTTGTTTTTATTTTATTGTGCAGCATCGAGTTACTGAAATTGTAACCATATTGTTGGCTATATATATAATTTATAACTATATCATTTTTTATTTGTGTCTGAAGATTATCAAATTCGAGCAGCTACTTGTTGTTAGTCAGAAATACAATTGGCGACTAACGAAATCGATTTCTTGTTAGTATAAATATTTGAGTTGCCAGTCTTTTGGGGAATGACATAGATCGAATATCAGATCTCCACAAATGTTGGGCTAATACTGAGAATATTTCATTTCGCATTGTCGAGTATCTGGGACAATAAAGATAAAAGTGGTCGGCAGTCTCGGCTTCCCCACATGCGCATTTATCATATTCGTTTAAGTGGTTGCGACTGAGATCATCATTGAGGTTAATGCATTCTAGTCGAAGTTGTGTGTAAATTATCTGGGCTTTGCGGCATTTGCTATAGATATAATGGCGAACGTTCTTTTGTCTTAAACGCAGATTGGAATTCAATTTATATTTGAAGTTTTCTAGAGTTTCTGAATTGTTCAGTTCATCAGATAATTAATTCCACTGGAGCGTTGTCGCGGGAAAGAATGAGCGTTGATATGATGATGTGTCCGAAAAGGGGGGTCTTAACTCAGTTATCCGAAAGTCATATATGGCAGCCCCTGGGTTTTTATGATTAACAGTGTTGTAAAGATATGCTGGCGAATTGCGATAGAACATATTATAGAATTGATGAAGTTTTAATTTGTTTCTTCTTTCACATAACATTTCCCAACCAATTCACCTTGAAAATGAGACTAAAATATTTCATGTTTCCTGATTCACTGTAACATGTGCTCGGGCTGAATTGAAATTGTAATCGAATGTTCTATTCTTTCGCAGAATCTAAGATATTTTTTTTTATCTAAACATTATATATTTTGCAGCAAATAATTTTGAGTTGCCTATTCTGACATTAAACATGTGGTTCTGTTCATGTCAAGTGAGATCATGTGATCCTTATACAACGCATATAATACATTACGGCCTCCATGAATATCTTTATCAAGTTTTATAATTGGTAGAAAAGTACAAAAATTGTAACAAAATTCACAGAAATCAACTATCAATCTGATCATATGTAGCAAATAACACTATACTTGTTGCCGATTAAAAAAATTATGTGGCACTTACTTACATATGATATGTGCGCATTTCATAGTGCCAAAATGTTTTTAATGTAAATTTTCCAAAGTGATGGTATGAGTTGTGACTCAACTTATTATTGAGATTAAACAAATTGAAAAAAAAACAATTTATTTCACCAGAAAGTTAACATCTATGTGTGGTACCAACTGTAGTTCTTGTTTATACAGTGACCAGGCTCACTCAACCACCGAGGAATACAATTTAACACAGCCAACCTGGTCCAAATTTCAATCATGATTAATCAAGAGATACCATGGCAGAACGAAACTGGATACATTGATAGTCAAACATAGATGTGTGATACCTGGTTGTGACATTTTAAATTTCAAACACTCACTTAAAAAATATGATGAGCCATGTTCTGTGGCGTAATGTATGGGTTTCTCGACAGAACATTCTTGATAGAGATCTTTCAAATCAGGATTGACTTTTATTTATGGAAATTGATCAAATATAAACCCTGTGCGTGCGCACACAGTCGGACGTGTCACATGGCTATGGCGCGAGAAGGCCGACATTTTGCTAGCAGCGAGAAATAATGAAATAATTCGATAATTAACTGTGGTCAACTTCACCTATTGCCAATACAATGGATTAATTACCACCCTGGATGGCATAGTATCAATAAGTGGATATAAATATGCTTCTGTGGACATAATTTTAAGACTTAATTTATCAGGATCAATCATCATGGAAAACGACCAGTGCAAAAAGCTAACACTAACATTCGAGAGGCCCGAAAACAGGATGACTTCACACGAGCAGATTCTCAGGGAATGCGAAGGTGTCGTAGATAGAAGTGACTTGGGGGCGATTCAGATAACACCCAAGGCTTGTTTTATAACTTTAAACAGTGAGAAAGCTAAGGAAGATCTACAAAAAGCTACACTTCGGGTTGGAGGAAAACGAGTTCGTGCTATAGATATAGGTGCTAAAAGGTCGACATTGGTAACCGTTACAGAGGCACCTGTTTATGTGGATGATAAGGCTACAGCTGAAATTCTTTCTAAGTCTGGAAAAGTTCTACATGACACTTGGAAAAGAGGTAAGATTCATTTAGACACTAGTCTAAACCGGATCAAAATCAGTATTGATTGGAGATTGTAAAGATATTCCCCATGAACTATCCATAGGGCAGTATGGTGTGTGCATTTATTCTGACAGGACTTTACTACCATGCAAAGATTGTGACAGTAAGGGCGCGTACACATGAAGCTGCAAGAAAATATCTGCAAGAAAATATCAGGTACAATTGTACTCTGATATTTTCTTGCTGCAAAGATTACGCCCGTGAGAAAGCGACGGGTTATATGGCGTTGATTGAGCTCAATGTGACTAGCGTTAGTCGTGCTTGTTGAAGTGAATTACTGCGGACAAACAACCTATAGTCCATATCGAATATTCATAGAGTTATAAAGTGTTATGGAAATTTTTAAATGCCACCTATTTTAACGAGAAAGGAACGCGCCCTCGTCGCTGGAGTAGGGATGTATGTTCTTCATGAACACACGAAAGGACATCTAAACAGACGTTGGTGGGTTCGGCCCTGGGCCACATCCCACATGCGAGAAGATCGAGGAGCCGCCAACAATTTCTTATTCGAAACGTACATACAGTCCAAATTAAAGTAAAAGAACTAAATCAAGGCATGTGAGGTACCAAATATAAAGCGTCCCCATACATGCAGGAATGTGGCTAGAGGGTTTCCGTTGGGGGTGTCCACCTTGGGAAATTCCAACTGCACCCCCCCCCTTGAATCAGAATCAGACCAAACACAAGTTTTCCATAATTCCATTTGCACCCCCTTGCACCTCAGTGCTCTTAGACCTAATATTAGACCATGGTTCGGCCCGGTGTGCGAAAATTTTGTAATCTTAACAAGAAAATAGCTAAATCCTACCATCTAGACTATCCTCAAGCATTCCTAGAGTTGGAAATTTCAAACCTGACACCCCACTTAGGTAGGAAAATTTACAACTGATGACAATTCCAATGACAATGTTGACCAAATGTATGACAATATTGTTATTCTTAAATTAACTAGCATTTTTTTTTACTTTTGACTGGCCACGGGGGAGGGACCAGGACACAAGCTTTCCAAGTGTTGGAAATTTCCAACCTGTCACCCCCCTGAGGTTGGAAAGTTTCCAACTGATAACCATTTCAGACCATATTTGTTTTACCGAAAATATGCAAATATTGGTCCAAAAACAATTAATTCCCCACAAGAAATTTTTTGAAAATCAAACTACAAGAACATTTTCAAACTATTGTTGGTGTGAAATTTCCAACTAATGTTTTGGCAGGTATGAAAATTCCATCTGTTGAAAGATTTCACAAAAGTTGGGGTGAGACACCCCCAACACCCCCACCTGTCGCCACGTCTCTGCACACACGTATATACATGTATATATATAATACATCAGCGGTTCTGACAGCCAATATAACATGGAAATACGTGGTATGTTGAAACAGAAGATACTATTGATGGATCATAACTCGAGCGTTTGAATTGTTACGATCATATCCCCGCGAGATTAGTTAACGGATACCGACGGATACCGATGGCCACCTATCAAGGTGAACACATATCACCAATTGGCGATAAAATATCAGCGCGCTGCCTTCGTCTGATATTTTCCGGTATTATTTATTTCATTGGTCAAGTGAGTCACATGGGGCATACCTGATATTTTCTTGCTGGCCATGTGTACGCGCCCTAAACACTACCCTACAGAAAGATGTAAACAGAAACAGGTTCGGAGTGAGTGCTACTCAGAACCCCATTGCACCCGGTGCTTGCAGAAAGACCATGACAGAGCAAATTGTGTTAACGACATTGTGTAATAAAATGTCCGGCGATACATGACGACAATATATTTGGAAGTTATGAGGAGTTGTCACAATTCGCACACGACAATGAATCAATTGATGATACCGAATATCAATCACATGCCGACACAGACGTACAGCCTTCAAATAAGTCAGTCGACAACAGCGAAGACAATAGTCAGCGATGGCGCGAGATTCACAAAAAAGAACAACGGTCGTATCGTGAGTAAGCCAACTGGGGGCGGTCCGGTCGGGTGCGGTCGGGTCCGGTCGGGTGGGGTCGGGTGCGGTCGGGTTTTAGTAGGACCCTCAGCGATGGCGCGAGATTCACAAAAAGAAGAACGGTCGTATTGTGAGTTAGCCAACTAACTGCGGTAACACCAAAGTGGATTCTCTCATAATAGGAGCTAGTAACCTTCGACAGCTACCAGTGAGTGAACCCAACCCAACCCAATATCCAAGTCAGGGGCTAAAGTTGATGAACTATTCAACATAATCGAACAGGCTAAAAGAGAAGATATATTGCGCACTGATATAAAATCGGTGGTGATTCACCTGGGTACATTCAATGTCACAAGATCAAGTAACAGTGATTCAGTTAAAGCTAAATTCGCAACAACTTTGCCGAAAATTCCTGAAACTTTACCGAATGCTAAGATAAATATATTGAGTATTCCACCAAGGAAAGGCATCGGCGCCGTGATACAACGTCTGAATGATGCAACGGACTCTGTAAATAGATTCATTGTAGAACTCACGAGGAAATATCCGCATTTGACGTATGTAGACAATACGAAGTTATTCAGACAGCAGGACGGGCGGTGGTGTAATGTTTGTTTAAAGAAACGGAGTACATCTGAGCCCAGACGGAAAGAGTAAGTTATCTGATAAAATGGTTGAGACTGCGAAAAACGACAGAAAACGATCACGAAGCTGGAATTCTCCAAATACTGTGGTGAAGAGACCCGTAAAGTGTGACAATTGATTTTTGACTCATTGTGATTTACATATTTCATTTTATGCATACACTTGATTGCAATAATTCATCTAATTATCAACATGTTTTAACAAACGATCCGACTGATTATGTTCTCTGCTTTAAGTATTCAGATGGCTAACATTCTCAACAGAACGACATATGACAAGGATTCACTATGTCACCATTGCCAACGAGCATATTCCAACCAGTTATTTCATATGTACACCGACTGTTCTTCCGAGTTCGCACTGACAACTCGAAATTCTTTCTGGTATTTTATTATTGACAACTATACAGTTGAAGTTTACAACATGTTAGATTCAATGACCGACATAACGTTTCTAGCATACTGTTTCGGTGGATGTATACGCTCGGAAATACACATCACGTGGGACGAGGAACAACTTTTCAGACATTGTGTCTGCTTTATTTGCTTGTTGTGTAGATGAATTTCGCATTTTCGCTAATTTCCTATGATAATCAACAACGAATTTCCATTATTCATATTTTATAATGTGATATAATGTAATGTATATAATTGTGTTTGGTTGTAACATATTATCTTCTGACATTCGAGGAATAAAACTATCTATCTCTTAGCCAATCAGAAACCTGTTATAATCGACTCGACCGATATTGACAGCGCGGGCGAGTTGACTGATCATGTAACCGTAAATCGATCAAAGCAATGTAACGGGAGCACTCACGTGAGTACACACAGAACGCGAAGCGCCTCTGGTTGCAATACCGTATTCCGCATGGACAGTGACTTGTGTACAATATATCCGTGCGACAACGAGCATGATATTGAACAGTTGGCTCTTAATAATCTGCGCCCAGCCGTAAATGCGTTTAACGTGCGACCCACTGAAGATCTTAACTCTGAATGTATGCGGATTGGATAAAATGCTCCAATATCGCGAATTTCAGTGATATGTCAAACAAGAAAACTAAGATCCATGCATCAGGTCGCCCGTGAACTATTTATCATATAATTCTTGTAGCTATCTATTATACATTTTTTGGAATACCTGTATGCATGTGTACATGAATGCGTGTATCTATGTGTGTTATAGACTCGAACACTGCTCGACCGATCCGACTCGGATTTGGTATTTAACGTGTCAACTTGACCTCGCTCATAGGCATGCTTCTGGACCTTGACCGATCCGACTAAAATGTTGTGTGTAGGACTACTTTGACCCCGGGAGCAAAATGGACAGGTCCAATTTCACGTGGGACCATGTCCTCGAACGTGCTGATATAGGCATGTTTCTGGACCAATTGAACAATAGTTTGTCCAGACGTTGTAAATACCGGGCACTGTCCAGATGGAGTCGATCACAAAGAAATCCCTAAATAGCCCGAACGAAGTCGAGTACATTCAGCTAGTATTATATATTTCTAGATTTAGTTACAAACTATATACCTGTATATTGTACAAAGAAATATTTGACAAATGTATCTATATCAATATTACCATAGGGGTCATTAAAAATAGCTACGACGAAACAAAATTTTGAAGGGTGCATGTGATTGTGAGAAATTTAATTTATGGACGCTTGTTATTTTCATTGGACTACATGTATCAGGTAAATTTTTATATTTCAAATGATGACAGGAATACGGAAAGTTGAACTACCTAAGTAATACTGGCTATCCGCATGAAGAGGTATACATGCATATACAAAACAAAATAGAAGATGACTGCTGGCGACAATGTTTTCGAAAGAAATTCAAAGCATTCGATAGCTCCCATATAGTGGTCACCCCGAAGATCAATATGAAGTTTGGTGACTCTCAGATGAGGGATGTGGCCTGTACAGGTGCTAAAGAATTCAGTCATGCAAAGAGTAAGATACAAAATTTGTGCCTGTGATCATGTTTTTTAACGAAATTCGGGAAAATTAAATTACTCTCATCCTGGATATCCAGAAGATCATTGAGGAATCTCGTGACGATCGGACAAGGGATGTCGTCTGTAGGATCAACCAAATTATTTAGCCATAAAAATAGTAAAATTCAAGATCAACTGATAGAAAGTGTTCCGTCACGCGACACACATCGGAGGTTTTCACTTCACAATATTCAATCAGAATAAATGTATTTGCAAATTCGCTCATAGAATTTACAGTTTCATGTTCGGTGCTGGGTGGCACCTCTCAGAATGTGTTCGATTCTTCTCTTATACCGGACAATTCCGATATTCTAATTTTTGTTCTGATGCTGGTAGAGGTGTATGATTGTGTATAAGGTGTATACTGTTTATACTGTGTTATATTGTGCTATTTTCTGGAACATGCTATCATGTGACTTATTTCCACTAAAACAAGATACAATTTGTCGTATTTTGGATAAATTCTAGCACATTGTAAACTATATAGTTAATCTATAGTTTAAAAATATAAAAGACTACCATTTACAAAAGAGTGTGGGGTATTTCATGGTTACTTATGATAGTTAAAGTGCAAGTAAGACTGCTGTGGATGATTCGACCGCACAATGATGAAACTATATATCGACAGAATATTTTATTTTTATAGACAAAAGACAACCTAAATCGGTGACAACAATATATATGAATAATAAAGTTTATATTTAAAAAAAGTAAATTAATAATTAATTAACAAAATTGACATAATAATTTCAATAATATTTTTATATTTGAAACAGTAAATTAAGAATTGCCAAATTTAATTAAAATTTTATTTTATCGGCTTTCTTAAAAAGATTCTTACCTTAATATTGTTATGTGCACTTTATAAACTTCATTGAGTCATCTTTGTCATGTATTGAGTTTGATATCTTTTGTTAACAGTTTATAAATCATGTATGTCTCATGTTTGTTATTACATTTTATGTGTTTATTATGATTAAATAATGTTATCATTTAAAATCAATGTATTCACTTTCTAAATTATTATTTCACAAAAAACCTCAAATACCCCAAAACACAATAGTTTAGAGTCGCCAGTTAGTTAATCCGATTACCTATGACACTAAGCACATAGGCCGCTTACCCCTTTTAAATGGAGCCGGCCGCTTACACTTTATAGAATGAAAGAAGGAAAAGTTGAATAAAATCAACAAATTTGTGAATTTAACAAAAATTCAAACGTTAATGATTTCCATGTTATAACCCGCACATATGCACTAAATTTCAGTCATGTCCATTTATAAACAAAGAAGATAATGCGACATCAAGTCCGCTTACACCTTTTATTTTGGAGCCGGCCGCATACACTTTATAGTGTGTTTCAGAACGAAAAAGTTGAATAAAATCAACAAATTGGTGAATTTAAAAACAATTCAAACGTTATTGTATTCCACGTCCCAGCCCGGACATATGTCAATAATATTAATTGAGAAACAACGGACCAAACGCCATATAACACCCCGTATACACCTTTTATTCCGAGCCGGCCTCGACCTCGGCATACACTTTATAGTGTGTCCCGAGCTGGCCCAAATCGACTGGGGCGAGTGGGCCCTGGGGCGAGTGGGCCGGTTTCCGGCACCTTTTATAGGTGGCGCCATTAACGTGAGCAAGCTTCTTTAATTTGCAGCAGGTATCCGTTTGTGCGCAGTTTAATTTAGAAAGTTCCCCAATTAATATCGTAAATAGAGCGACTGCATTTGACAGAGAAGGCCTCTGTTGTTGATTATCAAGTTGCTATACATTAAAAAACGACAAATGCACATGCCCGTTCAAGCATAGTAGTCTATTTTCCCCATGTTAAACGACATCCGCAAATACCAAATAACGCTAACCACACGTGCAAATGTTTTACATGACAACTGTTAATATATAAACAACAAAACCATCGTTACTTGGTAATGTAGTTTGGGCTAAAATTTACAGAAATCCCTACCTCAATTATTCCGACACACACATCAGATGAAAAACAACCATCATACAACCGACCAAATTGGGCGAAATGAGTACGATGTCACCTATTTAAGGGTCTATTCATATTGCACACGCGCTGGCGATTAATCGCCGCGTTTTTTTTACGGTCGAGCGGCTATACATGCATGCGCTAGGTGAAGTTGCTTCGGAAACATCGAGGAGAATAAACTATGTTTTTCACCACATGTCGTGAATGAGTTAAGGATTTTAATGTGAACAGTGTGTGTTAAACATTTAGTTATTCGATTTGATGTGAAACTCATGATGCCAAAAGGTTCTGACCCCAAAAGACCGGGTAATTCGGACGGGGCTACCCCGAAGCCAGGTGACAAGCAAGCTAAAATGGCGGAACAGAAAGACGCAACAGTTGTGGGTGAATTGCAAGCAGACGTTAAAGGTATGCATGACCTGGAAAAGGGCCAACTTTCTATGCGACGGATGTTCGAGAGCAATATCGATAACCTGAAAAGGGACTTGATTGAAAATTTCGAAACTAAGATGAAAGCCATGAAGCAGGACATAGAAATATAATTTGGTAGACAGGACGCGAAATGCACTAAGTTATCAGATGAGCTGAAAGCCACCATTGATCGAGTCAGGGCAATTGAGGTCAACCATTTGCAACAGACCACGCGTGTAGATGACCCAAATTTTGCAGCGACACCCGTTAATCCTCTCAATCAATTGGAGCTTACGGTAATCGTGACAAATCTGCCGTATGATGATGGCTCGAGCACGGACGCAGATATCTTGACAAAGGCAAAGACGATTGTTTCTTCACTCGGTGAATCGTGCTCAGATATCGAGGTCACAGCGGCTGAAAGATTGGTCAGCAGGCAGTCGAACAGACCAGGTGCAGTGAAATTTAGTGTTCGCTCTATTGATGAGAAGAAACGCGTACTTCGCAGTAAAAGTGCACTTAAGGACAATACCCAGTTCAGTTCACGGGGAACTTGTAGCAAAAACATATTGAAATATATACCTTATATACTACCACAGGGGGAGTCACTAATTCGGTACGGAATAGCGCCGAACGACGTCAACGTTGATTTTCTGACACACTGCACCGATTTTGGTCGGATAAACGGTATTGTCGCGTATATTGCTATGTCCATAAGTGATATAAACCCTCCTTACCATGTAATGTGCTGTAGAATGCCGATATAAACCTGTTTTGTACTTTCAAGTGGAAGAAATCTTTCTAATCGAACCATAAACATGGCCTGATTCGCCATTAATCATGGCAAAATATGCCCTCTTTCTGATTGGTCGATATTCACGTGGCTTTGTTTACGAAACCACGGTCAGAAAAAAAACATTATGTATATTAAATATCGACCAATGAGAAAGAGTCACATTTCCTAATACGATATGGGAACACCGTATGCGTAACGTAACTATCACAAGTATAACGTACTCTGATAACAACTTATCACCAATTTCATGCTTAAGACATTTTAAACATGTCATCTTCGGCTTGTTTTATTTTATTTTTATGAAAAGGAATAACAAATGGGGTAATAAATATATATAACGACAAATAGAATCAAATTGGTCATTTTCTTGGTACAGGCAAGCAAGGTACGAAAATTGGTGAAATCTGAGTACAAACGTCGGAGTGTTCCCCTATCGTATTCCGTTAACCACCAACCGTGGAGTGCATGTTCACGGTCTGGTTTGAAGCAATTTTCTCACTTCAAAGTATACAAAAGTTGTTGTTAGACATTCCACTGCATTTGACAGTGTAAGGAGGTTTTTATTCACTTTTGAAAGAAGAAAAACAAGCGACAATGCCGTTTACGCGGCCATAATCGGTTCGGTGAGTCAGAAATGCAACAAATTTCGGGAATGGGAAACCGAACATTGTCTGACCTTGTCATATATATATATATTATGTAAACACTGTTTTCTACAAAGTGCCTGTGGTTCAGTTCAGTGTATATTCGATCAAGCAAAAGCCACACTGAGCTATGTTATGTAATATGGAATGGTCGTTTTGGACCAAACTCGAACTTATTCACATACCATTCAACGCGGGGTGAATCGGTTGTTGATTTTGTATGCGTTCATCATGATATCTTGAAGAAATGTCATAATGTTTGTGTTGTTAAATGTGAGACTATTATTGATGAATTTGACTTGCATCATTTTCTTGGAGAGCGAAGTAGAATTCCAGATCATGCCCCACTGAAGTTTACGTTCGATTAAGGGTTTGACACCAACCTTACATGTCACTCTAATGTGAGTTCACAATATTTTGATCCTAAATTCAAGTTGAACAATATTTCACCACACTTTATGAGAAATGAATCCTTTTTAACTTTGTTGAAAGCTACCATACGTCGTATTGAGTTGGAAGGCTGTGCACGAGAAGATGTAGACACGGTATACGGGGAGTTTGTGGATTTAATTAAGGGTGAGATGACCAAGCACATTCCGGTTTACGATTGGACATCTAGGTCGAGAAAAGTGTTGAAACCGCAAAAACCTTTTTGGAATAAGGAATTAACAGAATTGTGGAGGAAAATGCGTGCAAGTGAGAACAAAAATATAAAAAATAAACACATAAATAGCGAAAGAAAAACATATTTAACTGAATATAAAAATGCAAGAAATTTGCTCGATAAAAACATTCGATTTTTCGAAAGAGAACATAAACGCTCCCTGTCTTTGAAATTTAATGAAAATGTCACTAAAAACCCTAAGAAGTTTTGGGGATTGCTGAAGAAGCTCGGTCCGAAACGTACCTCTTCTCCCCCAATCAGATGTTACTTGCCAGATGGCTCACAGACGACGAATTTAATATTGTCCTGAATTCATGGAAGTTCGAGTTTGGCTCATTGTATAACAGAGGACAGACTGGACAGTCAAGTGATCACGATGATAATTTCAAAATGCGAATTTTAAGTGAGAATTTTCCAGATCTTTCAGAGAATGCTCCATTGGATAATATAAACCAGGGAATTACTTTTGATGAAGTAAAAGACGTAGTTCGCGCCTCGAAAAATGGTAAGGCCTGTGGTATTGATGGTATCCCATCTGAAGTTCTTAAATCCGATGCTATTATCCCGGCACTTCATAAATTGTTCAATCTTTGCTTCCATTCAAACTATGTCCCTAACGATTGGTGTAGATCTATTGTAACTCCGATCTTGAAGGATAGTAACTCGGATTCTGCCGTACCAATGAATTACAGAGGAATTAGTCTACAGTCGGTGATAGGAAAGATGTATAGTTCCCTCCTTAACAAGAGACTCGACTCTTATTTAGATGCTTGTGATACGATAGTCGATGAACAGAACGGTTTTAGGAAAGGTAGATCGTGTTCTGAACATATCTATGTCCTATCTTCTATCGTTAAAAATAGGTCATCCAATCTTGTTAGCTTTATTGACTTAAAAAAAGCATTTGACTCAATCGATCGAGATCTGCTCCTTTACAAATTATCAAGACTCAATGTTTCAGACAAATTTTACCATTCTATTCGTGCACTTTATTCGAATACAGAGTGTTGTGTTAAACTTGGTGAATACAAAACTGACTGGTTTCCATGTTGGGTCAGACAAGGTGTCAGTATGTCCCCCACCCTATTTAATATTTATATAAATGATTTAGCTATCGAGCTTAACAGAATAGGCCGCGGGGTTCAAATTGGATCGAATAATGTAAGCATGTTGTTATATGCCGATGATATTGCTCTAATAGCCCCTGATGAAACTAACTTACAGTTACTTCTAGATGTCGTTTCAAATTGGTGTAAAAAGTGGCGCCTAAATATAAACGGGAATAAATCGAAAATTATACACTTTCGAAGGCCACAAAGAAAAAGAACTGAATTCGTGTTTAATGTTTGTGGTGATGTCCTCGAAATCGTCTCATGTTATAAATATCTCGGTGTTTTATTCGATGAGCACACTACTTTCAAGGCTAACGCCGAAAATCTTAGCATGTCCGGGGGTCGCGCACTCGGTTCAGTTATATAAAAAATGCATAACTATAAAGATATAGGTATAGAAACTTTCACCAGATTGTATTCTTCTTGTGTAATCCCTATTACTGACTATTGTAGTGAGGTCTGGGGGTTTGGCCAATTTCATCAAATCAACACAGTTTAACACCGCGCCTTGAGATATTTCCTTGGAGTGGGTCGCTTGACACCTCTACCAGCTCTCATAGGGGACGTTGGTTGGAAGACCCCATATTGTCGACGTTGGTTGACAATGCTTAAATTCTGGAATCGTCTTATCTCTCTACCTGCCGATAGGTTACCCAAACGAATTTTGTTATGGGAATAATTTCAGATAAAAAGGACTCATGGGTATCAAATATTCATTCTATCCTCGATAAATTGATTCTTCTTGTATATTATGACAATCGACAGATATGTGATATCGATCTATGTAGCTCAAAGCTTGATGTGTATTTCCATGCATCGTGGTTGGCTGATGTCAGGTGATTGCCTAACTTGAGAACCTACAATATTTTCAAATGTGTTTACAAATTGGAACCCTATGTGAATAGTACTTTAAGTAAATCTGAACGCTCAATCTTCGCTCAATTCAGATGTGGCGTGTTACCACTGGCCATTGAAACTGGTCGATATAAAAATACAAGCGTAGATGAACGATATTGCATCGTATGAAATTCGGGTGATGTTGAAGATGAAATGCATTTTGTATTCAAATGTACAGCATACTCTAAATTGCGAAACGAGTTTATGTGTACAGTTAAACGCGCTTATGGTCGCATAAATAACCTTACTGAAAATCAACTTCTGATTATCCTTGTTGACAGACTTCACATCCCTTTTGGCAAATACCTGTTTAAATGTTACAAAGTCAGACAAGTTTTGTCAAAAAAGAGTGGATTATCTCCACTCTAGCTGCGCAATCAGCATAGAAAAATATTCCATCCTCATCAGGGGGGGGGGGGGGAGGCAGGAAAAAAGTTGCATACACAACGCTGAATTTGTTTTTTGCAGCACTTTGGACCCCCACCCCCCCCCTCTTTGTGCAAAACAAATATTTTTTCCACTCATGGTTTTGGGACCCCCCCCTTTCCAGTCACATTTGAATGAAATTTATCAAGCTGGAGAGCCATTATAGGCAAAAACATCAGGGTGTAGAATGTCCAGTGAAGGTGGCTGATGTTGAGAAACAGAGAATGGTTAAATTAGAATGAAAATATATAATAATTATCAGTCATTCGTAATTTGACCATTCTGTTTTTTCAAGCATCATCCAACTTTGGTGTACTTTCGCCACCAGTTAAACTCAAATACTAATAAATTATAACTATGAGCACAAGCAATACACTCATGAGATTAACAACATTTATCATGAAAAACTCAACACAACCAGCTGACACAACCAGTGAAACAACTTTAGACAAATATTTTATCTAATTATTTATTCCAGACTTTGCACTGGACTTTGTGTAATGTGCTTTTATCCATGAAATGCACTCGTGTTTACTTTATATATTTTTTAAAGTTGCTAGTTAAAGTGAATTTGTAAACACACAACACACCCTGACACACCAGAAAATGATATGCTGCCCAGGTTGAGATGAGGTTTTCTAGATAAATGTTTTAAATCTCATATGAGTGTATTGCTTGTGCTGAGACAGTTCAGCTCTTTTTGTTATGCAGTATTTCATAAAGTGTATGTCCTATATATTTCCATTGGAAGTGTGTCCTTATAAGTGTTTTGACTGGTGGTATTAATATAGTTTCATATGAACGATCCACGCCGATCTTATTGGATTTAATGGAGGCAGATGTAGCAGTGACGTTCGATGCAAAATGTATCAGATATATTCATTTTCATTTTATCATCGATGTCGTTCAACTGACATTTCTAAATTGAATTTTGAAAAACGTTAAAGCTGATTGAAGAATTATTTAAGTTAATTTAAACTCAGGTGAAGTTTCAATTATCGTTGTGCAAAGTGATTTACAAAATCTTTATCTAATCTGGATTAAGAAATGAATGAGTTTAACAAGAAACTTTGGTTACATTTTCTGGTACAAAATTACCCAAGTATTTCAGACTAGACACTTATCAAACTGCTTCTTGCCTGTTTTACAATATGCAGTGTACATGGTTAGATGGATCATTTTAATATTAACAATAGCTAAATGGTTGTAGAATAGCGCATATAAATAAATAATATCTCATTATTTCACAAGTGAAAGACAGTCATGTTTTACTAAGAAAATGCTATTGAGACTGATAGAGATCCATGTGAATGTCTGTTCATTAATAATTGGGCATATAACACTGTAGCACTTTTGTCTTTTATAGTATTAGTAACTTTGTGCCAGAAAAATGTTTATAAATTAGAGAACAGGCATGTTCTACATTTATATTACACATTATTTCAGTTTCATATCAGACTTGGAGAGTTGAATTTCAGTTTGATACCACAGATAGTGGTAATGTGATATTTTATTTTACTTACTGAAGTTTAAGTGGTTTATTTGTCTTTAGAGTTCATTATAATATATTTACATACCAAGTGGTTATCCAACCCAGGTGGGCCAGCGCAGTTAAAAATTTCACGAAGGTTTACTTAGTATTAGAAGGGACCAAATAATCAAAACATTCTGAGGCCAACCTGACCACAGATAACTGTACCTAGTATCTTGTGTGTACACTACATGTGTTATTTAGATCATAACACATCAACACAATCATTATATAGGCTAAACAGCTTGTAATTAGGTTAAAAAAGGGCAAAAGGAAAAAAATTGCAAGCACCAGAAAACACAGGAAAAAACGTGTTTTCAGAAGCTGCGACCCCCACCCCACCCGGCCTTGTGTCGGAATGTTTTTGCACGACCCCCCCCCCCTGTACTCATAGTGACATATAGGCCTCGATGGCCGGGTGTTATATTGAAATGTTATATATATACTTATATTCTATCACCTGTATGTGATGAATTTATTATATGCTTGTAACACATGTCACTTTAATAAATGATTATTCTTCTACATGCGTTCGATTGCATTCCTTCCTCCCAGTGTTAACAGTTTTTTCCTCCCCCAAATAATTAATATACAGGGCTGTGGTGGGTGTTAACGTAATTTTGGTTGGGGGTGACCACATATACGTTGACACATTAACTTTAATTTTCATCAGTTAGATTGAACTAAGGTATCAAGTCTACCCAGGTATATGTTGAGTACCGCGAGCCATGGCATCACAATGACATAAGTTTTGAGGGAACAATTTATAATCAGCTGGATAAATATTTACTATATGACTAGCATAGAAATATGGGGTGTTCGATTCCTTGCAGATCGGCATAAATATGCATATTTTATTCTAACTTGAAACGTATATAGCACTATATACAATGTAGTACGATCATAACGCAGACAACAGGAGTTTTATGTATATAATTGTTACTATCACTCAAACAATTGAGTCAAAATTATCAAATGTGGACGATTCAAGTGGTTCGATCAGATCTTTCAAACTGTACTTATAGTTATCTGATTCTGACTCTGCTCCGGTACCATAGCTAATTATGCATTATATAATAATTATATATAATGATAATATTTATAACTGTATCCCTTGTTGAGATTTGTAAATATTCTGATACATATGCATATGATACGCTCTCTTTATTCGGCAGACACTCCTATTGCATGACATAATTTCACTGACTCATCTGCTCCTGACTTACCTCATCGATCCACGTTCCCCTTTTGAACCCGTACGTCACTTGGATATTGTTACCCCCCTCCCACTTACTCCGTCCCCGATAGATAATATGAATCTCATCAAAACATATCCCAGACATGTTACCCCATCTGTTAGAATAGAGGTACATGTCTGAAATATGAACATCTGAATATACCAGAACATATCTTTAAAAGTACATAAACATTGAAGCCATATCGCCAAAAACTATTGATTCGCCCATTTCCATATAAGTTCCTAGATAACGATTACTCAGATAAAGATTTCGATCGGCCGGCACAACCATATTTGGTATGCATTCTATTGCTAATCACGATCTCTTTATAATCTCATTCACTATACTCAACTGCTCTTCTGTTCTACTATGTTCTCTTTCCCCTACACCCACCCTACCTGGCAAACATACTGGTTTGAAAACATATTTAAAACGCACCTACGATACGTATACATTTCTATATGTTGCCAGAGTATGCTCTATTTATATGTTTGTTACTGTGCAACGAGGATGCCCAAAGCAGAATTGTTCTCAGGATTTTGACATGACTTTTGATAATGGGTGACATAATGTTACATTGGGCAAGAATCGGTGCATTTCACACTCTTGCTGTCGGGCTGTCACGGAGGGGGCGTCTCTATGTGAAACAACCAGAAACATGCTTGTTTTTATATCATGCTGCGCTTGTGTGGACTGGATCTCATAACTGCATTAAGAATGACACTGTGTGTTTTAATTTTCTTCCTGGTGGAACAATTCTGTGCTCTCAAATATAACATGGCAGACAAGAACATTTCTAATGCTCCAAATTCCGATGATGAAAAAAAGAAATTGAACACTAAACTTGCGATATCACACACAACTGTATTCCTCTTCACATGCGTGGCAATTCTAACAGTATTAACGGTATTTTTAGCAATGACTGTCTTGGTCCTCGCAGGAGACGTCGAGACTAACCCAGACCCTTCAACCGAACAACACTGTTACTCGGTATTTGTATTGAATACAAAGAGTATCCGAAATAAATTAGACATACTTGCGGCCGAAACACGAACACCACTGAAATAGGAATTGGCCATTGCGATTGACCCCCTCCCATAGTCTGGTCGATAAAAGGTTTGACCTAGAACAAATTTGGACTAAGTTGGTTTTTATTTCATTTTGAAGAGGAATATTTCCTCTACAACATATCCAAAATCCGCTAAAATCCGCTTTGAGCAAACTTTTTTACAGAGATTTAAAAAAAATGCTCATTTTTCGACCTTGCGAAGTACGTTTTTCTACAATATCCATCATCGGCGACACCAGAACGCATTAATCCTCCATCCGATATATACCAGTTTGTGTAAAAGAGTATAGGGGCGAATAGAGTGACAAGGACAGAAAACAATGCAATCGCGGCGATGAAATGGCTGTCAAAATGGCCGCAACTACAATCCATGCTACGATGAAAGCAACATATTGGACAACCCCCTATAAGCGAAAATACACATTTTTAATTTACAAGAATGTTGTCATATATCTTTAAAGGTACACATATAATTAAAACAGATATATCTGAATGATTTATCGATCACTGCTACGCACGTTAACCAAATGATTTACGTTCGGTGTTCTTATTAGAATACATCCAACAGTCGGACCAAAAACAGTTATTTAGGTCATGCAACACACGAAGTAATATTTCGTCACACAGTGCGTGGTAGTTTCCTTTTGGAATGATGATTAATTATTGAATGTAAAGCAGAAACCGAAGTGCCCACCCTATCTGTGTAAATACTAGTTATATTTCCGGCATTTTCAACACTCTCCGTGATAATAAACCATACACGTATGTCGTTATGCTGATTATACTGTCAAGAAACACTTATCTCTTCAACATAATAGTACCCTATCTGACTAGATCGAAGAGACTGCACATCGTACATTTTATTTAGTACTAATTTTCATGGTGCTCCCAAACCGGTTTCTTGGTAGACAATTATGTTCAAATTACTTTAATCGGCACTTTACAACATGAATATGTACCACGAAATACACACTATTAGTTGTCAGTATTGTTTGAAATTATGTTACCATTGCCACCCACATATTTGCGCTAAATATCAGGTCATCAGCGTTTACAGTTATTAGTTCTGCGTTTAGCATTCACTCAATGTTGCTATTTATGGTTTTGTATGCAGCAGATATGTGTAACATTAGGGAGAATGGGTAAACGCGGCGATGCGGTTGCAGAAAAGATCGTACGTGTCGCGTATATGTGGCCTTAGTGCATTTAAGTGCACATAATTTCCAGGTATAAAGACAGTCTCTGCCATAGAGTATGTAGGCAAATTGGGTTATGTTGAGAATTTATTGAAGATAGTCTATTGTAATCCTTTGTATTTTTGATAAATTGCGTTCATGGTATACCACCATGTATTTGTGTGATAAAAGTGAAATATTCGTGTTTAATCACTTGACCGGAGGCAACTATGACTACTATTTTAAGACACGGACAATAGGATCTACATATTTTACCTAGTGCCATATGAATAGCTCGCACACTGTTCTATAGTAGTGAATTTTGACAGACTGTGTTGTAGATTCAAAAATAAATGATTATCGGTCACATTCGTGAGACTGTTTTCACTACATATATTTCTGCTTCTAGAAAAGGTCACACAATGAATACATCCCTATTAGATCACATTTAACTGTTTTAATACACATATATTACACGATTCAAGATAAACAGTACAGATAAAACTGCGTTATTCTTCTATTTCTTGGCGCCTAAAAAGTCCACATTCAATCGTTGTATGAGACCTGGCTTTTGGTTGATCTCTCGCGAGATACATTAGAGAGAAATCTTACATACTATTATTAATAGCTCCCCTTATACTCTGAAATCATTCTTCCTCGTATAATTCGACGGCCTGTTCGTTCTTGTATAACCAGCTATTCAATTTTCCGCAAATTGTAAATTTCATTCGATTTTGTCCATTTTTGCCGCCATTTTGGACAGACATTCTAACGATGTGAATTTTATTTTATTACAAATTTGGTATTTGTTGGCGCACCTACCACTGAAATTCAGGATTTTCTATACCAACTGCCATCATGGACGCCATCTTGTATTACAGAAAATGCTCAAATCGGATTTTAACGGATTTTGGATATGTTATAGAGGATATATTCCTCTTCAAAATGGAATAGAAACCAACTTAGTCCAAATTTTTTCTAGGTTGACCCTAAAATTTTAGTTTATCGACCAGACTAAAGGAGCCTGACACATGTATATTACTATAAGACGAGCAACATTTTTATCACGCAACAATTCTTTAAAACACTTCTTCAAATATTTCCGTTATTTCGTCAAAAACACTTCTTCAAATATTTAGTTAATACAAATATTTTCTTATTTTAGGATCACATATTAAAATGAGAGGATATGGTGATCCCCTTTCCATGGGATCCCCATATCCTCTCATTTTTATATATGATCCTGCCTTCTTTGAGCCACGAGTGACTCCTAAGACGAGGATCACATATTATATGATACCCTATCCTACGGAGGATCACATATTGTTTGATATATACACCCGTGCGCATGGCCTGCTATCTTCTCCCTGTTTCCATTCCTAACTCTAACTTAGTTATATATCTCCATTTGTCCAAAAAAACAAACAAACATTATCTCTATCCTTTCCCGTCTGATCCTCATTTCCATACACTATCTCTTCTATTTTTGCATATTTGTATCATCTGTATTTTAACGAACCAAAGCCGGACGCTTTGGGTCGTATATAGGCTATATCTGATTTTGTGACGTCACCAATTATTAAGTAATACGACGCTGGAATTTTGATTTTTGGAAAGCACGAATGTCGCACATAGGATCGGTTTTGACTAGAATACATGGACAAAACGTTGATCCATGTATTCTAGTCAAAATGGTTAAACTGTCTCAAATTCTTACTGTATCTGACCATAATATTCATGTATGCTCATCTTTTCATGTCAATTGTCCGCCATGACTCCATGTACACATGCGTGTGTGTTCGAGAGTATGCACGCATGTACTGCGAGCGAGTGTGAGTGTCTATGTACACGTGTGTATTTATATGTGTATGTATGTGTGTGCGTATGTAGGTATGTATGGGTGTGTCTACAAGGTGCGTGTCTGTGAGTATTTGAGAGCAGCTGTGGTGTGTGAGGGTGTGTGCATGTGCGTTATTTATGCGTGGTGTACATGTATATACGTTTGAATTTCTTCGTGTTTAATGTCTGTAAATACTAATTATCATTGTATTGTGTTCCTGTTCATTATATGTAAGCTCTCTGTATTACGGAGGAAATAAAGGTGTATATATATAACATTATCCTATTTATATAAACGTCATAAATTCATTTATTTGTTTTTATTTATAAGGGAAAGTTGGTCCATAATGCATTTCTAACGGGTATACTCCGGTACTCTACTGGATCACATCATAAATAAACTAAAACAACCACAACACAACGCTATATACCTGTATCTCAAAGATTTATTTTCGAACTGGTACACAGCAGTGGATCAATAATGCATGGTTCTGTAGAGACTATACCATGCGAAAGGAAATAAGATAATATTTAATTTGGATTTGATTGTTATCATAAGTCTGCATACTTACATGCGTCTGATAATCCATATGTCCTATTTTCTTGAATAGAATGAAAACACACACAAAGCAGAAGACACGTTCAGTTCCACGCGAATTCGGTCAATGGTGAAAGTTACATTATGACGTTTGTCGACTTTGGTAGAAATTAACATGACGACATGTTATGATTGGAAATGAACATCCTCCCCCAGCACGCTTCAGTTGCATGCACTCTCGACAACATATATAACTATTTATAATTACCCCACCAAACATAAGTCTGCATGTGAATATTATTTGGTGGGAATCCGTGTAAAGTAATTGATTTAAACGCTACATGCAGAACACCCGGCCTATGTGATTGTTTGAGCTTTGTTTCGTTAATTACGCTTGCGTATGATCATATTGGCCGGATTCATCATCTCCGGTTTAAACCTCCGAGTTGAAACCTGGTTTAAACATACATTGGCGGTCCAGCCAAACCGGGTCTAGGGGGGCGTTTTTGTCATTTAGTTACCAACAGTCAAACTACCCTCTTACCTATCGGACCAAAAGACAAGCCGATGTAACTGTTATTGACACGTCATAAATCACCGCGAACGCGTGCACGATATATTCATTGAGAAATGAGTATCGCTCATGGACCATTAATCCGATCTCTGTGTGGGTTTAAATCAATTTTACAAAGGGCATGTTTCTCAATACGAGCATCACGCGCTGTTTATCACTTTGTGATTGATTTTCTACAAGATGCTTTACCCGCAAAGACAAAATTTGGTGTATTTACATGTATATATGTATATATTAAAGGATATAGGCGCTGTATATATGTTTGTCCGTTAGTCTGTTTGCAACTGTTCTAAAACTGATTTAAAAATAAGACTAATTTAATTTTAAATAAAATGAAAAAATTGTGTTGTTAAATTGAGCAAGGAGTTGTATCTAACAAGAAACAATATTTAAAATTTATATTAATATTTGTTTGTTTTCAATATAATTAATTTGTTTTTTAATTAAAGTGTTCAAATGATCAAAATGTGCGCAAATGTGACGCAGGCTCCTGTCGCACGAAGGGGCCGCAGGACCCTCTGACGCTGCATGAATAAAGGCTCCATAATCGTGTCAATCCTGGACCAAGATGTCAGTCTAGTAAAAGCAATTTGCTTATGAGTACACACCAGAAGCGGCATCTGAACTGTTTAAAGTGGGCAACTATATAGAGTCACATCATTTAATAAAGAAATATATTACAGGCGTTGCTTTTTTTCAATGTAAAATTTGTTCCGTCATGCAGAAAATCAAAAAGTTCCCAGGTTTTGAAATGGTGGAATATTATGGGAATTTATGGGCGGAGCCAGAGTAGAGCTTTGTGGTATGATCTACATAAAAATAAGTTATCAAATTTGTCTCATATAGCAATATAAGTTTAGGATTGCAAACTATGTGTATAGCATATCTGATCATGCAGTAGCATCATTTTGGTGTCAAAATTAAAACGTTGAACCATTCAAATGAATTCGTCGAACAAGCCAAAAAAAAACCACAAGTAGTTGTAAAATCATACTGAAGGAACGTGTCAATATCTCAGCAAAGCTGGCATGCGAATGAATCAACTGTGACATGATAACACCAGTCGGCAACCGCCACTTGGACACGCCCTCACTCGAGATAATTTACAGCTCCACACTTTGATTGATTGTTTGACAATTCTAAATGATTCGTCATCTCAAGTTTAGCCTCGAGAAAAGCTGGTTTAGCTGGACCGCCGAATTAGATGGTTTAGTTGCCGGTTTAAGCTTATAAAACGCAAACAAAATATCGAAATTGACAAAAACTTATCCACACTCTTTATAGGTGTCAGTGCCACTCGCTTATACATTTCCAATCAAAATATGGTCGCTGTCGTAATTATTGATTTTTGCAATCAATAAAACGAGACGGTCCGCATTAGGAAAGTACGATTAATTTTCTCGACGATGAAGAGACACTACTGCTAAACCACTGGTCTGGCTGAACCAGGTTTAAACCAGAGATGACGAATGCGTCACTTAGACCTGCGGTCGCGGGTTTAAACCACGGATTTTGCTGACTCACGGCGGTTTAAACCTAGAGGTTTACGTAGACCAGCTTTAAACCTGAGATGACGAATCGGGCAATTATGTTATGTTGGATTTGGAAATAAAAATGTTTACACTAAACAAATGGCTAAAATAAATTCCTCCCAAATGTGTCAATCTGGACATGGTGGCGACTATAAACACACCAGCAGTGATCATCTAATAACATCACACGCAGCTGACATCCGGACAACAAAATCGTCGACATCCCGTGTATGTTAAACGACTCGGTGTGCTTGGAGCAATTAGCAATATGTGGGGATTGACTATTTCGAGTAACAGGAACGGAACGAGGAACAGGAACAACTTCCGAGTAACAGAATGACTATTTCTCGCAACAGGAACGAGGAACAGATATATAAGCTCATATTTCTCGCATTTTACGCAATGAAACAATACATGTTATACATCATTCGAAAGCATAGCCTCTCTCCTTTTTAATATTGTAAAATATAAACGCCCCTTTTGAGAACTAAGCGAATAATTGGCCAGGACCGTCGAGCGGTGAATAGGAAATTAGCACCAAAAACAAAACGAAACAATTCCGAGTAACAGGAATGAGGAACAGAGATATATGCTCAATGTTCTCGCATTTTACGCGATTAAACAAAAGAATGTTATGCAACAATCGAAAGCATAGACACTCCCCTTTTTTTAATATTGCAACAATTAAACATCACTTTTGAGAAATGAGCGAATAATTGCCCAGGAACGTCGAGCGGTGAATCAGAAATTAGCTAAAAACGAAAAACAATCCGAGTAACAGGAATGAGGAACAGATATATAAACTAACGTTCAGGCATTTTACGCAATGAAACAATACATATTGTACATAATTCGAAAGCATAGTCTCTCCCCTTCTTTAATATTGCAACATTTAAACACCACTTTTGAAAACTAAGCGTATAATTGGCCAGGAACGTTGAGCGGGGAATCAGAAATTAGCTAAAAACGAAACAAATTCCGAGTAACAGAATGAGGAACAGAGATATAAACTTAATTTTCACGCATTTTACGTAATGAAACAACACACGTTATACATCATTCGAAAGGACAGCCTCTCCCCTTCTTTAATATTGCAACATTTAAACACCACTTTTGAGAACTAAGCGAATAATTGGACAGGAACGTCGAGCGATGAATCAGACCCGGTTCTATTGGTATAAATACATTTTTTTCGCAAAAAAGTCAATTTGACTGTTTATCATGTGATTATGGTTTTAAAACACGAATGTGTAAAAGTTAATATATACATATGTATAGCGATTACTCACAAACACTCAGAAAGAATAACAAGTGTTTATTATTATAATATTTTTTACTGTGCAATACGTGGATTTGTAATGTCAATAAGTCCGTCATAGGGTCAGATGTAATTAGTGCAAATTTTACAAAGCGTTCTATGGCATGGATAACAATTATTTCTGCTAATATATATATGTTCATAACAACTACATTATTAGTTGTAGTTTAGAGCAGAATCATTTATTTCGATCCAAAATATCGTTTTGTAACAAAAATGCACTCATTAGCTTTCACGTTAGAATGGCTGACTTTTTTATGAGACATGTGTGGATAGTGGTTCACTTCTCCGCAGTCACACTTAATATTTTGTCGCTGAATGTATGCGGACTAATGTCCAAACTAAACGATCCGGAATTCTTGGATTATATCAATAACTATGCATCATTTTGTTTCAGGAATAAAAAACGGACGAAATTGACTCTATAATAATTGACGGAGAGGTACATTATTTAATTCAATTAAGTATGCCGTTTACAGAATTATAAAACACGACTTCAGCAAAGAAAAATTCCTCTCTTTCGTGAAAAACGACACCGTCTGAAATTTCGTACCCACAATCACCACTTACCAATCGAATCTGGTGCATGGATTAACTCAGATTATTCCGATAGACTATGTACTCTATGTGGTACAAATATAGGGGACGAATTTCACCTAATATTGCAATGTCCGTGTTTAAAAGGCCTGCGAGTCAAATACATACAAAAATACTATTATTGTAGACCAAATACCACAAAATTAAGCGAACTGTTTAACGACGTCAAACCTTGATAAACCTTTCTTTATTCATTATATGGGTCCTTATTTCATTCTTTATTCATTAGACGGGTCCTTATTTTATTCTTTATTCATTAGACGGGTCCATATTTTATTCTTTATTCATTAGACGGGTCCTTATTTTATACTTTATTCATTAGACGGGTCCTTATTTTATTCTTTATTCATTAGACGGGTCCATATTTTATTATGTATTGATTAGACGGGTCCTTATTTTATTCTTTATTCATTAGACGGGTCCTTATTTTATTCTTTATTCATTAGACGGGTCCTTATTTTATTATGTATTGATTAGACGGGTCCTTATTTTATTCTTTATTCATTAGACGGTCCTTATTTTATTCTGTATTCATTAGACGGGTCCTTATTTTATTCTTTATTCATTAGACGGGTCCATATTTTATTATGTATTTATTAGACGCGTCCTTATTTCATTCTTTATTCATTAGACGGGTCCTTATGTTATTCTTTATTCTTTAGACAGGTCCTTATTTTATTCTGTATTCATTAGACGGGTCCTTGATTTATTCTTTATTCATTAGACGGGCCCATATTTTATTATTTATTCTTTAGACAGGTCCTTATGTTATTCTTTATTTATTAGACGGGTCCTTATTTTATTCTTTATTCATTAGACGGGTCCTTATTTTATTCTTAATTCATTAGACGGTCCTTATTTTATACTTTATTCATTAGACGGGTCCATATTTTATTATGCATTTATTAGACGGGTCCTTATTTCATTCTTTATTCATTAGACGGGTCCTTGATTTATTCTGTATTCATTAGACGGGTCCATATTTTATTCTTTATTCTTTAGACGGGTCCTTATTTTATTCTTTATTCATTAAACGGGTCCATATTTTATTATGTATTTATTAGACGGGTCCTAATTTCATTCTTTATTCATTAGACGGGTCCTTATTTTATTCTTTATTCTTTAGACAGGTCCTTATTTTATTCTTTATTCATTACACGGGTCCTTGATTTATTCTGTATTCATTAGACGGGTCCATATTTTATTCTTTATTCTTTAGACAGGTCCTTATTTTATTCTTTATTTATTAGACGGGTCCTTATTTTATTCTTTATTCATTATACGGGTCCTTATTTTATTCTTTATTAATTAGACGGGTCCATATTTTATTATTTATTAATTAGACGGGTCCTTATTTGATTCTGTATTCATTATACGGGTCCTTATTTTATTCTTTAATCATTAGACGGGTCCTTATTATATTCTTTATTCATTAGACGGGTCCATATTTTATTCTTTATTCATTAGACGGGTCCTTATTTTATACTTTATTCATTAGACGGGTCCTTATTTTATTCTTTATTCATTAGACGGGTCCATATTTAATTATGTATTGATTAGACGGGTCCTAATTTCATTCTTTATTCATTAGACGGGTCCTTATTTTATTCTTTATTCTTTAGACAGGTCCTTATTTTATTCTTTATTCATTACACGGGTCCTTGATTTATTCTGTATTCATTAGACGGGTCCATATTTTATTCTTTATTCTTTAGACAGGTCCTTATTTTATTCTTTATTTATTAGACGGGTCCTTATTTTATTCTTTATTCATTATACGGGTCCTTATTTTATTCTTTATTAATTAGACGGGTCCATATTTTATTATTTATTAATTAGACGGGTCCTTATTTGATTCTGTATTCATTATACGGGTCCTTATTTTATTCTTTAATCATTAGACGGGTCCTTATTATATTCTTTATTCATTAGACGGGTCCATATTTTATTCTTTATTCATTAGACGGGTCCTTATTTTATACTTTATTCATTAGACGGGTCCTTATTTTATTCTTTATTCATTAGACGGGTCCATATTTAATTATGTATTGATTAGACGGGTCCTTATTTTATTCTTTATTCATTAGACGGGTCCTTATTTTATTCTTTATTCATTAGACGGGTCCTTATTTTATTATGTATTGATTAGACGGGTCCTTATTTTATTCTTTATTCATTAGACGGTCCTTATTTTATTCTGTATTCATTAGACGGGTCCTTATTTTATTCTTTATTCATTAGACGGGTCCATATTTTATTATGTATTTATTAGACGCGTCCTTATTTCATTCTTTATTCATTAGACGGGTCCTTATTTTATTCTTTATTCTTTAGACAGGTCCTTATTTTATTCTTTATTCATTAGACGGGTCCTTGATTTATTCTTTATTCATTAGACGGGTCCATATTTTATTCTTTATTCTTTAGACAGGTCCTTATGTTATTCTTTATTTATTAGACGGGTCCTTATTTTATTCTTTATTCATTAGACGGGTCCTTATTTTATTCTTTATTCATTAGACGGTCCTTATTTTATACTTTATTCATTAGACGGGTCCATATTTTATTATGCATTTATTAGACGGGTCCTTATTTCATTCTTTATTCATTAGACGGGTCCTTGATTTATTCTGTATTCATTAGACGGGTCCATATTTTATTCTTTATTCTTTAGACGGGTCCTTATTTTATTCTTTATTCATTAGACGGGTCCATATTTTATTATGTATTTATTAGACGGGTCCTTATTTCATTCTTTATTCATTAGACGGGTCCTTATTTTATTCTTTATTCTTTAGACAGGTCCTTATTTTATTCTTTATTCATTACACGGGTCCTTGATTTATTCTGTATTCATTAGACGGGTCCATATTTTATTCTTTATTCTTTAGACAGGTCCTTATTTTATTCTTTATTTATTAGACTGGTCCTTATTTTATTCTTTATTCATTATACGGGTCCTTATTTTATTCTTTATTAATTAGACGGGTCCATATTTTATTATTTATTAATTAGACGGGTCCTTATTTGATTCTGTATTCATTATACGGGTCCTTATTTTATTCTTTAATCATTAGACGGGTCCTTACTTTATTCTTTATTCATTAGACGGGTCCTTATTTTATTCTTTATTCATTAGACGGGTCCTTATTTCATTCTTTATTCTTTCGACAAGTCCTTATTTTATTCTTTATTCATTTGACGGGTCCTTATTTTATTCTTTATTCATTATACGGGTCCTTATTTTATTCTTTATTCATTAAACGGGTCCTTATTTTATTCTTTATTCATTAGACGCGTCCTTATTTTATTCTTTATTCATTAGACGGGTCCTTATTTTATACTTTATTCATTAAACGGGTCCTTATTTTATTCTTTATTCATTAGACGGGTCCTTATTTTATTCTTTATTCATTAGACGGGTCCTTATTTTATTCTTTATTCATTAGACGGTCCTTATTTTATTCTTTATTAATTAGACGGGTCCTTATTTTATTCTTTATTCATTAGACGGGTCCTTATTTTATTCTTTATTCATTAGACGGGTCCTTATTTTATTCTTTATTCATTAGACGGGTCCTTATTTTATTTTATAGTTCTCCTGAGGCATATTATATACGTGATACATTAAAAACTGACATATTTCCTCGACCGGGGAGGGGGATTCAGCACCATGAGTCCTACTCCCCTGAAGCCACGAAGCCACTCCTGATTTGTAAATATTGTAGTTGACAGTCATATCTGTCGTGCCTATTTGCTACGAGTGATTAATCTCATATGCAGCAATTTATGCTAAATTCATATACTTATGAACATATTATTACAGCTTTAAATTTGAAGGTACAGAAGGTGGTGTTCGTCTGTCGGGTCTGTTTGCTATGAGTGATTAATCTCATATGCAGCAATTTATGCTATTCATAATTTCATATAAATATGAACATATATTACAGCTTTAAATGTTGCTGTGTGTCTTCATTCGAAAAAAGGGTTGTCTATCTACGAGTTCACAACTACGTCACCTTTCCTCTCGTGTGTTTTATACGCACAATTTACAACTATGGGACTTTTAATTAAACATTATGTTGTACTTTCTTGCCCATATAATCCCGGCCGATACATTCAACTAAATCCCGTGGTTATTCGAAACTTTCGTGAACAAGCCCCCTCCCCCAATCATGGATTATAGTCCAAAATGTGATAATTCAAGCCTGTACAGGCTAAAATTGTGACAGTTAGGAACGTGTTCATCTTTTGGCCTGATAAACATATATTGTTCTGTAAATTCTGGGTTAAAAATGGGGGGGGGGGGTGACTCTTTTTTCTTTCAACGCTGTACCTGCATTAATTTGTTTGGAGCTGTAATGAAAATATGCATGGAAATCCCAATTGAATGTTATCGTATGAGCTCGCCCTAAAATGATCCGAGCAATCTCAACAAACTGGTATTGTCTTAATATTTGCCAATGCCTGTTATTCAAGGCATGAGAGCACCATATCGATTGTTAAAATTTAAGCTCAGGCCAGGTATAGTCGAGAAACAAATATCCTTAGCCTTACGACTCGGCGTTGTCCGATAGGGCTAAATCACTTAACATGGAATTCACCATGTATGAGTTAGTTGATTGCCATGTGTATTAATATAGCACTTCCAAAATGTGGAGCCAGAGAGCCGTTCGGGTTTTGCTGGACGAGATCAAATTGCGAGTCAGTGTGTGGGACATTAAACACTCATGTATCACAATCGTCCTAAAAGAGCTTCAAAAGTCTGCACATTTTATTTTTATTTTGGATGACCCTGTTTCCAAGCAATGACGAGAAACAAATCAAGTATAAAATCGACGGACTCAAATCCACTTTTCGAAATGAACTAAAACTCGTGAAAAACAGCAACAGATATCAGACATGATTTATTCATTTCGGCACCCATGAAAGAAGACATGTTTATGACTGGCCTGAAATCTCTTGATAGAAGTTAGTTTGATTTTGGCTTATAACTACTCACTGGTCTCGCCTGTTGAAATGGAACGATCGCGCGCAGGCGATTAATGCTATCAATGATTGGTGTGACCATGTAAAATACATGGATTTTACATACATAAATTACATGCATGTGTGTATCCACCCTTAACGACAGCAAACCCGCAGTGCGCCTTTGTGTAAATCCCGCCAAATGACATACCTCACAATGGTGTTGATTTCATGCAGTGTCACTGGCGGACGCTTTGTGTTGTAATAAACGCAACTTTTGAGCGAGGAACAGGGAAAGTTGCTTAGTCACTTTAAGTGACGGAGCTTTTTATTGCGAGTCAAATTTCCAAAATGAGTTTCTTTCGTTTGTTGTTTGATCCGTATTAATTAATTCCAACTTTTTACAAAACCGATCGATCTTTCCGACAGTTACCATTCGCGATTAAAATTATCATAATTGCGTAGTCACCAGGGTATACTTACTATTTTCCCGCGGATTGAACAAATATACAAATATGCACCAGATATGCATATGCATTGATAAAACTATGCACACACTCGCAAATAAATAAAACTTCAGGTTGCGTTCAGATATCGCATTGCATATTTCCGCTATATGTTAATACACCGAAATTTGTTTTTATTTGCAATGGACAATAAAAACTGTCGTTGTATATGGAATCGTTTGGCAGGATGTTATTGTTATTTACAAGTACTCATATTGCTCATATTACATTGTTATGGTTTTCTTTTGTCAATAAAATGTAATTTACGTTCAATTTAACTCAAAATATGTTCTCAAATAAGTGGCTAAAGTAAATTCAAAGTGGCTAAAAAAAATTGGCATTTAGCTAAAACAATGGCTAAAGGAATTTCTGGGCCTGCGGGAACACTGATTATGACCGATGCTGCGGGCAAAACATTTGAAACTTTCGCTCCTGGGCGACAACGTAATAATATTGCCCCAGATAAAAATAAACCTTGGTTTGACCAGGATTGTAAACAGTCTAGGAAGCAGTTTAACATATCAAAACGCGAATATAACCGTGATCTGAAATCTGAATCAAATAAAGAATTACTAAAAGATGCTGGAACGATTTATAGAAAAATGATGGATTCAAAAATAAAAAGTCTGAAATAAAAACATGTCTCGTTTCGTGAGCGATGATTATGATCCGTCGGATAGCTCTTATTTAATTAATCCTATATCGGAGGAGGAGATTAAGATTGCCATATTGAGGCTTAAAAATGGAAAGGCAAGTGGGTATGACCAGCTAAGTAATGAATATTTCAAATCGACGTTAGATATGCTTGTGCCAGTTTATGTTTTATTATTTAATTTGATTCTGAACAGCAGTATTTTCCCACAAGGGTGGGCGATAGGTATGATAAAAACCAATCTATAAACAATCTGGGGACCCCAAAAATCCAGATTCATACCGTGGTATAACTCTGCTAAGCTGTTTCTCGAAGATATTCATATCAATACTTAATAGCAGACTGGTAGCATTTTCCGAAGAATTCGACGTTATCTAGAAAACACAAACCGGATTTAGAAAAGGAAACTCCACAATTGATAACATATTCATATTACAGAGTATAATATATCTCTATATATCAAGGGGCAAGAAACTTTATTATATCTTTAAAGACTTCCGAAAAGCATTTGATACGATTTGGAGGTACGCTTTGTGGCTAAAAATGATGAACTATGATATTAATGGTAAAGTCCTAAATATTATAAAGGATATGTACGGCAAAATTAAATTTGTGTCAGAGACAATAACTCTACGTCTGACTTTCTTGTAAGTAAAATTGGCCTATTCCAAGGCGATATAATGTCTGATTTCTTATTTTCTCTCTATGTAAATGATTTGCAAAGTTTCTTGTGTGATTGTGCAATAAACCCTCTGAAATTTCTAGACGAATCATATGTCCAAAATGTTGGCTGCTTTATTAAATTGTAATGTCTTTAACAAGTAAACGATACAGTTTTCTGACGGCGAAGTTGATATGCATAGGGCTCTGCTCGCCTTTGCCGGTTATGCAGAAGCTTGGAAACTTCAAGTCAATACAAAAAGACCAAATTAATGATTTTCACAAAGAAATGGTCGCAAAATCTTGCCACATTCATGTATGGAGGCTGTAGCCTAGAACTAGGTAAATAATTCATTTATTTATGGGCTAATTATTTTATAATGGTCGCTTCTGCCAGAACATAAGAAATCGATTAATTCTGCAACGAGATCCACATACGGACTGCTTATTAAGGTCCGAAAACTTAACCTACCCATTGATATTTTGCTTGATTTATTCGATAAGATGATTTAACATATTTTACTGTATGGAAGCGAGATATGGTGCTTTGAACGTATTCAAAGTATAGAGACACTACATCTAAAATGTTGTAAGATGGTTGCGTCCATCAAAATGAGTACCCCAATTGCATAGTTTATGCAGAATTCGCACGACACCCCGTCTCTATAGAAATAACATGCCCATCTCTGACATATTGGTCAATGCTCGTTTTAAAATTTTTACCTTAAGTTATCAGACTCAAGATATGAACTCAAAGACAGCAGACAAAAATAATTCCAAATGGTTATCTTTTGTCAAAAATGCTCTTTATAATTTGAAATTGCAATCAAAGTGGTTCACCCAGACGGGCCTGACCGCGATTGAACTGAGAAATGCAAAAACTGTTCTCAAACAACTTCATTGAGACGCACTACTCGTTGACATAAACACATCTGCTTCATCGAGGGCCAAATATTATAGTTTTATTAAAACTGACTACGGTTACCCAAATTACTTGAAGATTTTGCCGTCTAATCTATCGATATACCTCCTGAAGCTCAGAACTGTAAATCATAAACTGCCTATAGAATGCGCAAGATGGAAGACATCTCCGAATGATATTGACAATAGGATATGCAACATATGTGGAGAACATTTAGGAGACGAATACCATTTAGTAATTATATGCAGTCATTTGGACGAAATCAGAAAACAATATATCCCTGAATACCTTTGGAAGAGCCATACGAGAGAGAAATTCCACGGTCTCCTATCTCTTCAAAATATAAGCCTCTTAAGGGTGGATACACACATGCATGTAATCTCTGTAATTATCGTGTATTTGGCGTTTTACATGGATCATACAGACCATGTAATATGTGCCCGTTGACAACTCAATCATTGCGGCTATGTTTGACCACAGTGAGCCAAGCTCTGAACGCGGAGAGAGCCACTGACTGAACGAAGTCGTCAGGCCGCTTAAAATAATTGTTCGCGCGATAACCCAAATGTTGGACTTTCTGTTTAAATCATTGTCAGTCTTCTCTTGATTTATATACAGGTGATAGCCCCACGATTTCCCCAACGCAGGGGCTATGATCCCAACATGGGGGGGGGGGGGCAATATTATCAGGATTTCCTTACGCAGGAGCTATATTATCCCCGACTTGGGGCTATCTATATATGATCCCGAACGCTACCAGGGGGGGTGGCTATATAACACTGAGCTATTTAAGTAAACCATATTATATTGTACCTTCTTGCCCAGATTATTCCGACCGATACATTCAACTAAGTTCCTTAACGATTTGAAGCCTTCGAAACCCCACGCCAAGCAAGCATCATCGATTCAGGGTCGAAAATATTCTATATCAAGCATATATACACCAGATGTGTCGCTTCTGGTGTTCGTGGATTAATAAAATGCCAGATATCACACAGACTTAACTAATTTCCACATCCGTAAGAGAAGACCTGTTTGGACTTGTATGGCCTTAAATGTCCTGATAACAGAGAGTTTGACTTCGCTTATGACTACTCACTTGTCTGGCCTTTTAATAATGAACCGCTCGCTGGCAGGTGATCAATGTTGTCAATTATTGGTGTTGCCATGTAAAATACATGTATTTTACATACAGAGATTACATGCATGTGTGTATCCACCCTAACAAGACTATGCATATTCCTAAGGTGTGCCTTTAAGAAGGTGTCTTATTCTATATGAGCGAAAACATTTATTGTTATGGGTGAACACATGTAATTATCATACTTGTTAAGTTTATCGCCTATTATTGTGTAATCTAATTCAATTACTGCTGTATATATAAACATGCATGTGTATATGAAATGAACAATGATGAATGTGTTATCCAAAGTTGTGTACATAGTGTATATATGTTTTTCTTGTTTCACTGTTATGTGACTTGTGCAATAAATAAATTAAAGTTGTTAAATTGTGAAGAAATTATCACATGTTTCCAATTTCTGTCACATGTAAAGTGTTATTTAACGTATATAATTCATGTATATTTGTTTTAGTCCCTCCTGTAAAGTTTGTGCCATTTTGTTTTTATTTAAAATTTATCCAACTAGTTATAGTAGTCCATATTGGAGTGGGTTGGTTAAACCTTAATTACCTTGTTTGTTAATTTGTCCAATTGGCATCGAAGTTTGGCAGCGTTGTGTTGGATTCTGTTCGCCATTCTAGACAGGTTATCTCTAATTGTTGCATCGTATGTCCTACCTCCCGACAAGGGGAGCATCCTAGATATGTTATATATTGCTGCATCGTGTGTCCCACCTCCAGACAAGGGCAGTATATGTACAATGGATTTTCTGATCCATGACAGATTAACTACCAGCGAAACAGCCAAGATTGCCAAGACGATCGTCCAAAGTATATGTTTCTGCGACATGGTGTCTGGAAATTAAATTGTTTTGTATGTTAACCATTTTAGTACACGCTTGTTTCCAGAAGTACAGTGTTATTGCTGTTCCATATTTACAAATACGTATGGAACGTACGTTCCATACGCAACGTACGTTCCATACGCATCTCGTTGACGTAAAATGACGTACATGACGTTCGTCTCAACCATGAAACCGGAACTACAAAATGAAAGCACCACCACACATGACAAAACACGCCCTCTATGTGCCTAAATAAACCTTCTAAGCTTGTATTTTTAATGCACGAATAAGGATAGAACTCGAGGCACAAGCGCCTTTCGTTCTATCCTTCCGCGACAGCACTCGTGCCGTATCGACAAACCCATTTACAAATCGTGTCGTTCTGTGTATATATGTACCATCCCTGGTCAAGTGGTCCAGCTAGTCTGCTATGGAGTTGGGGTCCTACTGAATTTCTATAATGCTGGTAGGTCAAGCTGATGCTGTTAATAATAAGTATCGTTATATATTCTAAAGCTGTTATTTTCGCGATATTTGGCTAATCTGGACGAATCAAAGAACTACCATTTGTTTTATGAAACATTCAGGAACCGATATCCTTTAAAATATTTCAACAGTGGCCACACTGATGCTTGCAAAACGACATAATTAGCCATCTTGATTATAGTCGATTTGCAACAACGAGTACAACCAGTATTGAAATATTTCGCAATAAATATGTTTTTGAAAGTTTGATTCACATAATGGCTTTTCCTGGATATGTTCAGATTATAAAATGAAAACTTTGTACAAATTAACGGTACTTATTCTTAACAGCATCAGTTTGCCCTAACAGCAACATAGCAATTCAGCAGGACCCACCAGCATCATAACACATTAGCAGGACCATTCGACCAGGGCCGTGTGGGTGGGTGTCTGTCCAGGTGACAACTCTTACAGGGTCAGCACAAATCGCACATAGCCCTCTGGAATTACAGTGACAATTCAAAATTTGCTGCGTAGACATTACTGTTACATGCCAGCCATTTTATACACAAATAGCAAATGCTGATAAAATCATGAAGATATAAATTACAGATGAGAAATGTGTTAAAGAAAAAAATGATTGAAAATGTTATAGAATGTAAGAAAATATTATAAGAAAATATAAAAATTGTTAAAGCAAGTAAGAAAAAAATATAAAAATTGTTAAAGAATGTAAGAACAATTGATATATAACGATCATTAATTGCTAGGCCAATGCATTCTCTTATATATGCGAGGCGACCTAAGGTCGAACGCATATTATATATAATGCATTGGCACAGGGGCTTTCATATTTCACCAGCGCAGCTCCCGTCATGAAGGGTTAACTTAATGTTTCATTAGTTTGAGTTTCCATGCAATGAAATGTGCTCCAGAAAAGACAGGTTTTCAACTTGAACATTCAATTTGCAATTATCTTTGGCGCTATTTGTTGATAAATTATATTCACTTTAACAGTAATGTTTACATAATAGTGGTTTCAACATGCGACATATCGTTAGGCTACGTTCATACGCTGACAAGTTTGCACAGTATGTTTTGCGGGCATTTCGTAATAGAAAACCACATGGTGCCATACTATGAACGGAAACGTGCACATAACATGCATCTCTATCAGAGCGAAATACATGAGAAGTAGCATTTATCTAATTCCACTTGAAAGAGTGCTATTGGAGTTTGCCTTCAAATACCTGTATGATTTATTCTTGCGAGATAATTGCATGATATTTACAGGCAAATTCCGGTAGCATCGCTACAGGTGGAACTGCAGAGATTTTACTTCGCGATAGAAGCGTCCCGATTCGAGTAGTAAATATTTACAATTTAGCGTAGTTCAGACAATGTTTTCTATGGAGTGGTACGGCCGATTTGCTTGATATTTTCGGTGATGTTAGTAGAATGCTACATTCCTGCAGTTGGCATATCACCTGAATACTAACATCAGTTTCAAGCACCCGAATAAGTACATAATATGTCTGTAATATTCTTGCTTTTATGTACCCTCTACTGATGATGTGTTTTGCGTGAACAAATTTCACCGACTCCTTTGCAGCTTCATGACACATCCTCCCATCTGTATTAACGAGTGTTTAAAATTTTGCCTATATCCATTACACTCACCAAACACGTTAAAGAAATCTGGTAAGACTTATATCCAATATCCCAAAATCGGACTATTGTTTGAAGAAGTATGACACAAATGCAGGCCGATGTCAGCTGTAATCCGTACGTGCGGTTACGGTCATATGTCCTCAGCGTGTGTATAATCCGTACTTCGTAATTCGGAGGTATGACGTGTGGTTTATACCATTGTCAATCATTGGTTCACAGAGTTTGCTTGAATGCGCACGAATTAATTGTATCCCCATCGTTTTAATATGCCACTCGGTATGCGCTACAGCCGTTGTTGCGCCGAGTTTTGCTATAACTGGCGAGTTACGCGCAGGGCCGTGGCGACAAGGGGGTTTGAGTTGTCTGACTCCCCTACTCTGGTCAAAATTTTCAACAGTTGGAAATTTCATACCTGACACAACATTAGTTTTCACACCAACAATAGGTTGAAAACGTTATTGTAGTTTGATTTTCAAACAATTTATTAGGGGGAATTTATTGTTTTTGGACCAATATTTGCATATTTTCCTTCTTTTGGTAAATGTTTTTGACTGAAATGGGGGGTGTCAGGTTGGAATTTTCCAACACTTGGAAACCTTGTGCCCTGGTTCCTCCTCCGTGGCCAGTCAAAAACTGCTAGTTAATTTAGGAAAACAAGATTTGACCTAAATTTGGTCAAAATGTCACTGGAATTATCATCAGTTGGAAATTTTTCCAATCTAAGTCAGATTTGAAATTTCCAACTCTAGGCCAAAACAAAAATGGTTTTGATTCTCGGGCATAGCCGCGTCTGGAAAAAGGCCCGCGTTGAATCATTTTATTACGATTTTCAATTTGAGCGAAGCTGTCAAATGATAACACGAAAATAGGAAACTAGAAAACAAAAATTAGTTATGTTTCAAACATCGAATATGATAGACATACAATGGTGTATGTGTTGGTATTCAAAAACAGACACTATGCAACGGTAACTATCAGGTATACTGTCACCAAAAGCTGCCCAAACCCCACGTTTATTAAGTCAAATGTGTTCAAATATTTCGGCATTTTATCAATTCGAAAAGGTAGATAATCCACTTTTCGTGCGGTAAACAATTCTGAGATTTCCAATTTCGGGAACGCAAACCGGAAAGAAATATGGTGCGTATTGGCAATGTGTATGCTGGTTTAATATAATAGTATTTGAAGTTTTTATGGCTAGCATGTATTGAGGTACATAATACTTATTCAGATACGGCAGAAAAAGTCATTCTAGACTTTCTATGAAGATCACTATATATTTTCGTTTCGATTGTATTCACGTTCCGTATTTTTATTTGAGTAATTGAACCGGATATTTAGTTATGTTTTTTGTTATTAAACATGCTTGTTACGAAACAATATTAGAAACGCAAATATGCTCATCCCATTAAACGTGACAACGTTCAGGAAAAAGCTGTTTATCGGCGAACTGGGGGATGAGGAACCCACTGAGAAAATGTGATAATTGGTCATTCTTTATAGTGGAATACATTAGTTTATATCAAAACAATGTTCTCCTTACATTTTCTTAACCTGGGAAGCTATAATAACCCATGCTAACTATGGGCAATATCCCAATAACAAAAATAAACATAAAACCCTCGCTCCCTCATCGATTCTAAAAAAAAATTGCCTGAGAATCAAAACTTTTATTTTTGGCCCTATGGAGACTTGGGGCTTCTAGATGCTAGGATTTTGCGATTGTCTTGTTCAGATTTCAAATTTTACCCACACCGGGCCGAACCATGGTCGAGCCGGTGTGTCCTGGTCCCTCCCCTGTCAAATAAAAAAACTGCTAATTAATTTAAGATAACATATTTTACTACAGTTGGTCAAAACTGTGGACTGAAATGGTCATCAGTTGGGAAATTCCCATCCTAAGGGTAAGTATGAGGTTTGAAATTTCCAACACTATATAGGAAAGCTTGAGGTTAGTCTAGATGCTAGGATTTTGCGATTTTCTTGTGTATTTTCAAAATGTTCTTACACCGGGCCGAACAACCATGGTCGGCCCGGTGTGTACTGATCTCTTGCCCAGAGTCATGTGCATTTGTCTGGAGTTAGACCAGTAGATGTTAGGATTTATGCAATTTTCAGGTTCAAATATCTGAATATTATCATACCGGGTAGATAAGAACCATTGTTTATGGATAGGCTATTAGGCCTGAACAGATAGGTGAATGTGGGGATGAAACTATGCAAAACGTTTATTTTGTCTGATTCAAGGGGGTGCAAATGGAATTATGCAAAACCTTGTGTTTTGGTCTGATTCAAGGTTCAAGGGGGTAGGGCTTCACGGTATCCACCTTCACAATACGACTACGATATTTTATGAAATACCGCGGTATGACTAAATACCGTCAAGAATAATTTCCAAACATTTTGTTAGTCAAGAGCCATTTGGAATATGCAGTACGCAATTCAATATTTGAGTGTGAATGTGTTGTCACGCCGACGCACGCAAATAGGACAACGCAATGCATGTCACTTGTGATAATAACAATGTGTGGGCTCCTAATGACGTACGTCGCTTACGTAAAAAATATAAAGCATTTAATTCACAATTTGTATTTCATAACAAAGCATATTCAACGCTCTAAAATAACTACAACACTGAACTGACTTGTTTATCTGAACAAATTACACCACAGAAGTCCAATGAGTCTACAATTTTGCCGCGAGAAACGACAACATATTAACATTATTATATTAACGCTTCGGTGCAACAATCTGTCCCGACTTACTGAATAAGCGCTCAGAAGGCATACTTGCGACACATTTATATCCAGAGATATGTTCGCGCGAATTCCGATAACGTTTAATAGTTTGCATTTCGTAATTGTATGGATGGGGATCATGGTCTAATTATTTCTTTGTGTGCACTAATTTGAGCTGTATATATGAGACGACTATACCCAGTAAACATGCCGGTGCCGGCCGGTACCGGCCACATTCTGGTTCATACCGGCAGTGCTGGCACCGGCATGCCAACAGTCTACCGGCACCGGCCGGTACAGGCAACCCAGTACCAACATGATGGCACATATTTCGTGCAGGTAGTCGGTACCGGCCATATGTAGGCAACAAGCCGGCAATCCGACACAAAATCCACCTCGTATTATTTCCGATTAAATCATCACAAATTCACAATACAAGGTTATTTGACATGTTCTGATATTATATAATTCAAAAGTCACGAAAAGTTTATACTTGTTCAGTTTATAGAATGTAATACGGTGATGGTAGCCTATTCAGGCCGGTGCCGGTGCCGAGTCGGCATGCCGCGATGGTTGCCGGCAGTCAGTCGGTACCGTCCGGTACAGGCAAACCAGCACCAACATGATGGCAAATATTTCGTGCAGGTAGTCGGTACCGGCCATATGTAGGCAACAAGCCGGCAATCCGACGCAAAATCCACCTCGTATTATTTCCGATTAAATCATCACAAATTCACAATACAAGGTTATTTGACACGTTCTGATATTATATAATTCAAAAGTCATGAAAAGTTTATACTTGTTCAGTTTATAGAATGTAATACGGTGATGGTAGCCTATTCAGGCCGGTGCCGGTGCCGATGCCGAGTCGGCATGCCGCGATGGTTGCCGGCAGTAGGTCGGTACCGTCCGGTGCAGGCAAGCCAGTACCAACATGGTGGCAAATATTTCGCCACTATCTCAGACGATTTTCTTCCTTTTTTCCACCCCAAACTCAAATTATGTTATATATCTCAAATTCTCATTAAAAAAAAACATTATTTGCAACCCTTCACATCTGAATGTTACCCAGCCCTCACTTATATTGGGGACAGGCATATACATGTATAACAATATATAGCCAAAGAGGATCAGACTTCATATATAAAGCCCTGATCCTCGTTTCCATATATATTAATACTTCTATATTGATTTGAGCTTATATCGGTATATGTTTCATCTGTATATTATGTTATTTGTTTGGATTTGAAATAAAATATAATTACATGAAATATTTATATACCGGCTTCATATATGATCTGAAATTAATACTTGCCATGCATGCACAGCGATTTTCCCGAGCTGTTCAATTGTGCACACGGACGTGATACAAACGCTCTTTATTCCTACAATATGAATACTATATATAGACTAGCCCGAAACGCTCTTTACTGTTCCACGTGTGGAACATGGTTGTTGCTTCTTTGGAAAAACGCCACGTGAAAGTTGACTTCAATGCAACTTTCTGGCACATAGAATGCTGACGGTATCACCACATCCCCTGAATCCTGAATACTAGTTAATTTGGGGGGGGGGGGTGAATCCTGAATACCAGTTAATTTTTGGGGTTGAATCCTGAATACATGTTAAGAAATAATATGCGATAAATGACATACAAATTGTCGTCGGTCGCGTTATGGGCGTTATGGGGCCGTTATGGTACGATTAATGATCCTTTATGGTGGCATTGTGGTCGAATATGCCCAAGAAGCTATTCTACCCACTCATTCATATTATATAGCACAAACATATTATTTTGCGCCATCAAAACCTGCGTCCAGGATGTTTTGCTTGAACCTGAATACCAGTTAATTCGGGGGTGTGAATCCCGCGTACGGCTTCAAAACACCCTGAATCCCGCGTACCGAAGGGGGGGGGGGGGGTGATACCCTCAATGCTCGCACCATAACGGTATAGTTTAAAAGTTTAATCAAACTATTTTGATAGCGGATAGAAATTCAAAAACGAATATTATTATGTGTATTTTTGGAGCGCAACCCTCCATGTGGAGTTAATATAAACTATTCAAGACTGTTTATGACATATTGTGTCGAACAGTATCAAATAATAACATTGCAAATCACCATTGGAATGGAAACGTTTATTGTTCGTCGGCCGCTGAATTACACAGGAAGCTTAAGGAATGGAAACATGAACACGTTTGAATATCAAATTCCTTTAAAATTATATACCCTTAAATTATAATTATTTCATGAGTGTGTTTGTCAGTCACATTATCCATTGATACGAATTTATGTCTACGGACAAATACACTTTATTTAAAAAAAACAACCAACCAATTGAGATGGTTTGTAGCTAGGTTTCCTGTCTGATATATATATATAGAATTCCGCTTTATTAATTGCGAAATTTAATGGGATGGGCTAACCTGCGATTGTCGGAATTGAAAATAAGACAATATGTTTTTGTTTTAATATATTTAAACCAGCTTATTTGCCAGTGTATTATATTTAGTTGTGACAGGTTGTGACACTTAATCGATAATCCCTATAGGTTACTACTACTGAGAACTATCTACCGGTGTAAATTCTTATGAAAACATATACATCTGTCAACGGTTTCTCAGTCCTTTGTGGTGTGACCTCTTAGAAATCGGCAAGAATTTCACAAGTCTTTAATCAGGGACGAAACCCTTGTGGGAGGGGCATGTCATCCATTGGACAGTACGTGTCACATGTTCACACGTTCATCGCATGCCTGCAACGAATGTTCCTATAAGACATGACATAATGTGAACAATATATATTCTCTTTTCTGGTTCCTGTCATAATCGTTTAACCGTGATATATCCATTTCGTTCTTTCGCTGTTAGTCAGTTTTCGTTGTTCTGCAGAATCTACAAGTTCGACAGCACATAGCATCAACATGAAAGCTGTAAACCAACTGACGAATGCCAAAAGTAATGGAATAGATCATATACGTAACGAGCATATCAAGACAACAATTCGTATTATGGTACCAGTATATACAAAATGGTTTAATATTATATTCGAAAGTGGAATAATCCCAGAACAATGGCTTGTTGGTGTAGTAATTCCAATTTATAAGAAAAAGGGTGACCCAACAAAACCTGAAAACTATCGCCCCATCACCATTTTAAGCTGCTTAGGCAAATTATTTACAAAGATTTTAAACACACGACTGAACCAATATGCCGAATCTGTAGATATGATTAATGTGAATCAAGCAGGCTTCAGAAAAGGATTTTCCACAGTTGATCACATAGCAGCCTTACATTTCCTCTCCAGTATTTATAAACAGCATACAAAGCGTCTCTTTTGCACATTTATTGATTTTAAGCAAGCTTTCGATACGGTTTGGAGAACAGGTTTGTGGCAAAAACTTCTTTTAGAGGGTATTAATGGAAAATGTTTCAAGTTTTTACAGAACATGTATGCAAATGTTAAATGTTTGGTTAGAGTTGATGAATGTGAGTCGAATACTTACCATACGTTATCTGGTGTTTTACAGGGTGAGAATGTCTCATCTTTTCTTTTCGCAATGTACGTAAACGATTTGGAATCTTTCTTGATCACATGCGGCACCTCTTGTTTGAATTTTTTAGAAAGCGAATTATCTAAAGAAATAGGCAAACTACTAAGAATATTGATCTTATTATACGCCGATGATACTGTTATAATGACTGAAACTATGAAGGAAATGCGATTTGCATTGTCTAATTTTTCGGAGTACTGTTCGTTCTGGAAGTTAAACGTAAATGTCTCAAAGACCAAATTCATGGTACTGGGTGCTGGAAAAAAATCAAGATCAAATTTACAATTAAACGGGAAAGCTATTGAGAAGGTAAATAGTTTTAATTATTTAGGGATTCAACTAAAAAGCACAAATAATTTCTCGCCTGGAATAAAGGAGTTGATAGCTAAGGCCAAACGTGCTATGTATGCACTTATATATAAGTCAAAAGAAATGAACATACCGGTCAATTTACAAATAGACCTGTTTGAAAAGACTTTTAAACCAATTCTTGTGTACGCTTGTGAAATTTGGGGACATCATGAAAAACGTGAACTTGAAAAAGTGCAATTAACGTATTTAAAATATATCTTTAACCTCAAATCTAGTACTCCAGACGTCATGGTATACGGTGAAACAGGTGTTATTCCTCTGGAGATTGAAATCGACACCAGAATGGTTTACTACTGGGAAAAATTAATTAATTCGAACAAACCTAAGATAACGCAAACACTATACTATTATTTACTTAGCAAGTATTCAAAAGAATGGAGTCACCCCTGGTTAAGTCATATAGAAGCTATACTGAATACCACGGGTTTATCTTATTATTGGATTATACAGGGCACCGAAGAATTCGAACCAGCGCATGTTAAAGAATCAGTCAAACGAACCTTAACTGAAAAATTTATCTACGATTGGAAATTGAAGGTGAATTCACTTGGTAAATGTTCGACCTATAGAATTTACAAACAAAAATTTGGTACTGAACCTTACTTATATAAGTTAACAAGAAACGACGTGATTACTTTAATGAGATATCGCTGTAGAAACCATCGCCTGCCAATAGAAACAGGATCATGGCTTAACATTGACAAGAATAAAAGATATTGTAACTTATGTAGGACTAATTCATTAGGTGACGAATATCACCACTTAATGGAATGTAATCACTGGAGTTCCTTACGTAGACGAAATATACCAGTTTCATTGACCGAGAATCCTAGTACATACCGTTTTGTTCTCCTATTAAACTCCAACAATGTGACTGTCCTACATAAATTAAGCGATTATATAAGACGAACGTCCACTTGACGAGTTCACCGCTCCCAACACAACACAACCCATTCCAACCCCCTTTGAGTAACTTAAACAGCACGATCCTTCCCTATATGACCATATTCCTGATATGTAAACGTTAAAAGATATGTACTTATTTGTTAGTATCAACGCCATACATCTTTTATGTATATTGTATTACATGTATATTTGTGATCTCTATATATCATATCATGATGATGAATGAGAATAAACTAATTTGAAATTTGAACAGGTAAGTCATATTATTATTGATATATTGTTCACTTATAAATGCATCCTCTAGTATGTATATACCCGTATTAATAATAATAACCATAAATACTCGCTATATGGTCGGTCTACATTAATGTAAAATAAAATATAGATATTCTCTTTAAATTAGCACTGTTGAATATTTATTGAATTGTTAGAGTTGCCCTATCCGATTGGACTCTAAATTTGTCTATATCAATGTTCACCTTATACCGATCTAAATTTTCTGGTTTTATCAAACGTATATACATATATCTATTAGGACAGCGCATCTTATAATTTAATTTATTGCTATTTTTTCTCAACCGTAATAAAATAGCATCCGTTATTTTAAATTAAATTTATGGCCAGGAATTAAAAAATAAGATAACGCCATGCGTACATTCCAAAGATCGTACTTATAAAGAGCGTCGATACATTTGCGGACCAAACACGGAAGGTCATAAAGAGCGTCTATTCGTGTATGATAACAATTGGTTTTTACAATGTTAACCTATCGTGTACATACCTGTGCGATCCAATTTACACCAATTAATTTTCCGCTTAACAGCTAGACGAAAATGTAATATATTTATATATATGTAATATAACATTTAGATACCACATTCCCTCACTCGAAAGTCGTTATCGGACCACTAGCATTGTAATGCATGCATGGTCCGATCTATGTTTTCTGGGTTATGTATAAAACGTATATACATATATATTAGGACAGTGCATCTTACGGTATAATTTAATTTATTGCTAATTTTTCTCCACCGCGGCATAAAATGGCATCTGTTATTTTAAATTTATGGCCAGGAATTTAAAAAAATAACGCCACGCACACATTCCAAAGATCGTTCTTATAAAGAGCGTCCATATATTTGCTGACCAAACACGGAAGGTCATAAAGAGCGTCTGTTGGTTTTTACAATGTTAACCTATTGTGTAATTACCCGTGCGAACCAGTTTACGCCAATTAATTTTCCGTGCTTAACCGCGAGACGAAACTTTAATATATTCTTGCAAATAACATTTAGATACAACATGCTCCGCGAAAATCTACACGCTCAACCCCCCATCATACGTGATACGTCGAAATATAATAACAAATACTCGTAGGCCTATATAGTTGAGAACATCACATTATCTGTATAGTGCCCGCTTTTGGCCAACGAAGGCATATATACGTTCTTTATAAAATAATTGAGTGCGTTTGGTACATAGACAAATTCAATCCATTCTACATTTTTAGAAATTTTTATATGATGTTAAATCCTTACTTTATGAACCGGTAATTACATTATGCTAACCTATCCTGTTGCATATTAAAATTATAGGCCTAGCAATAGGGATAATGTAATGTGCATATTTGTGTTATATCTTCCTTCAAAATTTGTTTCATATATCTATTTATAATAATAGTCCGTCGCTCACTTCTCGATCTTTTGTAAATGGAAATAATTAAATTAATACATTCGCAAGGCAGCGTTATGGTACGTTGTTAACAAAGTACGTGAATTAATATATCAATACAGTACGAGTAATTTGATTGGATAATTGCTTGGTTATCGGCCAATCAGGCTGTCCGATTTTTGGCGCGATGGGAACAAAGGATAATATTGATATTGTCAACAAAATGTCAGCTGGTTTCGTTCAAGGAATTGTAACAATGATATAGGGCTTTATTTATCTTTATAAGTAGATCAAGTTATGGCTGTAGCGGTTTTAGGTCCCGAAGAGTACCGGTTATCCGGACCGAGTGCACCCGAGGATGTGACGTCACGACCAGCTACCAAGAATGACAGAACAGAACTGACCACGAACAAGACCACACGTATTTGGCTGACATCTTGCTTTATCATGAATTGTGACATTAATGTGCATAATAAACTATATGTTAAATAGAATACAATGTCCTGTTTTGCTTCATTGGCGACGAAACTGTTTTGTTTCCATGTTTAGTGTATCAGAATAGGTATATTTATTTCCATTATTTTTGTTCTCTTAGGAATATTTCTTAAGTTTTCTGAGCCCTGTTGTGTATTTTCCTGATGCAGATTTGCTGGGAATGATGGTTTGGAACCTCGGATTGTGTTCAATCATTCCTGTTGAAATTGCATTATATATTATTTATTCATAAGATAGCTGCTCAGATTGCTTGTTGGAATATTCAATTGTTTTTTTTCTTTGTGTATTGATTTAAATTGAGATAAATTAATTAAAAGTACCTACAAAGTTTTCAGAAGTTTAGAGGGCAAATCACTTGTAGTATTGCACTATTGCTAGTGCACTAATCAATTGATTTGCCAATCATACTCTGAAACGCTTGGAATTGGATATTTACATACCGTGACGCTTGATTGGTCAGACTGGAATAAATTAATTGGTAAGCCTGTTACGCCTGATTTATTTAGGTTCGGGTTCTATTAAGATGTCCAGTACTAATCAAGGTCACAACCCACAGGGTCAAGCACATATGTGTGGTGTTAACCCAGATCTGAGCTTTGGTTATCGACAGAATCCATACCCCTCGTACGTGTCTAGCTCATGGCCAAGCAAAGACGAACAGTTACATCTGGCAGTTTTGGAATTGAAACACACAGCCATTGCAATACAGATAAAATCACAGAACTTGAAACTCAAAATTATGGACGAAATAATCAACGTCCGGTCCCAAGTCAGAGGCCATTGCCATTGCAATACAGATAAAATCACAGAACTTGAAACTCAAAATTATGGACGAAATAATCAACGTCCGGTCCCAAGTCAGAGGATCTTGCAAATAAAGTGCGGAACATAATTGCAGACTATGTTGATAGGGGCTTGTGTGAAATGAATGTAGGATACACCATACATGGTCTAAATATTGATAGGTTGAAAGCTCGGAATGAATTGTACGAAGCCGACAGGGACATTACAGATATTTACTGTGATGTTGTAGGCAAATTTGACCAACCTATGGGTAATCTGGAGAACAAAAAGAACGATGTCATGCAAAGGATTCAATTGAGAAATAATACAGAGATAAAATGGAGGGGCATAAATTCCAAGATACGTCTGTTCTATAAAAAGATTTCCAGTTGGGTCAATCATTACACGTCAGTAGGGCATTGTGATAAGCCCATCGAATCACCCTCATTGAATCCCACTGACAAGAGAGAATCGAACATCAAACCAAGACGTGAGCGAAAGAATGAGGAATGGAGACATGAAATGGTCCGAGAAATAAAAGACATCCAGTTTGGAGATCAGAGAACGTGTTTTGGAAAAGAGGAGCAAGAGTCAGATGGTCTTCAGAAGGAGGTGCGGGACTTTGTGGATGAGTATAAACATGCCCAAAATATCGGCGGTCCAGTCCTATACAATGTAGTTTGCTTTCTACAAGAACTAGAATCGGAGAAGGGAAATATTCTAGAGGAATATCGCAGAGTTAATAGGGAGATGTGGGGCCTCTCGGATGATCTGCGGGATGATCAGCCGATGAAACTCCAAGAAGCTAAGATCAAGCTCGAGCGAATTCGTAAACTTGGAGATAAGGCACAGGAAGAATGGCGACAGACCCATTACGTGGTCCGTATAGTCCAAGCGGAGTTCCGGAGTATATACAGGAGTTCTACGAAGGGGGAAGATGATGATTCTACCATGAAGAAAAGGATCCCCCAAAAGCTGAGAAGTTATTTCCGAGTCGAGCTGCAAGAGTCAATCAGGGTTGCGAACGAAGTACGAGAATTGATTGAAGTCTATGCCAAGAAGGGCTATTTGGGAAGTCGAAGACTGTATGGCTTAGCGTCCACCTTACGTGAACTGAATTTTGACACTATTGAATCCAAATATGCAAATTCCAGGAGGACATCCAAAATGGCCGTCCAAGACCAGTCATCATATATTGGAGACAAATATGGAAACTCCAAGAGGACACCCACCCATCGCCAACCAGCGTTGGAGAGCATAGATGCACTGGGGGCACAAATTCACATGCCTTCATTCGAAACTTCAAATCAATTGACAGAGAAGATGGCATCCAAACCGGTCGCTAAGGACACCCAATCGTGGACGATAACCACTGACTCGGCACATGGGCATGAGAGAGCGAGGGACAGTCCAATTGATTCAGATAGGGAAGAGGTGGCGGACAACAGTAAAGCCTCACAAACTTCTTCGGCGCAGAGAGATCCTCCCCGTCTTGATTCTCGAGACATTGAGGTTCCAGTATCGCCCTCAGAAGAAATGTCTCCCAAGTCTTCGATACAGATAAATCATCCCCGTCTCGATTTCCGAGATTATGATGTTCCAGTATCGCCCTCAGAAGAAAGGTCTCCCAAGTCTTCGAGACAGATGGCATCCAGAATGGCCGCACATGACCAACCATTATGTACGAGTTCCATAGAGACCGACAGTGTTCCTACATATCGCCATTCTAATCAAACGGTCAACACATCAGAAGACACTATGGCAGGGCAAGTGGCCTACAACCAGCCAGCATCCAAACAATCTGACTTACTTGTCAAAAAGTTGCTACAAGGCGGATTATCAGAAAAGATGGCATCCAAAACGGCAGTCCTGGACAATCAGCCGTTAACAATAGCCACCAAGTCGGCACATGGAAATATGAGAGTAGAGGGCAGCCCAATTGAATTAGTTGGGGAAGAAGTAGCTGACAATAATATAGTCACAAAGCTCCAGGTCGGCAAAGATTCTCGACAAACTTCTTCGGCGCAGAGTGATCCACCCTCAGAAGAATGGTTTCCCGGGTCTTCTTCAATGCACAGGGATCCTCCCCGTCTCGATTTCCGAGATTATGATGTCCCAATATCGCCATTGCCAGAAACATTGACATCCAGATCTGAGTCTCTCGATCCAACTCTGATGTATCCCAGCTCTGAGTTGAAGACTGAAGCTCCAACAACCACGAGTCTTCCTATTAGGCCGACACCCGCTTTAGTATTGGAGGTAAATGATTCTGCGTCTGGGCAATGTATCAACGACGAACAACCAGGGACACTGGTACAGGAACTGACAACCTTGTCCGACAAACTGCTGAACGTACAGTCTGAAATAGAAGACATGCAACTTCTGACACCAGATGAGTATGCATTCTATTCAAGGAATGCAGTTCAGCATAAACCACTATCCCCGGATGAGACATATATCAACCACGATGCCAACACAGGCTTCTTACAAGATGAAGAGTCGCCGATCTATGATATCAATCTAGAATGGGACGATAGCGTTTCTCTGGAGCTGAATTCAATAGATTACGAAGAGGATGCAGTTCTGCTTCAGCAGCAAGGATGGTCAGGTGGAGACAGAGGCGACCTGAGAGACGCCCAGATCCCTCTTCTCACACAGTTTGAGTCTTTGACATCCGATGGCGATACATCCTTCCTTGAATTCGAGAAGATTGGCTTTGACTCTACCATGTATTCGATCACATCAGGCTTCTATGATGCTGATTCGGCGGTCCTGGAAACATCCACTAACATCTCAGATGCTGTTCCAACAGTTCTGGAGTCGCCCGCTAATGTCTTAGATGCTGTGTCAACAGTTCTAAGTCCGGTTTCCTTTGACTCTTCTGATAAAACGGTGGGACAAATGAACAGGCCATCTTTCTTAGACGATGGACTGCCAGATGAACATCCAATGTATCTAAGGCCTCCCATCATCGTGAATGATGTGTTGTCACCAATCCTTCATGTATGCGGCCAGCCGAACCATAAATTATGCAATGATCTATTGACAACTAATGACAGTCCAGAAGGCAGGTCTACCTGTATATCCAAACAAAGTACAGGTTTCATACATGTAACAACAGCAGACCAAACTTACCGGGAGAACATGAGCCAGACTCCAATGAAGCATACCTGGCTCCGAAATAAAGCAGGTTCTCCAGATCATTGGCCTTGGGATCCTGGGGGCAAATGAGTCCGAGTCAGACGTGGATGGCTATTACTAACTACAATGAAGAGATCCACAGCCATGGTCAGAGTATCATTAGACCCCATGGCAAACTGTTAAGACCATTACTTGTCGCCAGAATGATGCGGGTTCCAGTATGGAAATGTACCTCCATGACTCACTGAACGTAATCATATGCTTGTTCGCAACGTTTAAATGATGTTCACAGTTAATGTAGAGCAATGAGTGAATCCAACATTGGGGTTGCATTGTCGGTAATGGATATCGGGCCAGCTGATATACTACACCGACATTGAACCACCATTTGTATGTTGTACTGAGAATGCCGGGCCCCGGTTTCTCTTTCACTCTGCATTGATGTACATATTCCACGAAGCATAACACGCAGAACCCAGTCAATGGTTATCGGCCGAGTGGACCAAGAAGTGAATGTCAGCAGCTATTCACCATGGCCAGAGTATACATAGTGCAGACCACCTCTATACGGTTCGACAGAAGGAACTTACTGTACCTACGACATGCGTTCCGGATCAAGAACTTAACTGGTCACCCAAGTGAGTCAAGACATTGGGCGGTGTAAACAAGCTGGCCAGACAATCATTTGACCGATACAATGGCGAAGACATTACCAGATATGACAGAAAATGGTAGTTGGATGATACGAGATGCTGAGAAATTCCACTCTGCCAGCCATCCATATGATGGTGCCTTCCTCGACCAAGTTACAAGTGTTCGTCAGTCATCCGATGTTCAGGATCCAATGCGTCGACTACAAGACTCTGCAACCGAGCCCACGGAGGCCTATGACGTAACAGAAGTCTTGTTGGAACGTGGACTGACACTGCATGAAAACTGGAATTTATTCATTGCATAAATTCCGGATAAATGTGCATAAATCTGGATAAATCAGAAATTTATTCACTGAATAAATGTGCATAAATCCGGAAATTTATGCACATTTATTCACAATTTATTCATGAATAAAGGCCGACATTTATACACAATTTATTCACTGAATAAACCCACGTTTATTCAACAGAATAAACTCGGCATTTATTCGTACGTTTATGCACATTTATTATCGACCTGTTTATGCATAAATGCAAATTTATTCACTGAATAAAGCTGCATAAATATACATATAGCTACATTTATTCTGGTTATAAACTCCAGTTTATGCACATTTATACCCCGTATAAATTATTTGGATTTGAACATATATATCCATATATATTTGTGAAATCTACTTTATGGTGACATTTGGCTTGTAACCAGCATATAAGGCGACACGGATGTGTATATCTAACTATACATATACACATGTGTCGCCCTGATTCTGGTATCTCCTTGTGCGTGTAGTAATTTGCCAACAAAATGCTGCCCTATTGTTGGTTATACCAGTCACAAATATAATATGAACTACTTCGACATGGCACTTGCCGTCATCAATTTTCGTAGTCTCTGCAATAAAGAATAAAATTTAAATAATTAAATGATCGCATGGGAAATAAGTATAAACGATAACATATTAAAACTAAAATAAGAATTGTAATGTACGGCATTTTTTATTTGTGATCTGGCTAAGGGTGGAATCACTCTCACAAAACCACATTTTCACGAGATAAAATAACCTTATTCCGACGTCTCTGTATAATCAAATATTAATTTTGACATGTGTCGATCACGCTGCGAATTGAAAGGGAATTTAAAAATGAAATGATGTGGCGATCATGTTCTAACCCAAGCAAATATACCACCACCAATACCCAAACACACGAACACCCCATCCTACCACCTTGGTCCCTACTGTGTGCATGGCTACATTACAGTCCACAGCGTTAATCTACCATTGCAAATATGCCTTCTAGTTTAGACAGAAAATGCGAAACCAGAAAACAAACGTATTTGTATATAAACTCGCCTTATAATTAAGAGTACCCACCTAATTCACGCACGTCTTCGCAGCAGTTGTGTTGGCAGACAAAGAAATCGGTATCGGCAGTTAGCTTCTGTTATACGATATGTCTCACATATCCACATGGTAGTAATTAAATTATGGGCCAAGACTTAAAACCGCTGTTGGTTACAGTAATGAGCGAAAATAATGCGACATTTATGCGAGATTTAAAAATATAAATGCGAGATTTATATTTTTGTATAAAGACGAATTTAATATGCATAAATGCATGCATAAATTTAGGGTCTTAAATTTATGCGACATTTATATTTTATAAATCTCGCTTTTCATGCAGTGTGACTAATGACGATGGATGGACGAATTCTTCAACCCCCTCCAACAGGGCCTTCTTTTCAAAGCTTGGGGGAATGTAGCGGTTTTAGGTCCCGAAGAGTACCGGTTATCCGGACCGAGTGCACCCGAGGATGTGACGTCACGACCAGCTACCAAGAATGACAGAACAGAACTGACCACGAACAAGACCACACGTATTTGGCTGACATCTTGCTTTATCATGAATTGTGACATTAATGTATAGAATAAACTATGTGTAAACTGAAAGTATAGTCCTGTTTGGTTTCATGGCTAAGTACCACTATATGGTCATGTATTTGGTAAGTTGCATTGTACTTAAATGTACAAACAAACTTTGTCGTATCTTGACTAATTTGATGTTCAATTTCGCAGACACCACCGAAGTTAGGTGACTGGAAAGGATGGTCACTAAAAAGTGTACTCCGGCCCCGGCCCCGACTTGGAGAAAATGTGTACTCGGAAGATATATGTTGCATATCTTTTCTACTTTATGAAAAAACAAATTTCTTTTGCTAAATTATATGCTACTATGCCTATTTATTCAATGTGTGATAAAAAAAATACCGAAAAAATTACTATCAAATTAGGTCAAGTAAACTCACAGTAATGTAACCATGCTTCTTTATTCCATCAAATACTGGATGCTATAGTTATACCTAGTATACATATATCTTATCCAAATAATATTCACACCTTAAAGATGCATAATCTGATTAAGCGCCCTTATATTGCTACTTATTTGGATTCGGGGGTAAACAATATTTGATTCGAGTCAAGGAGCCCACTGATCAATGCTTATTAGTTATTAGATATTGATTTTTTTAAATCTATATTCTTTTCACCATGAAGACTTACTAGTTGCCCAGTAAAAAGTTAACAAGCCGATGGTCTCGGCAAGCCTTGAAATAATGTGCCTGTCATTTGCAGAATGAGGTCCCCAGAGGGTGAATTTAGTGATGCTACCCCGCATAGTGGGCTAGCATCACCAAATTCACCCTCTGTGCAAGAGGGGTCTGGAAAAAATTGCACATATAGGGCCCAAAAAGTATTTTTCCTACCCCGAGGGTAGTCGGTTGTCGAATTGTGATGTGGTTTGTTATGGTGATAGACCAGAATGATAGGGGAAGGATGTATGCACATATTACTGCATATCACAGGTTTCGCCTGTCAATGCATACCAGAGTTACCGGCCTTGTTCAATCCGTAAACACATTTTGCATTATTATAACTGTACGTGTATAGACCAGCATGCGCGAACGAATATGCACATATCACATGTAGTATCAAATTTGTGATATTTTGTTTTGTTTTTTGGTTTTATTACTTTAAAAGGGTAATATATTAGTTTTGTTACTAAATATTTCTTCCGTTGATCATAAGTTTCCTGAACGCTATTACAGTGGTCCACTGTGAAGTGGCTCGGGCCGGGATTCTGTGAAATCCAGAATGTTGCTAAATCTGAGGCTAAATAGTCACTATAGCTGCCTATATAGCCCTATACCAACAAGCATGGTACTAACATGCTTACAAACAACATTACATGGTCAGTACTTGTAAATTGTTTGAAGAAAACCCAATTTGGAAACAAATTACAAGCACAATTTTTTCGGCCTCTGGATCACCCACCCACCCCGGTCCTATATACGGAATTATTTTGCAGACCCCCCCTGCTCTGGGGACCTCATTCTGCTTACACCTGAGCAGAATGAGGTTCCCAGAGGGTGAATTTAGTGATGCTAGCCCGCTATGCAGGGTAGCATCACTAAATTCACCCTCTGGGAACCTCATTCTGTGAATGACAGACACACTATTTCAAGACTTGGGTCTCAGACCAAATTGCGGATAAGATTGGAAACTCTAAAATCAAGAGGCTTTGTTTTAATAATAAGGCCGAATTTTGTTGAACATGTTGAAAAATAACATGTTTCAGGCAATTTTATACTATAGTTGACTGTGGTTAGCATTTTCGGGCAATTGTTGGAATCTGATTACATGGAGACCATCGAATCGGATTGAGTACCTTTAAGCATCTGCAACACATTTTGTGACGTGGACATAAAATTTACACTGACCGACATCCAATACCGGTATGATTCCAAACTGATTTTATCCTTTTCATCGAAAAAACACTGTCGATAACTGATTAGCATGTCAGAACAAACACTTCACTAAGTATAATAGGAATTGATTATGACTCACAAGTTGACATACTGATATATTGGACAAAGTTCCGGTAATAGAAACAATGTTTCTGTAGCAGTAGAGATAGAATATTAACACCCATACGCATGTTGTTAGGTTATCTCCCGACATTATTATCTCTGACTTAACTCACCAGTATCTATATTTGGTAGTGCTTGATTTTTTACTCGAGCCAATCAGAGCCTGGGATTTCCATATTGATGGAAATAGAATTGGTGATACTCCCTGTTAGATGGTAATTTGGAGTGTACATAGTATATACCATCAGATCTCAATTTGAACTGGATATCAGTCATCAACGGAGTGAAAATATCAAACATGCCAACCATGACTGTTATATCTATGGAAAATGTTTATCTTAGCGAAATTACCCCCAACTTGAAATTTAAAGAAAATTTTCTTGAGTATCCTTCTGATATCAGTTTTAATCTGGCTGTAATGTATCCTGTGAATAATATATTTTTTCACTAAAATTATCATTTTCAACCATAAATTGTGACAATTGTATGCCTGATTATGTGTCTTAAAATTATTGTTTTGATTTTTCCAGGAGATGGCACAACAAGAATCAGACTCGAACTGAAGATTCAGACACCAAATTAGTGGTACTTGAATTAGGGAATAAACAAGCTGTCTGGTGTGACGTCGATGAGTGGGTTTGATGACGGATAATATAGTTTTGGCGACCTTGGTAAAACATATATTTTAATTGGATTATATATAATGATCTATGTCCCAAAATCATACCATATAGCTTGTTTATCCCCATTTTAATTCACTGACCAAAAAATCATGCAAAAGTCATTTCAAATAATCAATATCACTCTCATGAAAATTGTGCCCCGCTTCAAATATACAGAATCTACTATAAGTCCCCAGTTTATAACGAAATTTACAAACGAGTCCAGACATACTTAACTGGATGAGTTTTATACATTTCGCTTTTAACTGGGGACAAGTTATAGATTCTATTTATTACTTGATCCAAAAACTTAAATAAACATACTTTAATAAATACATGGGATGTGAAACTAACAGCAGCTTCTATAAGGCCAAAACAAATTGAATGCATGTTTCCCATATTAAACGAGCCCCCATAAAAATAGGGGCGGGCGGTAGGCTTTTCATTTTATTTTTATATGGTCTCTGTGAGCCATGACTAACCACCATCAAACACAATGACCCAGAGCAACCAACAAATTGAGGGGAAACATATAAAACAGATAACAGTAGACATTACTTTAATGAACATGAAACGGGCACTGCCTTGCCATGTGGGCAATGGAAACAATTAATACAAATAGGGGGAAAACTGTCCTGTAATGGTTTTTCAGAGATGTTTTTACGTCCCCATTGGGACCTGCACAATGGGCACAGGTATCAATGGGCCCAAAGGCTGCCCTTCATCTTGGACCTGGTGTCGGCTCTGTGAGCATCAGCTATTACATTGTTAATTGCTTTGATTTCTATTATCTTTAAAATGCGGGTTTTTCCCCCACAGCAGTCGTGAATTATGCACATGGGAATCGACCCATGTGCGACTGCCATCATTGAAAATAACTTGTTCCCGCGTTCGAATTTCTGAGAACATCCATGTTATAAATACTCAATATCAATACAAACACATGCTTCCGGTCAGTGTAGAGGGATGATAAATCTTGATCTTCCGGTAAAGCGTCCGGTCGTAATTTGACTTTCCGTTTGAAGAGTGATGATGTGGCTTTCCGAAAATTATATAAATATATCAAAGATATCATTTATCTCGCGAGTTGAATCAGATAAGATGGAACCACGCGTACACAGTTTGGTTAATGCGGTCGGTTTATGGATTGATGTTTTTTATTTAAAACCAATAAAATGAACTTGGGCCGGTCGGTTGGGTTACGGGAAACACACATTCAATTTGTTTTGGCCTAAGGCCTACGATGATATTTCACATAGCTATGCAATGGTTACCAGTGTAAAGATATAGTTCTTCATAAATAAGACTCTTCGAAGTATTTATTGGCGTGAATTAAATGATTTTCATTATCAGTCAGAGACACCTATTGCATTTCATTATTATAGAATAGGTTTCATGAATGGAATTAAGTTATATATTGTTAAAATAGAAATAAAACAAGCAATCCAAAGGAATTCAAATTCATATCCCACTTATTTAACATGGGACATGAATAATTTATATTAACAAATGTTAGTTTTGTACACAAGTTGCCCCAAGGTATTAAACTATTGACATGTCCTTTGAAAGTTTCCCATCCTTAATAATGAAATCAAGCCGATGTGCGATTCAATATAAGTTTCCTGCTTTTTACATGTAGTTCCCTAGGAACTGCCGGTGGAATTTGCCTTATGGGATTAATATTTTTCATCTGCGAACAGGGCTGTAAGTAGCGTAAAATGATGTTATGCCATGGGCAATATTTCAGGCACATGTGGCGATTGTTTCCGTTTGACCCTTGTTGGGGTTGACCCACCCCCGCTTCCACAATTTTGTCTTTTTTCGCCAGTGGTGGGGGTGGGGTGTCTGAAAAAAAAATTCAGGTACGTATGCTAATTTTGTTCTTTGACTCTTAAAAATTGTGCCCACCCACCCCCTGCGTCTAAAAGATTTTCCCTTTTTCGGCATTTTTTTCTGACCATTTTTGGACACCTACCCCCTTTTAACACTAAAACAGAGATTTGCATGGGAAATTCACTGTAAACAGCTGTATATGAATTTTTGTGCATACTACTTGTCATGGATGTTTATATTGACATGTAAATATGAACGAGTCATTTTGGGGGTCATTCGGCCAAAAAAAATGGCTGCCAGTGGTCATCTTGGATTTTCAAAATTTGCAACAAAATACAACACGATAACTGCCTGAAGTCAGTTTAGCAGTTATAATTACATTATGTCTCTTATTCTAAGGTGTTATAAGCCAAACTCATTGCAAAAACAGTAAAAAAAATCTTGCAGAAATATTTTTGAGTTACCGGAAAACAAAAATGTTAGTCCCATCAACCAAACCACCCACCCACCCTGGCATACGCGTCTGGAACTAATTCACCTCCCCTGGTTATGCCACATATTCTCACCTAGGTAACTGACAAGATATGATTAACTGCCAAAATTGGATTTGCCTGCCAGATGGCTGAATGAGTGAATTAGAATTTAGATATAAGTTCCCATCACTGAATATACATGATATATGTAATTTCATATCAAAGTTTTTGTCTGCTCTCTTTTGATGAATGCAACATCATAGTGTACAGCTATCAAATCGTGCTAACCAGTTTTTGTGCAAATCATTTTATTGTTGCCTATTAAATATTAGCAAGGTTTAGATCCAATGACTTGAACTTCTCACTTCCATATTATAATAGCATGTATGAGTGGCAGAGGTTTATTACGGTACCTTTGTGAAATTAGAGACCTAATATTTCAAAGATCTTTTACTATTTACTTATGAACCTCATTACAACACAAAGTGAGCTTTATCAAAACTGTCCTCGCAGAATAAACCTCAAATTTCTAGGATTTCAACATTTGTTATCCAGTGAAGCAATTTTGTATATGTTTCTATTGAAGATGTCATACAGCTTTTTGAGTTTATTATTTCATGAATTCTGGAAAGTTCCTATTATTTTTCAACAATAATATATTGTTCCACTTCTGGTTGATTAATTTTAAAGCCATGCATACATACTGTTCTAGTTTTTCTATTCCTGGTGTTTTAAGTTGCAATGCAGAGTATCAACACCTTGCTAATGTTTCATTGTTCATTAACGTTGCTTAATCTTTAATTTAATAAATATGTTAGATATACATTCATCTCTGTCTTTCAAAGCCCTTCATTCAGATCCACTTGTATCCTCTTTTCACATTCAATTTAATCAATTATATCTTTTCTACTCATATGAAAACAACGTCGCCTCATGTTTAATTTAATTAATTTATATGCATTTACTATTTTCATGCCTGGCGTGATGCGCATAGATGACAGAGGCAATGGGCAGGTATTGTCTCAGTTTGGTTATCAATTAAGACACACTGATTGCTGGTAAGCAATAAGTCAGATTATTGCCAGTGCCCCAGCATCGTTATCTCCCACTTGAAATTTTTTCAGGGGAAGGGGGGTGGGGCGATTTAGGAATGTCTGTCTGTCCCGAATAGTTGTCCGGGGGTCATTTCAAACAATTATCAATGGAAATCAAAGATTTTTAGTACATGAGTTAACAGTTGGCCTGACATTTTCAAAAGAGTAATAGCCCTTTGTCTTTTTAGCATTAAAATACCCATCCTCAACTTTTGTGACTGCTTAATTATTGCTGGTTTCTTTGCCCTCTTGATGGAATGGGTTCTGTCTAGAAACGTTGCCTGTGGGTTATTTCAAACAAATGACAACCAATTTCAAAGATTTTTGTTACACGAGTTGACAATGAGAATACAAATTTTATCGGGTCGCCGAGCCCGTGCGACGCCCGTGCAGCGCATGCGCAGACGAGATCTCGGAAACGGGTGGAGGTATCGACTTGAAATTTGCTATGTGAATGTATCTTGCGCCGGGTACAAATTTTATCGGGTCGCCGAGCCCGTGCGATGCCCGTGCAGCGCATGCGCAGACGAGATCTCGGAAACGGATGGAGCCATCGACTTGAAATTTGCTATGTGAATGTATCTTGCGCCGGGTACAAATTTTATCGGGTCGCCGAGCCCGTGCGACGCCCGTGCAGCGCATGCGCAGACGAGATCTCGGAAACGGGTGGAGCTATCGACTTGAAATTTGGCATGTGAATGTATCTTGCGCCGGGTACAAATTTTATCGGGTCGCCGAGCCCGTGCGACGCCAGCTTCGCGCATGCGCTGACAAGATCTCGGAAACTGGTGGAGCTACCGGGTACAAATTTTTCTTATTGAAACGCGTGGAGATAAAAATTAAAAAAATATATTAAAAAAATGTTATGTTTCGGACAAGCCGCCGGTGGCGGGCTAACCTGCTAGTCTACTATATATTTTGAGACTTCCGTATATATATGTGTGTATATACTTTATAGAATCGAAAACGGCTACACCGATCGAGACCAAACTTCCCATCTAAGGGTAATATCCCACGGAAATAGTCGTCGCGCCGTTTTGGAGAAGGTCCGAGCACCCGTTCTTCACTCCCAGTCACAAAAACGGCAATGTGGGGTTAATCGCGTTGATAGTTAAAGAGCGTTCGTATCTGCAGTGTCGTTTATAAAGAGCGTTTGCGTGTAATGTGATTGTTACGTCTGGGTCCACACGTGCGTGACTGTATCCAGACATATCGTGCTGTGTGATTCTTACGTACTTAGGGCTACATAGGAACGGGGGAGATTGTCATCGGGTCAGTATTTCCGCCCGAGGTGATCTTCACCTTGAAATGGGTACCCACAAATGATATATATGTGTGTGTCCTTTATAGACTCGAACCGATTGAGCTCAAACTTGCTACATACAGGAAGTGTCATGGACGGGTTCAATTGTGACCCCGACCTGACATTGACCTTGAAAATGATCAATTCAAGGTCAAATCGGGTAAAATTGAAAAACAAAAAATTAACTCATTGAAAAACAAAAAAATTAATTAAATTGTCATGTTTCTGACGATTGCCGCCAATGGCGGGCTAATCTGCTAGTATGATATAAATGCATTTGGTAGTGCATTATAATGCCAGTCATGTATAAATAGTGAAACGTGTAGTTTATACAGATCTTCAAATTTAAGGATGTTCTCTGATTTGAATAGAGGACTGGTGTGGCTGTTGTATTTTTTCTGCAGATAACTCGTATTGCTCGTTTTTGGAATTTTAAAAGTTTACTGGTTAGTGATACATTTCCGGATACCTGGATTGCGTACAATAAGTGACTATGGATTAATGCATGATATAGGGATTTTAATGCACGCCTTGTCAAGATATTTTTCACTCTGTGTATGCAGCAGATCGCTTTTGATATTTTGGTTGCAATGTTCTCCACGTGGGATGTAAATTTAAGGTTTTCGTCCATTCGCACACCTATACACTTTACTGATGTTTCGGTATTTCTATTACTAACACATATTAATGCTTTGCCATTGAGGGTTAGGTTAATCTGATAAGTTTTTTGGTCGTTATTTGGGTGGTGCATCAGCATATATCTACATACATTGTGTCTATATTTATCTTCAGCTTGTTACTGCAACACCAATCATACAATTTACATAGTTCTGAGTTGCCTGTAGTGGTAAGATGTTTCATGTTAGAATCGGAAGTATATAAAGTTGTGTCATCCGCGAAAGATAGTGTATTTAGGCGTGCGGCTTCGGGTAGGTCATTGGCGTACAGTAAAAATATTGTGGGTCCAAGAACTTATCCTTGTGGGACACCACATGGAATGCTCTTATATGAGGATTTGTGGTCATTAAAATCTACAAATTGACGTCTATTTGCGAGGTAGCTTCGAAACCAAGACAGGAATACCCCTTATGCCGTAAAACTACGTTTTAGACAGGAGAGTGTCACGAGAAATAGTGTCAAACGCTTTAGATAAGTCAATAAATATTGATAATGTAGAGTCCCTTGTTGTCGCGTTATTTCGTTCCGTGACTTGTTTTAATAATTGTAGAATCGGTTGAGTTGTTGTCTGCGATTTTCGAAAACCGTATTGATGCTCATATAGAAGATCGAAATTACTATAAAAAGACGTTAATCGTTTCGACATAAGTTCTTCCAATATCTTTGAAAATGAAGGTAGCATACTTATTGGTCGATAATTATTAAATAATTTCGAGTCTCCATTTTTTAAAATTGGTATAACTTTGGCTGTTTTCATAGATGTGGGGAAAATACCATTTGCAAATGATAAGTTGAATATATGACTGAGGGGCGAAGCTATATTAGAAATAGTTCCCTTTATCAATTTGGTTGAAATTCCGTGACCATCTGTACTTGTTTTGTATTTTAATAAATTCGTGGTTTCGATTATTTCGTGCACCGTTTTAGATCGAATAAAGAAATTATCTTGATGTTCATTTTTAAGGTAGTCTCTAAAATTTGTGGATGTTTTAGAGTCGATATTGTTACTGGTAGATTCACATATGCCAACAAAGAACTCAGCTACTTCCGTAGGGTCGCTAATTTTGTTATTCCCCTTTGTAAAGTATGCAGGATTTCGTGGCAAAGGCTTTTTACTTCTTATTAGGTCCCCTAGAATCCCCCATGTTTTCCTTATATTTTGTTTATTTTCATCCAGAATAATTTCATAGTATCGACATTTAGTAGCACGCTTAATTTTGTTGAATATGCTGCAGTAAATCTTGTATTTCTCAATGTTAGCATCGCTGGGGTTCTTCGGTTTGAGTTTGTATAGTTTCTGTTTTGTTATTGAAGAGTTTAACATCAAGAAGTCATCCAAGGCATTCGTTTTGTGTATCGGTTTTTATTGTGTATGCGTGTTACTGGAAATGAATCGTTAAAGGCACTAAGGTAGATACTTAAGAAATTGTCGTAAGCTTCATTTGGGGATTCAGAATTAATTACCTCATCAAAATTTGTAGAACTTTGGAATGTCTTAATCCTATCTATGTTGGATGAACTGAAATGTCTCCTAGTTTGAGTTGTCAGTGTGGTTTTAGTGTTATTATCCAAATCCTTAACCGCAAAAATTGCGAAGTGGTCCGATATGTCAGTTAGCAAGATTCCACATTGGAATTTGCTTGGGTGGTTCGCAAAATATGTTATCAATTAGTGTTGCCGTATATTCCGCAACACTTGTTGGTTTGGATATAAGAGGCAGGAAACTGTCACTAAAAAGGTTTTCCATAAATGTGTTCGTTTTTGTGTGATTCTTAAAATTTAATAAATTTATATTTGTGTCACATAGTAAATATGCCTTTTTTCGTTCGGAAGTTATTTTGCCTGTAATTGTGCTAAATGTTTCCATAAATGCATCAAGGTGTGCTCGTGGGACACTGTTGGGTCTATAAATGCAACCAATAACTTGGCTGCGCTTGCTGTTCGGGTATATTTCTACAAAGATTGACTCGAATACACGAACCGCGAAATCTGCAATATCTTGTCTCAGAATAAACGGAATATATTTGTTTATATATAACCCTACACCGCCTCGACCATCACCATTATCTGCTCTGGTGTTATATATAAGAGAGTGATATCCTTCTATATCGTAGTTAATATAATGATGTATTATGAAAATTTCGGAAATTCCCATGATATCATAGGGATTGCCTTTGTCATGGTATGTCGACATTAATTCACAAGACGAATTAAAGTTAGCCGTCAGACTTCTTATATTCAGATGCATGACTGAAAAGTCCAGCTTTGTGGGCGTTAAATTTAAATTGCAGTTGATCTATCGATATATATGGGCATGTTTGTTCATACATTGAAAAAATATATTTTATCTCTTCAGCAATGTCATTTACAGCATGAAGTTTTGCGATATCATATTTATCTAGCTCCTGTATTTCGTCTAATGTTATTCTATCGGTAGTCGTAGACATAATTGATTGATGTGCATAATTGGACCAAGGACATAATAATAATGTTACTAAGGAGAAACAACAAAATACGCAATGCAAAAACAGTCACATACATTAACATTATTGAACAACACCTGTACATCAATTGATGAAGGGGTGGGCTGGAAATCACAGTAAACCATCAATCACATCAAGTTTTATGCTTGATGAATTCACTGTAGTGATTAGAGCTCGTTTGTCTATTTATCGCTCATGTCTTAACCCTTTACCCAACAGAAGGGCCCTGTGCCAATGCATTCTCTTATATATGCGAGTCGACCATAGGTCGCCTCGCATATATAAGAGAATGCATTGGCTTAACATATTAAAAATTATAAAATTGTTAAAGAATGTAAGAAAAAATGGTAAAAAGTGTTAAAAAAAGATTTTTTTTAGGCCAATGCATTCTCTTATATATGCGAGGCGACCTATGGTCGACTCGCATATATAAGAGAATGCATTGGCACAGGGCATAACTATAACTATCACAATGTGGTCAATAAGCCTGTTCCAATGATACCCATATTTGTATGGTTCTATTGAGACAGACCGAAGATATTTTAGGCTGTTGAAGCTTTATTTGGCCGGTTTTGGCCGGTTTTGATGGGTAAAGGGTTAAGTGCGCATTATATTATAAAATGGTGAATACACAACTCCAAAGTCTCTTTAGTGTGTGCATGTAATGTAGGGTTAGTGTATGAATGTAATGTAGGATTAGTGTGAGCATGCAACGTGCAATGCGTTGCGAGGGAGATCACTACATCTGAAACGTGACAATGTAACTCGATCGCGACATATTGTATGTATTTTGCTGACACACAGTTAGAACCTTTATTGTGATATCGAATGTTGATCAATTGGAACTGAATTGGTTGATCATTATGCTTGGTATGTCGGTCAGATTGAGGACGATCATTTGTCACGAGTATCGCGGGAAAATTAAGGATAAAAAAAACCACTGACATGATTATATCAAATTAGGTCATCTGACAAATCGGGAAGTCACTGTAAAGGATACATTTATGCTATGTTCTTTGAGTCTAGAAATATGTGACCCGCATTATCAAATCCAGTCGTAAGTCGGGATTTTTTTTACCTTGTGCCAATGCATTCTCTTACCTATGGTCGCCTCGCATATATAAGAGAATGCATTGGTCTAACAATTTTTAATCATTTTTTTAAAATAAATGTTTCTTACAATTTTTAGGACATAAAATAAAAAGCATCCATTACCCTGCAGGGAGCCCCACACATATTTAGAAGCATTTAGAAGAGTGTTGTCTGCTCATGGTTATCTGGGGCTCTGTATTGGTGAAATTATAAAATTGTTAAAGAATACAAGAACAAATTATTAAAATTGTAAAAATTGTTAGGCCAATGCATTCTCTTATATATGCGAGGCGACCTATGGTCGACACGCATATATAAGAGAATGCATTGGCACAGGGTAAAAAAATCCCGACTTACGACTGGATTTGATATGGCGGATCAAATATATCATGTCGGATGTATGAAACGATTTGCTGTATTCCGTTTGTGATGGTGAGTTACCACATCTAGAACTATGTGACAGTTATACGATGTCGAACCGGACTGTTGTAATGCAAACTAGTGAATGTTATGCAGATGCACGTACAGTACACATGTTCTGGACTTTACCAGCATTTATTTTTTGTCATGTGAATAAGACAACAGAGACTACAGACTGCAGAATCTTTTTGCACTGAACATTTATAAATGAGTAGTTACTTGATTATGTAGCAACCCGTTCAATGCATGAACTTAATACAGCATATAAACTTAGTATAACTCCATATTAAGTACACATATTTTGGAATTGCCAACATTTATGTTGTCATGTAAATCAGACTAGTTAAGGGCTTTGTGGACCCAATTTTCCAAAATGTTATCGAGTCCAAATAAAGGATTCTGTTAATGTATGTTAGTAATCACAGAAACCATGCCCATTGATGCAACATTTTTAGTGTATACTTCATGGTGAATTATGTTAGAAATACAAAATGTGAACTTTATTGAGATTTAAAAAAATTAAATCTACAGGCAATGGTCCAAGAAAAACAAAGTCCATATCTAAGAATCAAATATGGGAATATGTACTTAACACTGTGATGAATGATGTACTACAAAATAAATATTATATTTCTTGAATGTTCTTTGAAAAAAATACTTTGAACCTGGCTGCTGGGTTCCCAAAATGAACATCCCCACAAATTTATTTTACTCTTTAATAACAAAACATTTACTGACGAGTGGTTACTTGATTCCCATGCATGTGCATGCACGAATGCTTAAATAAGAACTCACACAGACATACAAAGCCTGCCTGTTGGTTCTCCAACATGAACATCCCTGCGAACAGTGGATGGGAATCCATGGACAACACTCAAGGGAGCATTCTCTTGTCGGATGATGACTACACGGTTACCACTTATATTATAGTCTCATACTTATTAAGAACTCATTAATAGATAAACTTATCTCAACACATACACTTATCACAACATATATAAATCACACATATTTTGGACTTACTATATCTATATTATCATATACATCCAACTATTTAATCCGATGATGGCTAAACATCTACCAATGAGTAGTTACTTTATTCCCATACATTCACACGAAGGAATACTCAAATAAGAAATCCCACATACAGGCCAAATCTGCTTGCTGTAAGAAATCCCACATACAGACAAAGCCTGCCTGTGGGATCTCCCAGATGAACATCCCTACACACAGTGGATGGGAATCAATGGACAACAATCAAGAGAGCATTCTATTGTCAGATGATGACTTATAAATTACCACTTGGAGTGTCATACGTATGCAAGAACTCACCAATAGATAAACTTAGCTCAGAACATGGGGTACATCAGAACATCACCCAATTCAAACATCACCCAATTTGGAGATTTTGTGGATTTTCCCTGATTTGGTCTTAACATAAAATTTGCCATCTAGAGTCCAAGCATCTTCAACTTTTAGTAATATTTGGCTTTCATAACTAACTCATGATTCTGTGAGGTCAGGTATTCTCTTGTCGCAATATTCGTACCCTCCAGCTTCTTCCTTTCTCTAATAACTGCCAACCTTGTTCTCCTAGAAACGAATTTCAATATTTTTATTGGCCTTGGTTTACTGGTGCTATATGATCCATGGCGATGTGCAATACTGATGTCTTTTTGTCTAACTGTTAGTCCAAGAATTCCATTTAGGACTTTCAAAACTGCTACTTCACTCTCATGTATACTCTCAGTGTTACCAGGGCAATGGACACCTGTATTTTTATGCCCTCCTTCCGTGTGTATTGTTCAAGCAGGTTGTTCTTATTTCCATTGTCATCTACATGTACTCTATCTGACAGTTTTTCATTGACACTGCCTGTTCTCTAAGTTGTGTTGTTACGTTTGTTAGTTCTTCCTTAAGCTTAGTATTCTCTGCTACTAGTGTTTTAGTTTTTTCATTCACTGTTTTTTGTCCCTCAGTTTTTCCAGTTTCAAATAAAATCTTCTTTGACTTTGGTCAGGTTTTCCTTTATGAATATTTTGTCTTCCAAGCTTTTCAACTTTGTATCAAGGGCCTCAATTGTGATGACGTTATCAAGTTTATTGTACATTTCTAGTTGTTGTGTGCTCAAATCGTGAACCATGTCTTCCATACTCTTGCCCTTTGTTTGAAGTTTAAGGGGGAGGTCAAGTGAACAATTTTGAATGGGGATTTCCATGCAAATCTGTGGAGCAACAGTTACAGAGTTGCACATACTTCTGAGTGTGACTTGATTTGGTACTGGAAACAACAGGTATTTATCTGTCGGGTCCACTTGGTAAATTATAACATTTTGCAATAAATATATTTTTGAGAATTTGTTTCTAGAATTACATCACTTGACCTACATTTGAAAAATCATTATAAAATTCAAAAATAAGTTCACCAACATTATAATGGAACGAGTTCCAAGCGGACCCGCCAGATAAATACCTGTTGTTTTCAATGCCACAGCAAGTCACACTCAGAAGTACGTACAACTCTGTGGCCGGATTCGTCATCTCCGGTTTAAACATCCGAGTTTAAACCTGGTTTAAACCTACATTGGCGGTCCAGCCAAACCGGGTCTAAGGGGGCATTTTGTCGTTCAGTTGCCAGCTAATTGACAACTCGATTCGGTGATGCAATCAAACTACCCTCTTACCAATCGGACCAAAAGATAGGCCGATATAATGGTTATTGACAAGTCATAACTTATCGTGACCGCGTGCACGCTCAATGGATTTATTCATTGAGAAACAAGTATCGTTCATTGACTATTAATCCGATATCATTCTGTATTTAAATCAATATAACAAAGGGCATGTCTCTCAACACGAGTTTCACGCTCTGTTCATCACTTTGTTTCTGATAGATTTCTGCAAGATGCTTCACCCGCAAAGACAAAATTGTGTTTATTTACATGTATAACTGTATATATTAAAGGGTATATGAGCTGTCTATATGTCTGTCCGTTTGTCTGTTAGCAACTGTTCTCCAATACCCCTGGACCGAATTCAATTAAATTAGGTGTGGTGATTCGTGTGGTATAACGGCGTTAGGTTTTACAAATTTTGATTTAAAAGTAAGAAAAGTATAATTTTTAAAAGACGAAAAAAATTGTGTTAAATTGAGTTGTACGTGTGCAACCATGCATAGGGACAGCTTTAAATAAAGAAATATATTACATGCGTTGATTTGTTTTCATCAATGTCACAAATTTCCCGTCATGCAGAAAATCAAAAAGGTTCCCAGGTTTTGAACTGGTAGAATATTATGGGAATTTATTGGCGTAGCCAGAGTAGAGCTTTGTGGCATGATCTACATTAAAATAAGTTATCAAATTTAACTCATATAGCAATATAAGTTTAGGATTGCACACTATGTGTATAGCACATCTGGTCATGCAGTAGCATCGTTTTGGTGTCAAAATTAAAACGTTGAACCCTTCAAATGAATTCGTAGAAAACACCAGTATTTGTGATTGCCACAAGCCAAACAAAAACAACCCAAGATAGTTGTAAAAATCATACATTTAGGAACATGTCCATATCTGAGCAAAGCTCGCATGCGAATGAATCAACTGTTACATGATAACACCAGTCGGCAGTCGCAATTCCGCCGTGAAGAAAAGACGGATTCGTCATCTCAAGTTCAGCCTCGATAAAGCTGATTTAGCTGGACCGCCGAATTATATGGTTAGGTTGCCGGTTTGAGCTTACAAAACGCAAAAACAATATTGAAATTGACAAAAACTTATCCCCATACGCTTTATATGTGTGACTGCTTCTCGCTTATAAATTTCCAATCAAAATATAATCGCTGTCGTGTTTATTGATTTTCTCAATCAATAAAACGAGGCGGTCCGCATTAGGAAATATGTTTAATTATCTCGACGATACAGAGACACTACTGTAAACCAATGGTCTGGCTGGACCAGGTTTAAACCAGATATGACGAATGCGTCACTTAGACATGCGGTCTCGGGTTTAAACCACTGATTATGCTGACTCATGGCGGTTTAAACCTAGAGGTTTACGTAGACCAGGTTTAAACATGAGATGACGAATCACGCCAGCAACTTTTCTCCATAGATATGCATGGAAATTCCCATTCAAAATTGTTCACTTGGCCTCCCTCTTAAAATTACTCACAGATCCTTTTTCTGTACTTGTCTGTTGATTCGGTTTCTTCTTTGGTTGCTTTTCCGACATCTCAGACTGATCCCTGCTTTCATCTTAGCTGGATGCGCTCATGTTATGTCGTTTTGGCATAACAGGAATCCGTTCTCAGTGTATTGTAACAAAGGATTATTTACCTCGAAAATGGGAGATGAGAATTCCGATTTCAAACCAGTGTCCAATTACGTCAGCAAATGATTGCGAGTGTCGGGCGGAATTATCCGCAGTCGGCGAATTATGTTCAGGTAACACAAAGTTGTGGTTGTTTGGGAAACGATCGATTTTCAAGTTTATAAAAATATACAATGGTAAACTGCGATTTCTAACCAGTCCCTTAAGGTCGTCATCTGTTTAACCCAACATATATAGAGGATATGAAATGAGTGTTTCTCTCATATGATATTTATGAAACCGGAGGCTCGAGAAAACTGAAAATTCGCGACGAGTTTCATAAATATCATATGAGAGAAACACGAATTACATATTCTATTTATCATATGACACCTATAAATTGATTATGATGTCCAAAACGCACAGAAATAACTAAATAGCTATATGACATCGGCAGCAAAAGGTTAATGTGACGTCACTTCATTGCACCGGAAGCCCAATTACACCTGGTGAACTAGCAGAAATAATATGCACGCTAAGATATAGTGCGCTATTCTGTTCTCAGTTTGTGACATTATATCGTATGTTTATTATTAGATAAATACGAATTACATATTCTATTTATCGTATAACAATGTCAAAAACTATATATTACAAGATTTTAATTGCGAGAATTTCGGCATCGCGTTGATTGACGCGCACGAATTTGACCTGCATTTAGTTAGAGATGCGGCTCGGCCCCGGCTGCCATTCAGCCAATCAGAACACACTTTTTGTCAACAAACCAATCAAATTAACGGAAGGTGATATGAACTAGTAATTGATATGAAATTGAGTCATATGATAAATATATATATTACATCTGATACATTTTAATATCAAGCCCGAATATACACATTCGTGTTTCTTATCAACCAATCAAGTGTCGCTGACTTTTGTAAACTCCTGGTTATAGTTGGTTCTAATATGAATCCATTGGATTTCATGAGAGCCACTGGATACCCAGCCGGTCGATTATTAACGTGGGCGTATCCCCCCTGCCCTAGCACTGCCCAACTTAACACAATCCCCTTCTTCGCATGCCTAACAACATTATCGACGAAAGCGCTTTCGTATTGCCTCGGAATGTGTTCAGCTACTTCGAGTGATATTATCCAGTCGTATATCGGAATCCCGTATTGTGGAATGGTCAGATCCATGAATTGCACACTCCCATTTGTGAAATCCTCGCAGTAAGGATTTCCGTCATAGGCGTCATATACCGGTACCCTGTGCGATTTGAGAATTTCTCTCTTGTAGACCCCCATTCCATCTCCGAAACTTCCTACGCTCGCTCCTTCGAAGAGATCAACCAGTGCCTTGATGAGTTTCATGTCGGTGAGATGTGATTCCATGCCTTTTGAGCAAAATGCTCCCGTGTCTGACGTCACATACCCTGTCTGTAATGAATAACAGTTTTTATTTAAACAGATTCATTCCGTATAATCAGGTCAGGACATCCTAAATTCAGATATTATAGTTATATTAAAGGCAATCAATCCGAATTAACAATCGCAAAAGACTATTTACTTGGTTTCGGGGGTAAAAATATGTTGATTCGAGTCGAGGAACCCACTCATGAAAGCTAGGACTGATCAGATATCGATGTTTGAAATCAATTATTTTAATTTTAAATGGCCCGGCAAACCGTCGACGAGTAGAACTCATCTGACAAGATAGCGGATGAAGATTGATAACTCTAAAATCCATTGGCTTTTTTGTGTCAGATATTTGGCAACCGGCAAAATTTCGTTGAACAAGACGTTGATAAATAACATGTTTTGGGCAATTTTATACTATAGTTTACTGTGGTTAGCATTTTTTTTGGGCAATTAATCGGTCCTGATAACTGAAGCGGCATTTCAAAAAATGTTGCTGTTGTTGTTGGAATCTGATGATATGGAAACCGTCCAATCGGATTTACTATGATATGTAACTAGGGATACCGTCGTGTTGTGAATTCAATACAAGAGGCATAACCCAACATCACATTTCCAACAAAAACCAAATCCCATTGCTTACCTTTAATTCCCAAATCTTACCCCATTCCAGTTCTTATCTTATCTCTTGCTATCTGTTGTTGAGTGTGATCTATGTAAAGGATAATGACTGATTGGAGTGTCTGAGGCCAAATAATCACCAAGGCCGCGAAGCGGCCGCGGGTGATTATTTTGCCTCAGACACTCCACGAGGTCATTATCTGACTTAAAACCCATACACCCATGTGCACATATTAGGAGTGGTATATATGGGTATTCGGACACTGTTGTGATCACAGTGGTCTTTCGAATATGTATCATTGTATAAGCTGACTGCTCATGTTGGCCAATGTGCCGCTGTGTTGAAACCATCGAAACCTACCATCCAATAATTTTATTGGTTTGGCCTATACATTGCTGACCCGACAGTGAGTGGTTAGCAACTCTGCGTGTGATATCTTACCATAATATGCAGTCGTCACAATTCAGCACGGACTGAATGCAAGTTATCATTAATCAGGAAAAAGCACTATATTCTTGTCATCTCATACTTATGGTCTGGCTTCCCCATTCAGAAAAAAAAGCAATTCAATTCAGAGAATCATGCTACCGTGGCTTGTCGCTGTATACTGTGGACTCACGGCTTGCATGTGAGATAATATTTTGTAATTTATATATATTTCAACCTTTTTACGAATATGATTTCATATTCAATCGTTATCTGTTGAAAGATTACTCGCTTAAATTTCAATAACTCTTCTTTGGTCAAAGAAGGGACGTGGTTACACGGTTTTCATTTGGGTGCGGCGTCAAGCTTTGAAGTTTCAACTGTATCCCCTCCATTCTGCAAACTGTCCTGAATCCCATTTCGGGTAGCAAACTTATCATTCTCCAACTGCATTTCTTGTTTTTCTCTTGTTTTTTTTCTGTTTTGCCCATCCGTGTTAGTTGTTATTTTAGAGAAGTCGCGATTACTCACATTGACATAATTATCGTTCTTCACATCCATTCTATTATTCGTAGAACTTATTTTAGTTGACCTTAATTTAATTTAGAAATAGATCGATAAATTATTTCTATAGTATGACTGTGGGGGTGGGGCCGTGTTGGCTGGCAAATCTTATCACACACGACGATCTAAGATTTCTATGTATATTATACAAACTTTATTTTGCTTAGCAATCAACATGTTATATTTCAATATTGATGTGGAAATGTAGATTCCGTTTGGGTATATCCGACTAGGAATTTCTAATTGCACTTGTAACCAAACTAAATCTGGAAAATAATATTTGGGCTGCAAGTATATATATACAAATGGTATACCTCAAGCTTTCCAATTGTTGTATACATGTCTCACCTAACATCCGCTATGGTGGTAATGTTTCCAATTTATGACACTTTTAGTACAAATATTCACCAAACATAAGAACGATTTAAATTTTAACATCAGATAAATGTCAATTCTCCCCTTTTGATGTCGCTGGGGGATTAACATGTCGAATGTGGTTCATCCACTGGAAGATACCCATACGGTGTTTCCACCCCTGGTTAAGTAGTCCTGCTAAGTTGCTATGATGCTGTTGTGTCCTGCTGATTTGCTATTATGCTGGTAGGGGACAACTGATGCTGTTAAATAATATATATTGATATTTTCCTAAGTTTTGTTATTTAGCTGTGTTTGGCTAATCTGCTTTGAGAATAAAGCTAATGTGTGCACGAAACATCAAACACATGTATATATTTTTAATAACTTAATCCTGGCTGCTCGTATGTTTGCAAAGCGACATGATTCGATATTCGATCACTTGAATTATTTTTTCTGTGGCTTTATGTGGCATGAGAATTTTAGCGTATTTATCGACCTACATGTATGTTGAGACCTGGAACCGGACCGCTATGTAATAAAACGGGCATTATTTGGATCTTCAAACCACCCATCCCTTGAAATATCTTGCAATATATATGTTTTCCAATGCTTTATAAACATAATAGCCTTTCTCCATTTGTTCATATTAGCCACAGGTCGGGAAAATGACATCTAAGAACAAATAACGGTACATTTTCAAAACAGCGTACTTTGCTCTACCAACATCATAGTAATTCACCAGCACACATCAGCAGCAAAGCAGGACCACTTAACCAGGAGTGTTTATTCCTTTTCCGAGGTGGTCATTATTTTACCGGTCATTATTCAGATAATGCACAGTTGAGCTAATAATGACTCGCAAAATAATTACCACATCGGCGAGCTAACACATCGGCGTCTTCGGTGTTAGATATTCGTCAGGTAATACTCAAGCGACAACAATAGGCAGACGCCCAAGTGGGTTTTAAATTAAAATCACCACTGAGTTATCTAAAGTACAAACCAGAAAAAATTCCCGCCTGACTCGCCCGAACGGCCTTATGTAGTTCGGAAAAGTTAAGCGATCTTGGAGAGGACTTACACAAAATCCACAAAATGCTTGTTGTCTCATCCCATTCCAATCACCCATAATCATCCATTGGCATTTAAAAAAAATATTCATTTTGTCTTTTTGTATTGGGAATAAATATTGTTTGCCGAACTTTACACCAACAAAAACTGAATGAACAAGAAATTCAATAAATTGAGGAAAAACACCCACTGTTCTGAGTGGTATTGATAAGCTATTGGAGGGTCTACCACTTCGCATGCAAAATAACATGAGATGAAGATGGGAATGACCCACCATATAGTACACACATATAGTAATAAGAATTAACGTTATGATTTTGAAACTAACCATGCTAGAATATTGACCGTAAGGTGGTATTAACTACTACGAGTACTATTAGTAATACTAGTACTATTCTATCATAATATATGTGGACATGATGTATAGGAAATATTAAAGGACAAACCAATAGTTACAATACAATTATAATTTTTTTGTTAATTAAGCGCAAGAAGAGCTAATTGCGCTTAAGCACAATAAGGGAATATTTAAATGCGCTTAAGCGCAATGAAGAATATTCAAATAATTGAGTGAGACACGGGGATTTGTCGCCCGCTCGAGACCTGGAATGTCTGGTGACATTCCAGGTCGAGAGCGGCGACAAATCCCCGTGTCTCACGAAAACAAGGGTGATAACTGTTTTGTTATCCGACAAAGGTGTACACACGAACCTCCTTAATAGCAGGCCTAAGTACGTGCATATATACTTTAATCCAGTTCGAAGAGTTAATTTTATGTTTTTCAGAAAATAAAACATTCACATTCTGGATCAATTAACACACCCATTATTTGCGCAGCTATTCTCCGGTCAGTTTGCTGGTCGCATGGTGGGAATCGGTTCACGGAAAGAGGAGTAAAGCAATTTCGAAGTTGAGTAGCATGCAGCGAAATGTTCGGTTTCGTTCAAATGAGCGTAAAGACGCAGACACACGTGTTAATTTCCAGAACGCTAAACTGTGAAACTAACACGTTGTAGTTGTGCAAAAAGAAATTGACTTTGTTACAGATTGTTACGCAACATAAGTGTATTTTTCTGAAGTCTGAGGAAGTCTGAGAAATAGTCAATTGATAAACAGTAAAGAGTGGCTATTTGATCTAGTACATAAACTTATTTGTAACGTATGTACATCGTATGTGCGATTGTCTGCAGCACATACCAACTGCATAATAAGAATTATCTATTTGTCCCACGGTTTTTATTAGTGATATAAAAATGTCCAATAGGAACATTACACCTTATAACGGATTTGTGTCCGTGATAACACCATTTATACATAGCGTGCTTTAATTGAAAATAAAAAAACACACAAATATGCAAATTAGCAAATACCACAGTTCGCGGTTGTTATGAAACAGTGGGGTTTATAAAAACAGTGTTTTCGAAAATTATTAGAGAGCTGTGAGAGTGTCTCTGCACGTTGAGTTCTTCGTAGTTCTATGTTTACTGTTAACAGGTGAGCGGTCAATAACTGAGACAATGTTACCCTCGAGGGTAATATGGTGATTTACGGCCCGCTATGTGACGCACTCTCAGCCAATCAGAAGAGAGGAAAATGTGATGAAATGGGATGAAGGATAACAATATATTATGTATAGTACATAAACTCCTTATAATTCAGGTGGTGTAGTCCACCCCCATGGTACAATGGGTGGAACAAATATAGGATTATTCTACTATTTGCAGAAGGGTGATCTAATGAGAGAGATTTTAATTGCTCTTAAGTGCAATGGGGATATAATTGCGGTTAAGCATAATAAGGAATGTCTTATTGCACTTAAGCGCAATAAGGTATATATAATTGCGCTTAAGCACAATCACTTAAGGAATATTATTTTTGCACTTAAGCTCCATGAGAAATATTCTCACTGGGCTTAAGCGCAATTAGAGATCCCTTAAGTTATTGCGGTTAATCGAAATTGTCCATTAAATGTCAATTTGGTTTCCCATAGAGATCATCAATGACGTCTATGCACAAGGGAGCCAGCGCAATATTCTCTTTTGGGATTCCAATTGTTGGCTTATTAAATATGCACATATTCTTAAGAATCAATCGCGCACGAAGCGCCTCCCGTATGTCGTGTTTTGGATCCTAGTGAATTAAAATATCATTGAAATAATCGGTTTCCCCAATGAGCATCCATATATTCAATATACATGTTTTGGAACAGAATTAGGTAATCCATATTGGACGCCATCATGGAATTTTATTTTTATTTTTTTATTTTCACCCATATTTATTAGTTATGTGGATGAAGTTATCATTAAACCTCACATCCTTATATTGGTTATGTAGATGGAGTTATCATTAAACCTCACATTTTATATTGGTTATGTAGATGGAGTTATCATGAAATCTCACACCCTTATATTGGTTATGTAGATGGTGTTATCATTAAACCTCACATCTTTATGGTTATGTGGATGGAGTTATCATTAAACCTCACATCCTTATATTGGTTAGGTTATGTAGATGGAGTTATCATTAAACCTCACATCAGTGTGTTGGGGATTTTGGACCTTGACTTGGGACCTTTGGTTTTCAACGCAACAAATGCGTGTACACCTTATACACAAATTTCTTATGTAGCCAGAGTTTTTCTTGGATAAAATGAGTTTGAAGACTGCTTAAATTTTGAAATGTTGTCAGTTTTGTATCGTCTGCAACGGAACTCGGTATGTTGAAGCAAAAGTTACAAGAGATAAAATGTGTACGTAACGAGACTATAATACAAATGCAAAAATAAATTGAGGGAGGGGTGGCCGATACAGGGAACTAAGGGTTGAACCGATATAAATTTGTAGAGTGATAACGACCAATGTTGACATATTATGCATCTCAACTCTACTGTTGCAACAAGGCTATACAATAGGGGGTGTCATAATCTTAGTTATCTCTATATAGTGCCAGAATAGTCATTTATGGACTTCTATAGTGGTACAATGCAAATAAAAATAAATTGATAAAAATATGTATGTAACATAACTATATGGAAAGAAAAAAAATAATTTGGGCCGGGATTAGATGTTGGGTTGGTTATATGGAGAAAAGGGGGTTCATACCAATGAACTGACATAAATTAGTAGAGCGATAACGATCGATAAATTAGTAGAGCGATAGCAATCAATGTTGCCATGTACTGTACTGTAGCGGCAATGATATAAAATGGGGGGGGGTCTGAAATTATCTCTATCTCTATAGATGGCACCAGAATTACATAGAAAGGAATATCGATTGAAAAACGTATATGGTACACTATAGTAATACCATAGACATAAGTATAAAAATCACATGATAAAATATGTACGTAACGTAACTATAGCGATGAAAAAAAAAAAAAATTGGACCGGGATTAGAGGTTGGGTTGGTTATATGTGGATAATTGGATATGGGATTCAAACCGATGAAACGATATAAATTAGTAGAGCGACAAAGACCAATGTTGACACTTAGTCAGCCTATGCGCCAATGTGCCAATGTGCTGAAATAGGGGTTGATACGATAGACCAAAATAAATTTGTCGGGTGATAATGACCAATGTTGATGTATAAAGTAATGCGACTGTACGGTCGCACAATTATCAGGTAGAACCGGTCAAATATGTACTATGGGCCAAATATGAAGCAGCTCAGAAAACACTTGCAGGGCCCTAAAATTTATTTAACATGGGATTTGCAATTCAAATCGATTTATGTCGATAAAACTCTTATTTTTCAAAATTTTAAGCTGAGACTTGGTGTGTCTGAGTGGAATACTTATATATTCCTAACATGACAGGGTCCAGATCGTAAGTATGTTTTAGATGGAAGAAATTAATTTCTTTCGCTAATAAAATTCCAGCGTGATCGTGGGCTGTGCGTTGATTTTGTATACAACTGTACAAACAGTCAAGTGTCGTTTTGGTCAAAATATCGCTTTCTCGACTTGGAAATCTGATCCGAATAATAGCTAAGATGTATTTAGATAGAATTATCGAAAGAATTTGACCGATTAGGGTGCATTTTGAGAGAATCGAGTGGAGAAAACTTTTGCATCAAACACGCGAATTCTGCCAATTACAGTTGCAGACGAGATGTGTCAGAATCAGATTGACAACAAATTGAACAATTGCAGGCCTCAAACTCAACTTTTTGGAAGGTAAATCCAATAATTAGATATCAAAACAATCCTTCCTGAGCACATTCAAAGATATCCCACAAGTTTTTAATATCTTAGGATGCAGAAACAGTCGAAATAAATGAATTGAAATCACGCTTCCGAGACGAAGCGAGGCATGTACGATTTGAGGCGCCTGTTTACGATGACGTCATTTGCGTTGCTCCCCAACCTTGACTCTTTCCACTTTAAACGGCATTTCAATTAGTTGAAATTAAAAATTTCTCAAGTTCCAGCTCAACCTGAATCTAGTTACCCAATTGGCAGATATACTTTAGCAGTACCTATTAGTTTTATCAGTTATAACTATAATTTTATTGACGATATGAGCTCAACATCATAATATGAAACTGTTTATGGCGGTGTTATCAAAACGTGTACTTTGATAATGATTCTAATTTTATTTTGCGATCAAACGTCAGTGCAGCTCGGCAGAAACGCATGGGCGCTAGTTCAGTTCAGCAGAAACGGATGAGACCTACGATCACAGTATACCCAATGGACGCGTCGGATAGTGGGTGAAAAAACGGTGTCATACAAAATCGGTACCATGTTTATTTATGTGACGAATTAACATGATATAACATGAAATAGTCATGATGTTACACGATAATGAAGTCAGCCATCATGTCATACAAAATCGGTACAATGTTTGTTTATGTGACGAAATAACATGATATAACATGAAATAGTCATGATGTTACACGATAATGAAGTCAGCCGTCATGTCATACAAAATCGGTACAATGTTTGTTTTTGTGACGAAATAACATGATATAACATAAAATAGTCATGATGGTACACGATAATGAAGTCAGCCATCATGTCATACAAAATCGGTACAATGTTTGTTTATGTGACGAAATAACATGATATAACATGAAATAGTCATGATGGTACACGATAATGAAGTCAGCCGTCATGTCATACAAAAACGGTACCATGTTTGTTTTTGTGACGAAATAACATGATATAACATAAAATAGTCATGATGGTACACGATAATGAAGTCAGCCATCATGTCATACAAAATCGGTACAATGTTTGTTTATGTGACGAAATAACATGATATAACATGAAATAGTCATGATGGTACACGATAATGAAGTCAGCCGTCATGTCATACAAAATCGGTACCATGTTTGTTTATGTGACGAAATAACATGATATAACATAAAATAGTCATGATGGTACACGATAATGAAGTCAGCTAACATTCCATTGGTTTAAATTATGTTATAAATGAGCGGTTAAGTGATCATGGTAATATCATTTATAAATGAGCAGTTAAGTGATCATGGTAATATCATGTTATAAATGAGCTGTTACGTGATCATGGTAATTTCAACCCATCGTTGATGTGAAATTTGCACACGTCCATGCACATTCCGTATAGCGTGTATATCCAAACGAAATAAATATTTATTAAGTGCGTCTACTCGCATTTAATTTGAAACAAACGTCGCACTATCGTCGACTCGAATTCAAATACCACCAAATTACGTCATGCTCGTTGGTGTTTTCCAGTTTGCATTGGAATCCCCTCATTAGCATATCATTATGTAGCTCGTTTGAATTCGATTCGTCGGTAGTGCGACGTTTGTTCCAAGGGTAAGGCGACAAAGGAGCATTATGCGGCTCTGCGGAAACGTGATCCTTTATTGACAAACCCGCAGGCGCTAGCAGTTCTATTGACACAATTCAATTCAATTATTTAATCACTCAAACCGTCAAGATGACACACTAGAGCGTGATGGAATACAATTGAACAGTGCATATAATTTTTGTGCAAATTTCAAAAGTGGTGCGCGGTGAAAATTACACATATTTAATAAAAAACAGTTGATTGAGAACAACCCATGATTGTGCAAATGTCGGATTTTAATGTAACACGTATATAATATGCCTCAGGAGTTTCTGTATAAAATAAAATAAGGACCCGTCTAATGAATAAAGAATAAAATATGGACCCGTCTAATGAATAAAGAATAAAATTAGGACCCGTCTAATGAATAAAGAATAAAATAAGGACCCGTCTAATGAATAAAGAATAAAATAAGGACCCGTCTAATGAATAAAGAATAAAATAAGGACCCGTCATAAAGAATAAAATAAGGACTCGTCTAATGAATAAAATAAGGACCCGTCTAATGAATAGAGAATAAAATAAGGACCCGTTTAATGAATAAAGAATAAAATAAGGACCCGTCATAAAGAATTCAATAAGCACCCGTCTAATGAATAAAGAATAAAATAAGGACCCGTCATAAAGAATAAAATAAGGACTCGTCTAATGAATAAAGAATAACATAAGGACCCGTCATAAAGAATAAAATAAGGACCCGTCATAAAGAATAAAATAAGGACCCGTCTAATGAATAAAGAATAAAATAAGGACCCGTTTAATGAATAAAGAATAAAATAAGGACTCGTCTAATGAATAAAGAATAAAATAAGGACCCGTCATAAAAAATTCAATAAGGACTCGTCTAATGAATAAAGAATAAAATAAGGACTCGTCTAATGAATAGAGAATAAAATAAGGACCCGTCTAATGAATAAAGAATAAAATAAGGACCCGTCATAAAGAATAAAATAAGGACCCGTCATAAAGAATAAAATAAGGACCCGTCTAATGAATAAAGAATAAAATAAGGACTCGTCTAATGAATAAAGAATAAAATAAGGACTCGTCTAATGAATACAGATTAAAATAAGGACCCGTCTAATGAATAAAGAATAAAATAAGGACTCGTCTAATGAATAAAGAATAAAATAAGGACTCGTCTAATGAATAAAGAATAAAATAAGGACCCGTCATAAACAATAAAATAAGGACCCGTCATAAATAATAAAATAAGGACCCGTTTAATGTATAAAGAATAAAATAAGGACCCGTCTAATGAATAAAGAATAAAATAAGGACCCGTCATAAAGAATAAAATAAGGACCCGTCTAATGAATAAAGAATCCGTCTAACTGGAAAATATGGAACATATGCAACATATGAACCAAGTTGACACGTTGATGTGCTGTGGGTGTGTGTGAGGGAGGGTGTGTGTGAGGGTGTGTGTGAGGGTGTGTGGCCACGTGTATGAAGGTATGTGTGTGAGATGGAGAGAGAGAGAGATAGAGAGAGAAAGAGGGAGAGAGAGAGAGAGAGAGAGTGAAGATCGAGTATAGCTCTTGCGACATTACCCCTCTACTGGCCAAAACACTTCAAGTTGTTTCCAATCTTTACCAGAGCAACGCCGGGTACCCCAGCTAGTAGTTTACAAGAAAACCATAGTCAAAAATGGTAACACCACCAAGACCATATTATTACCCCTAAATATAAATTATAATATAAAATATATTGCTTACATGAATGCACCGTCTCAGAATACCGTTAAAACAACAAATCCTTCAAATTATTTAAAAAAACTATATTTCTGCAGGTTCCTTATTCACCACACCACACAGCGTCTAAATGCGGATACAAAATCGGAGGTATTGTCTTCCCGCCAAGAGTGCATGACCCAGCCATTGTTCAGTATACCCAAACGTCGAAAGCAATGAACGCGGTCATAATGGTTACATACTGCAACTTTAAAACATGCTAGAAGCTGCCTCGATAATTTTAACATAAAACTTGGGTTTAAATGACAACTGTATCTATGATATTTGCCCATGAAATCTTCAATAAATAGATTAACGCATAGCTAACGGTAATTTCATTGAATTAACCAACCTTTGAGTGAGAAAATCGTAGTGAAAGGTTACAGGTCAATGTGACACATCTACCTGTTCCACATCGTTATCGCTTTATGCGCTGCATCGAAAGTATCCTGCCTATATCAGCATGTTGTTGGGAAGATGTGAAATATAAATTTCAAGGCTCAGTTCATTCGTGTAGTAATTTCGTATGAATCAAAAGCACTTCATTCGTGTATTACTAACGTGAAGTTGTTCTATTTTGAAAGCAATCATGATGTGTAAAACTTTCATTAAATTACAATAACCCAATGCTGTGGTATAACAGGTTTCTAGTCAAATAACCCAGAGTGACTTAATTCACAATGAAGTAGACTGCTGCAGATGCGATATGTATTGTTTATACAGAGCTTAAGTGTGTAAATATCACATGATCTCGTGATAAGATGACCACATACATGTTCGAGCATGTATTCTGTAAACGCTCAGGTTAATCACAACCCAAAGGGTTGTTTTACGGTATTGCGTAAGCGACGCAAGTATAGTTGTGACGTCAATAATTTCTATACTCCGACAACATGAACAAATAGTTTTTACATCCGGGCGATTCAGACCTATGGGACCCAGTGGTGGCCGCCATGTTGGAATAAAATTGACAAATTAATAAAACGAATTTATTTTTCTTCTTCGATTAGCCTCGCCATAGCAACACTATTAAATTTGAAAAACAAAATCAACTTATTCAAAATTAAATGCTTAATATGGATTCGGCAAACCTCGCCAGATTCCGTGCTGTTACAGTTTGAAAATTACGTCCCAATCATTCTCAGCGTGTTGGTCATTTTGTCGTTGATTACCAACAATGAATTGGTACAGTAATAAGCATAACAAATTGAAAATTTCTTACATCATCATGTTTTCAGTTTGGGTCCAATAGTCTGCATCAACATCAAGATATGAACTGTCAGATGACACTGACCAATGCTCCGATCCGCTGTCGTCTTGGTCATTGTCAGCATCTGCAATCACGCGCGCGTGTATCAATGGTACATGTATATGGTCATCTTATCACGTGATCATGTGATATTTACACACTTAAGCTTAAGTATGTAAACATCGGATTTGCTCATCAGACGATAAGCTGACAATATTTACGCATGGTAAAATTAGATTCATACATAACGGTAAGGGTAAGGTAATTGTTTTATGGTCGTGTTTTTGTTAAGGCCATGTTCTAACATAGATCGATAAATTCAGAGGTATTTAATATATTATATAATTTATTCGTCTATATTTTATCAATGTTGTAATGATAGTGTAAACATTCGCTCGTTCTTTTATCACAAATAATCACACGAGTCAATGGATTAGTAAAGCAACAGATTATAGTAATGCGATAGCGAACATCAAACAAGTCTGCACACGCATATCTGTCAAAAGATGCAATAGCAGTCATTGGTCTATTTATCCACGGTGTAACTTTTCGATCTATAGGATGTTTCACACAGTAGGACTAACGAATTTGTAAATGTGAAATTGATGGGGCAACATTTGTGAACATATGCGGACACCAGATTGGCGCATTTACTGATCACGTGATAAGCTGCTAATATAGTCCAGGTAATAAGATTACTATATGTATGCATAAGTCTGAATAGCTCGATAAACTGCTAATATGTACAGGTATGTCAACATCTGCAACCATGTGAGAGAGAGGGTGTCTATTATGTGCGGCATACGAGTGAATGCTTTATCTAAGAGATTACATATGAGCATTCAATACAGGTAAACCATTTGCCTAATCTGAGATTACTGTATTTAAAGTGTCTGAACCTTTACGCAAATAATTTGGTTAAGCCATCTTAAGCTGAGATTCTTTGGTTGATTCGTCAGCCATTTAATCACAAATATATAGTTGGTCAAAATACAGTAAGATGTATGCCTGTCTGAACCTTTACGGACAACTGATTTGTTTTTTGCACAAAAAAACAACTTCACACATGTACCGCTCAAAATATACGCATGGTCAATTTTAACAATGACGCTCAAATATAACTATGACGACCTGCCCAATTTTATCAAAATATACTTACGCCCATTTTTATCAATGACTCTCAAATATATAGCACTATAACACTATCATACTCAAAATACACTTACTCCCAATTTTATCAACGACGTCAACGAGACCCGTCTTACTATTAACCCCTCAAAATCCGGTAAAATACTATATAAACAAAAATAGCCCGGGACCGCCCGGGCGGCCCCGCGGGCCCGTGGACACTATATATCGACGTTATAACGTAGCGAGGTCAACATAGAACATTTTACTCTCTCGCTCGTCTCCGGCCGGTGTTATTAACACCACAAATGCCGATATTGACTAAGAGAGCCCTGGTGATTACGGGTGTCTTCGTGTGTTTTCGGACAGTATATTATGGTGATGCGTGGTAGTGCAATACACCTGAGTGTTAATTCCATATATTGACTCGTTGATGTGTCCACGGCCGATGTTATTAACCCCTCAAAATCCGGTAAAATACCATATAAACAAAAAGAGCCCGGGACCGCCCGGGCGATCCCATGGGCCCATGGACACTATGTCTCGACATTATAGCGTAGCAACATACCCCACGAGATCAACCTAGTAAAAAGTTTACTCGCTCGCTCGTCTCCGGCCGGTGTTATTAACCCCTCAAATGCCGGTAAAATACCATATAAACAAAAAGAGCCCGGGACTGCCCGGGATCACCGGGACCGCCCGGGCGACCCCATGGGCCCGTGGACACTATATATCGACGTTATAACGTAGCGACATACCCCACGAGGTCAACTTAGAAAATTTTACTCGCTCGCTCTTCTCCGGCCGGTGTTATTAACCCCTCAAATGCCGATATTGACTACGGGTGATTACGGGTGTCTTCGTGTGTTTTCGGACAGTATATTTTGTTAATTGCATATATTGATTCGTTGACGCGTCCACGACCGATGTTATTAACCCCTCAAAATCCGGTAAAATACTATATAAACAAAAAGAGCCCGTTACATGCTATTTACGCGATATTTATTATTGGAATATGAACAAAATTGTAATGTGATTTCTTATTATTGTGGTTTTAACTAATACCAATAATACTAAGACCGATTATGTCTACCAATGGACCCCGTTCTTGACCTGGCGTTATGGGATTTACTTATAACGATTGCACACATGCAAATACTTTATTGTTATCTCAACGATACCAACACTAACACACAAAATATGTTAACATAATTATAATACACTATAATGTACACAGTTTGATGCACATATACGTTTGAAAGTAAACCAAACTAAGAAGCCAAATATTTTGAAAGAATTATAATACATGTAGCATATAATATACAACCGGTGATTGATGATACCCACCCCAGTTGGGGTCATTTCAGGAACGATAACTTTATCCGACCTATATTCTCAGCAGTACTCCCGTCGGTGTTAGACAGTTTGACCTATATTCTCCGCCCACGCATTGCATCATGGTCTATGTGAAATATTTTGAAGTTTTTGAAGTTTTTCGAAATTTTTGAAATTTTTGAAGTTTTTGAAATTTTTGAAATTTTTGAAGTTTTTGAAATTTTTTGGACATGCCCAACCGGTATACACATAGACCATGATGCAATGCGTGGGCGGAGAATATAGGTCAAACTGTCTAACACCGACGGGAGTACTGCTGAGAATATAGGTCGGATAAAGTTATCGTTCCTGAAATGACCCCAACTGGGGTGGGTATCATCAATCACCGGTTGTATATTATATGCTACATGTATTATAATTCTTTCAAAATATTTGGCTTCTTAGTTTGGTTTACTTTCAAACGTATATGTGCATCAAACTGTGTACATTATAGTGTATTATAATTATGTTAACATATTTTGTGTGTTAGTGTTGGTATCGTTGAGATAACAATAAAGTATTTGCATGTGTGCAATCGTTATAAGTAAATCCCATAACGCCAGGTCAAGAACGGGGTCCATTGGTAGACATAATCGGTCTTAGTATTATTGGTATTAGTTAAAACCACAATAATAAGAAATCACATTACAATTTTGTTCATATTCCAATAATAAATATCGCGTAAATAGCATGTAACGGGCTCTTTTTGTTTATATAGTATTTTACCGGATTTTGAGGGGTTAATAACATCGGTCGTGGACGCGTCAACGAATCAATATATGCAATTAACAAAATATACTGTCCGAAAACACACGAAGACACCCGTAATCACCCGTAGTCAATATCGGCATTTGAGGGGTTAATAACACCGGCCGGAGAAGAGCGAGCGAGTAAAATGTTCTAAGTTGACCTCGTGGGGTATGTCGCTACGTTATAACGTCGATATATAGTGTCCACGGGCCCATGGGGTCGCCCGGGCGGTCCCGGTGGTCCCGGGCAGTCCCGGGCTCTTTTTGTTTATATGGTATTTTACCGGCATTTGAGGGGTTAATAACACCGGCCGGAGACGAGCGAGCGAGTAAACTTTTTACTAGGTTGATCTCGTGGGGTATGTTGCTACGCTATAATGTCGAGACATAGTGTCCATGGGCCCATGGGATCGCCCGGGCGGTCCCGGGCTCTTTTTGTTTATATGGTATTTTACCGGATTTTGAGGGGTTAATAACATCGGCCGTGGACACATCAACGAGTCAATATATGGAATTAACACTCAGGTGTATTGCACTACCACGCATCACCATAATATACTGTCCGAAAACACACGAAGACACCCATAATCACCAGGGCTCTCTTAGTCAATATCGGCATTTGTGGTGTTAATAACACCGGCCGGAGACGAGCGAGAGAGTAAAATGTTCTATGTTGACCTCGCTACGTTATAACGTCGATATATAGTGTCCACGGGCCCGCGGGGCCGCCCGGGCGGTCCCGGGCTATTTTTGTTTATATAGTATTTTACCGGATTTTGAGGGGTTAATAGTAAGACGGGTCTCGTTGACGTCGTTGATAAAATTGGGAGTAAGTGTATTTTGAGTATGATAGTGTTATAGTGCTATATATTTGAGAGTCATTGATAAAAATGGGCGTAAGTATATTTTGATAAAATTGGGCAGGTCGTCATAGTTATATTTGAGCGTCATTGTTAAAATTGACCATGCGTATATTTTGAGCGGTACATGTGTGAAGTTGTTTTTTTGTGCAAAAAACAAATCAGTTGTCCGTAAAGGTTCAGACAGGCATACATCTTACTGTATTTTGACCAACTATATATTTGTGATTAAATGGCTGACGAATCAACCAAAGAATCTCAGCTTAAGATGGCTTAACCAAATTATTTGCGTAAAGGTTCAGACACTTTAAATACAGTAATCTCAGATTAGGCAAATGGTTTACCTGTATTGAATGCTCATATGTAATCTCTTAGATAAAGCATTCACTCGTATGCCGCACATAATAGACACCCTCTCTCTCACATGGTTGCAGATGTTGACATACCTGTACATATTAGCAGTTTATCGAGCTATTCAGACTTATGCATACATATAGTAATCTTATTACCTGGACTATATTAGCAGCTTATCACGTGATCAGTAAATGCGCCAATCTGGTGTCCGCATATGTTCACAAATGTTGCCCCATCAATTTCACATTTACAAATTCGTTAGTCCTACTGTGTGAAACATCCTATAGATCGAAAAGTTACACCGTGGATAAATTGACCAATGACTGCTATTGCATCTTTTGACAGATATGCGTGTGCAGACTTGTTTGATGTTCGCTATCGCATTACTATAATCTGTTGCTTTACTAATCCATTGACTCGTGTGATTATTTGTGATAAAAGAACGAGCGAATGTTTACACTATCATTACAACATTGATAAAATATAGACGAATAAATTATATAATATATTAAATACCTCTGAATTTATCGATCTATGTTAGAACATGGCCTTAACAAAAACACGACCATAAAACAATTACCTTACCCTTACCGTTATGTATGAATCTAATTTTACCATGCGTAAATATTGTCAGCTTATCGTCTGATGAGCAAATCCGATGTTTACATACTTAAGCTTAAGTGTGTAAATATCACATGATCACGTGATAAGATGACCATATACATGTACCATTGATACACGCGCGCGTGATTGCAGATGCTGACAATGACCAAGACGACAGCGGATCGGAGCATTGGTCAGTGTCATCTGACAGTTCATATCTTGATGTTGATGCAGACTATTGGACCCAAACTGAAAACATGATGATGTAAGAAATTTTCAATTTGTTATGCTTATTACTGTACCAATTCATTGTTGGTAATCAACGACAAAATGACCAACACGCTGAGAATGATTGGGACGTAATTTTCAAACTGTAACAGCACGGAATCTGGCGAGGTTTGCCGAATCCATATTAAGCATTTAATTTTGAATAAGTTGATTTTGTTTTTCAAATTTAATAGTGTTGCTATGGCGAGGCTAATCGAAGAAGAAAAATAAATTCGTTTTATTAATTTGTCAATTTTATTCCAACATGGCGGCCACCACTGGGTCCCATAGGTCTGAATCGCCCGGATGTAAAAACTATTTTTTCATGTTGTCGGAGTATAGAAATTATTGACGTCACAACTATACTTGCGTCGCTTACGCAATACCGTAAAACAACCCTTTGGGTTGTGATTAACCTGAGCGTTTACAGAATACATGCTCGAACATGTATGTGGTCATCTTATCACGAGATCATGTGATATTTACACACTTAAGCTCTGTATAAACAATACATATCGCATCTGCAGCAGTCTACTTCATTGTGAATTAAGTCACTCTGGGTTATTTGACTAGAAACCTGTTATACCACAGCATTGGGTTATTGTAATTTAATGAAAGTTTTACACATCATGATTGCTTTCAAAATAGTACAACTTCACGTTAGTAATACACGAATGAAGTGCTTTTGATTCATACGAAATTACTACACGAATGAACTGAGCCTTGAAATTTATATTTCACATCTTCCCAACAACATGCTGATATAGGCAGGATACTTTCGATGCAGCGCATAAAGCGATAACGATGTGGAACGGGTAGATGTGTCACATTGACCTGTAACCTTTCACTACGATTTTCTCACTCAAAGGTTGGTTAATTCAATGAAATTCCCGTTAGCTATGCGTTAATCTATTTATTGAAGATTTCATGGGCAAATATCATAGATACAGTTGTCATTTAAACCCAAGTTTTATGTTAAAATTATCGAGGCAGCTTCTAGCATGTTTTAAAGTTGCAGTATGTAACCATTATGACCGCGTTCATTGCTTTCGACGTTTGGGTATACTGAACAATGGCTGGGTCATGCACTCTTGGCGGGAAGACAATACCTCCGATTTTGTATCCGCATTTAGACGCTGTGTGGTGTGGTAAATGAGGAACCTGCAGTAATATAGTTTTTTTAAATAATTTGAAGGATTTGTTGTTTTAACGGTATTCTGAGACGGTGCATTCATGTAAGCAATATATTTTATATTATAATTTATATTTGGGGGTAATAATATGGTCTTGGTGGTGTTACCATTTTTGACTATGGTTTTCTTGTAAACTACTAGCTGGGGTACCCGGCGTTGCTCTGGTAAAGATTGGAAACAACTTGAAGTGTTTTGGCCAGTAGAGGGGTAATGTCGCAAGAGCTATACTCGATCTTCACTCTCTCTCTCTCTCTCTCCCTCTTTCTCTCTCTATCTCTCTCTCTCTCCATCTCACACACATACCTTCATACACGTGGCCACACACCCTCACACACACCCTCACACACACCCTCCCTCACACACACCCACAGCACATCAACGTGTCAATTTGGTTCATATGTTGCATATGTTCCATATTTTCCAGTTAGACGGATTCTTTATTCATTAGACGGGTCCTTATTTTATTCTTTATGACGGGTCCTTATTTTATTCTTTATTCATTAGACGGGTCCTTATTTTATTCTTTATACATTAAACGGGTCCTTATTTTATTATTTATGACGGGTCCTTATTTTATTGTTTATGACGGGTCCTTATTTTATTCTTTATTCATTAGACGAGTCCTTATTTTATTCTTTATTCATTAGACGAGTCCTTATTTTATTCTTTATTCATTAGACGGGTCCTTATTTTAATCTGTATTCATTAGACGAGTCCTTATTTTATTCTTTATTCATTAGACGAGTCCTTATTTTATTCTTTATTCATTAGACGGGTCCTTATTTTATTCTTTATGACGGGTCCTTATTTTATTCTTTATGACGGGTCCTTATTTTATTCTTTATTCATTAGACGGGTCCTTATTTTATTCTCTATTCATTAGACGGGTCCTTATTTTATTCTTTATTCATTAGACGAGTCCTTATTGAATTTTTTATGACGGGTCCTTATTTTATTCTTTATTCATTAGACGAGTCCTTATTTTATTCTTTATTCATTAAACGGGTCCTTATTTTATTCTTTATTCATTAGACGGGTCCTTATTTTATTCTTTATGACGGGTCCTTATTTTATTCTTTATGACGGGTCCTTATGTTATTCTTTATTCATTAGACGAGTCCTTATTTTATTCTTTATGACGGGTCCTTATTTTATTCTTTATTCATTAGACGGGTGCTTATTGAATTCTTTATGACGGGTCCTTATTTTATTCTTTATTCATTAAACGGGTCCTTATTTTATTCTCTATTCATTAGACGGGTCCTTATTTTATTCATTAGACGAGTCCTTATTTTATTCTTTATGACGGGTCCTTATTTTATTCTTTATTCATTAGACGGGTCCTTATTTTATTCTTTATTCATTAGACGGGTCCTTATTTTATTCTTTATTCATTAGACGGGTCCTAATTTTATTCTTTATTCATTAGACGGGTCCATATTTTATTCTTTATTCATTAGACGGGTCCTTATTTTATTTTATACAGAAACTCCTGAGGCATATTATATACGTGTTACATTAAAATCCGACATTTGCACAATCATGGGTTGTTCTCAATCAACTGTTTTTTATTAAATATGTGTAATTTTCACCGCGCACCACTTTTGAAATTTGCACAAAAATTATATGCACTGTTCAATTGTATTCCACCACGCTCTAGTGTGTCATCTTGACGGTTTGAGTGATTAAATAATTGAATTGAATTGTGTCAATAGAACTGCTAGCGCCTGCGGGTTTGTCAATAAAGGATCACGTTTCCGCAGAGCCGCATAATGCTCCTTTGTCGCCTTACCCTTGGAACAAACGTCGCACTACCGACGAATCGAATTCAATTATTTGAATTAGATTCGTCGGTAGTGCGACGTTTGTTGCAAATAAATGCGAGTAGACGCACTACCGACGAAGAATGCGTGTGGTCAACACGAATTTAATTGCTGATGCGTCTGAGATCCGTGTTTGAAACTAACGTCGCATCACCGTCGACTCGAATTTAAATCGGAGACATGCAAACGAGCTACATAATGATATGCTAATGAGGGGATTCCAATGCAAACTGGAAAACACCAACGAGCATGACGTAATTTGGTGGTATTTGAATTCGAGTCGACGATAGTGCGACGTTTGTTTCAAATTAAATGCGAGTAGACGCACTTAATAAATATTTATTTCGTTTGGATATACACGCTATACGGAATGTGCATGGACGTGTGCAAATTTCACATCAACGATGGGTTGAAATTGTTCTTGTAATTTGATTTTCTCCAACAATGAATTATTGGAATTTGTTGTTTTTAGACCAACGTTTCCAACATTTGACTGAAATGGTCATCAGTCGGGAAGTCTGTGTCCTGGTCCCTCATGACCCCCGTGGCCAACCAAAAAAAAAAAACTACTAATTATTTTCCTATGGTTTTGTTAAAAATTATGAACTTAAATGGTCATCAGTTGGAAATGTTCCAACCTTCGTGGGGGTGTCAAGTTGTAAATTTTCAACACTTGGAAAGCTTGAGGTCAGTCTAATGCTATGGATATTTGGTTGCGGTTTTCATGTTCAAAGTTTTTCTCAAGTTTTACAAGATGCATAGAAATCAGGCCCCATCTTATCTTTCAACCATGATCCCACCCGATTCGACATCTTCTGGATATAATCACAGACGCGTAAGTATCCACCCTCCATATAGTAACAGAAATAAATATATGGATACGTTCTTACCGTCAGCAATACGCGCATGGAATAATATACCTGTCTCAATAAAAGCATAATTAACCGTGGAAGAATTCAAGCGTCTTCTGAAGGTCGGTCATACTAATTTAGCTAAGTTTTATTATCATAGTCACTCTCGTAGAGGCCAAGTATATCACACAAGAATGAGACTGGGGTGCAGCCATCTGAACAAAGATCTTGTTGTAAATTACGTAAGAGATTCCCCATTTTGCTCTTGTGGAGAATTTGTAGTTGAATCCGCGTACCACTTTCTTTTGCAATGTCCCCAATATAGTCAAATTAGAGCTGATATGATAGCCGCTCTGCCATTTTCGCCAGCAGATGTAAACATTGATGTCCTATTATATGGGTCTAATGAGATGTCCGATGAAACAAATTCTATAATATTTGAAGCTGTACAACTGTTTATTATCCAAAGTCGACGTTTCGATAATGTGTGAGCTCCGTGCGCAGGGGGTCGTGTATGTGAACATGATGTGCATAACTTGTATGTATAAATATGTAAGTCGCGTTTCTGCACATTGTGTTCGGGCATATCCGCCTGTCTGCCCACGGAGTGCATGCTCAACCGTGCTGACCTTGGCATATTAATGGAATTACTACTGATTGTACTTACATGTACTAATTGTATCTAGATTATATTGATACGCACTACAAGTATAACAATTATCCTAATATATACTTATTTTCATGCATCATCTATCCTGGGTGCCGAGACGTATTTGGGGTCTAATTCCGTTTCTATATTGGACAACACACCATGATTTAACGCCAAAATGTAAAATTTAGATTATGACTGAGGGATTATTGTATACAGCATTTATCACACTTCTTTTCCACCTACTTTACTATTTTTCTTGTCTATTTCATAATCTCCTCCCTTCTATCACTCCTCCATCTTTCTGATCCCTGCACTCGCTTAACTAACTTCCCAACATTTATTTGAAAACACAGAACAATATTTAAATTCCCGTCCTTTTTACCCTGTAGCTGTCTGTATTGACACTCGGGGTAACATTTTTGGAGGATAAGATTTTTATAAAAGCCATAGGCTCATGGCTTGTTATCTAATCCTCATGTGAACTATGTTTTTTCTCAATATGTATAATTGTCAATGTGATATTCTGTTCTTTTGTTCAAATAAATATTGTTTACACTAAAGTTTTTCTCCCGCTGTGCCCAACTATGATCTGATTTTCAGGTTCAGATCTCTGATTTGTCTTCTACTGGCAGAACCATGGCCCGCCCAATGCATGATCACAAGTCTACTGATCCATTCAGTCAGGCATGTGAAAGAACAGCCAAGCGGGTTGCAAATTGAATTACGCAAATATTTTACCCCCCCCCCACGGAGACTCTCTAGCCATACGTCCCTGTCCGCTATGTTTATTTTACCACGTGGTTTTAGATAGGCATACTGACGCAATATAGTGTATACCGCGTTGACCTCAACTTGCTATTAAATTGTTAAAAAGGTACAAGTACATGTCCGACCTAAAATATGTATAAAATACCTACGAAATAGCTATATATAAAACCAATAATTTCCACTCCTCAGAATAGTAACATTAATTTCGTCGCTTGGAAGTCAAAAGCCACATGTTCTCACTAATTTTTACGTTTTAGAATTGATATAAAACTTCCTATTTTAGCCGTTTTGACCAAAACCCTTATGAACGCTTTATGCCATTTTAAGAAATTATTTAGATTCGTCTTGAATTAAATGCGACGTTTGTTCCAACAGACGAATTATGAATTAAACTCGAGTCTAATTCTAATTGAATTCGATTCGTCGGTAGTGCGACGTTTGTTCCAAGGGTTAGGCCCGTTCCAAATGACGGATTTTTGTCGACTCGAATCTAATTGTATTAAATCCGTCGGTGGTGCGACTGCGGTCAATTTTGTTTCAGACGGACGCATCTTTGTCGCGTCGAATCTAATACATCGGTCGATTTATTTAAAGGTGCATTCCCGGTTACCGTCACAAAATGGTCACGCGTAGATATAGAGGCCTATATATACCGGTATGTTATCCATATATATACTAAAATACAGTATAAATTATGTATATATATATGCGCGATTGCAGCGCGAATATATGTGCACATGTATATGAGGATGTATATAGTACATATGGTTATATAATAGGTGCTACAAATAAATGTTATATCGTGCAACCAATTGCCATATATGTGTATACCATGCATGTAAATACAGGTATACACTAATTATTATTAATTATTAATCAGAGACTATCACCCCTACCCCTTATAATAAGGAATACCGGAATATATTAATTATTATAAATCATAGGCTACCACCTATATCCTTTATAATAATCGATACCGCGGTATATATGAATTATTATAAATCATAGGCTACCACCCTCTACCCCTTATACTGAGTAATGCCGATATATATGAATTATTATAAATCAGTGGTACCACCCCCACCCCTTATAATAAGTAATAGCGGTATATATGAATTATTATAAATCAGAGACTACCACCCTATCCCTTCCAATAAGGAATGCCGGTCTATATGAATTATTATAAATCAGTTGCTACCACCCCTACCCCTTATACCGGTATATATGAATTATTATAAATCATTGATACTAAACCCATTATAATATGTGAGTCAGTGACATGCCATGTTCGTTGAGAAATTAAACTTCCAAAATAATTACAATTTGCAAAATGTTACCCGACCAATGCTTATAGATATATCTTTCTTTATAACAAAGAGAGCGTGCGACAAATGACGTCATGTGGGTATTTCCGCAGATAAGGGGACCCCCCTCATTATTATACCATTATCATATCATTTGCATTCGTTACTTCGGCAACTTTCGGCTCTTCTCGTCACATGTATTAGATTCGAGTCGTCAAAAATCCGTCGTTTGAAACCAAGACGGATTTCAGACGCATCACCGACGAAGATTCGTCTGAAGTGGACGGAGATTCGTCTGTGATGCGTCTGACACGGATCTAATTGTTTCAAACGTCGCGTTTTTGACGCATTTAATACAATTGTGGGTCTGGTATTAGATTCGAGTCGACAAATCTCTGTAAATATCGTGTATTTGGCGTTTCACATGGATCACAAAGACCATGTAATATGTGTCTGCTGACAGCCCAATCATTGCGCTGTGTTTGATCACAGTGAGTCAAGCTCTGAACGTTGAGTGGACGAAGTCGTCAGGCCGCTTAAAATAATTGTTCGCGCGATAACCCAAATATTGGACGTTCTGTTTAAATCATTGTCAGTCTTCTCTTGATTTTATACCAGTGATGGTCCCAGGATTTCCCCAATGCAGGGGCTATGATCCCCATCATGGGGGCTATATTATCCCGGAAGCTACCGGACTGACCATTACATATTTCCTCGACCGGGGGGGGGGGGGGATCCAGCACCATGAGTCCTACTCCCCTGAAGCCACGAAGCCACTCCCGATTTGTAAATATTGTAGTTGACAGTCATATCTGTCGTGCCTATTTGCTACGAGTGATTAATCTCATATGCAGCAATTTATGCTAAATTCATATAATTATGAACATATTATTACAGCTTTAAATTTGAAGGTACAGAAGGTGGTGTTCGTCTGTCGGGCCTGTTTGCTATGAGTGATTAATCTCATATGCAGCAATTTATGCTATTCATAATTTCATATAATTATGAACATATTATTACAGCTTTAAATTTTAAGGTGCAGAAGGTGGTGTTGCTGTGTGTCTTCATTCGAGAAAAGGGTTGTTTATCTACGAGTTCACAACTACGTCACCTTTCCTCTCTTGTGTTATATACGCACAATTTACAACTATGGAATATTCAAGTAAAACACGATGTTGTACATTCTTGCCCAGATAATCCCGGCCGATACATTCAACTAAATCCCTTGGTTATTCGAAACTTTCGAGAACCAGCCCTTTCCCCCAATCATGGATTATAGTCCAAAATGTGATAATTCAAGCCTGTACAGGCTAAAATTGTGACAGTTAGGAACTTGTTCATCCTTTGGCCTGATAAACATATACTGTTCTGTAAATTCTGAGTTAAAAATGGGGGGGGGGTGACTCTTTTTTCTTTCAACGCTGTACCTGCATTAATTTGTTTGGCGCGGTAATGGAAATTTAAGCTCAGGCCAGGTATAGTCGAGAAACAAATATCCCTAGCCTTACGACTCGGCGTTGTCCGATTAGGCTAAATCACTTAACATGGAATTCACCATGTATGAGTTAGTTGATTGCCATGTGTATTAATATAGCACTTCCAAAATGTGGAGACAGAGAGCCGTTCCGGTTTTGCTGGACGAGATCAAATTGGGAGTCAGTGTGTGGGACATTAAACACTCATGTATCACAATCGTCCTAAAAGAGCATCAAAAGTCTGCACATTTTATTTTTATTTTGGATGACCCTGTTTCCAAGAAATGACGAGAAACAAATCAAGTATAAAATCGACGGACTCAAATCCACTTTTCGAAATGAACTAAAACTCGTGAAAAACAGCAACAGATATCAGACAGGATTTATTCATTTCGGCACCCATGAAAGAAGACATGTTTATGACTGGCCTGAAATCTCTTGATAGAAGTTAGTTTGATTTTGGCTTATAACTACTCACTGGTCTCGCCTGTTGAAATGGAACGATCGCGCACAGGCGATTAATGCTATCAATGATTGGTGTGACCATGTAAAATACATGGATTTTACATACATAAATTACATGCATGTGTGTATCCACCCTTAACTACAGCAAACCCGCAGTGCGCCTTTGTGTAAATCCCGCCAAATTACATACCTCACAATGGTGTTGATTTCATGCAGTGTCACTGGCGGACGCTTTGTGTTGTAATAAACGCAACTTTTGAGCGAGGAACAGGGAAAGATGCTTAGTCACTTTAAGTGACGGAGCTTTTTATTGCGAGTCAAATTTCCAAAATGATTTTCTTTCGTTTGTTTGATCCGTATTAATTAATTCCAACTTTTTATAAAACCGATCGATCTTTCCAACAGTTACCAGCCGCGATTAAAATTCTCCTAATTGCGTAGTCACCAGGGTATACTTACTATTTTCCCGGGGATTGAACAAATATACAAATATGCACCAGATATGTATGTGCATTGATAAAACTATGCACGCACTCGCAAATAAATAAAACTTCAGGTTGCGTTCAGATATCGTAATGCATATTATGATATATGTTAATACACCGAAATTGGTTTTTATTTGCAATGGACAATAAAAACTTTCGTTGTATATGGAATCGTTTGGCAGGATGTTATTGTTATTTACAAGTACTCATGTTGCTCATATTACATTGTAATGGTTTTCTTTTGTCAATAAAATGTAATTTACGTTCAATTGATCTCAAAATATGTTCCCAAATAAGTGGCTAAAGTAAATTCAAAGTGGCTAAAAAAAATTGGCATTTAGCTAAAACAATGGCTAAAGGAATTTCTGGGCCTGCGGGAACACTGATTATGACCGATGCTGCGGGCAAAACATTTGAAACTTTCGCTCCTGGGCGACAACGTAATAATATTGCCCCAGATAAACATAAACCTTGTTTGACCAGGATTGTAAACAGGCTAGGAAGCAGTTTAACATATCAAAACGCGAATATAACCGTGATAAATCTGAATCAAATAAAGAATTACTAAAAGATGCTGGAACGATTTATAGAAAAATGATGGATTCAAAAATAAAAGTCTGAAATAAAAACATGTCTCAGAGCTTAGATATCTCTGTCAGACAGAAAGCAAAGGTTTCTGGGAAAAACTACATAGCATGTGCGATAATTCCAAAATATCTGAGTCAAAAGTAAGTCTTGACGAATTTGCAGAACATTTCAGTCACTAAACAGTACATAAGACCTTGCTGATCGTTTCGTGAGCGATGATTATGATCCGTCGGATAGCTCTTATTTAATTAATCCTATATCGGAGGAGGAGATTAAGATTGCCTTATTGAGGCTTAAAAATGGAAAGTCAAGTGGTTATGACCAGCTAAGTAATGAATATTTAAAATCGACTTTAGATATGATTGTGCCAGTTTATGTTTTATTATTTAATTTGATTCTGAACAGCAGTATTTGCCCACAAGGGTGGGCGATAGGTGTGATAAAAACCTATCTATAAACAATCTGGGGACCCAAACAATCCAGATTCATACCGTGGTATAACTCTTCTAAGCTGTTTCTCGAAGATATTCATATCAATAGTTAATAGCAGACTGGTAGCATTTTCCGAAGAATTCGACGTTATCTAGAAAACACAAACCGGATTTAGAAAAGGAAATTCCACAATAGATAACATATTCATATTTCAGAGTATAATATATCTCTATATATCAAGTGGCAAGAAACTTTATTGTATCTTTAAAGACTTCCGAAAAGCATTTGATACGATTTGGAGGTAGGCATTGTGGCTAAAAATGATGAACTATGATATTAATGGTAAAGTCATAAATATTATAAAGGATAGGTATGGCAAATTTAAATTTGTGTCAGTACAATAACTCTGTCTGACTTTTTTGGAAGTAAAATTGGCCTTTTCCAAGGTGAAATAGTGTATGCTTTCTTATGTTCTCTCTATGTAAATGATTTGCAAAGTTTCTTGTATGATTGTGCAATAAACCCTCTGAAATTTCTAGATGAATCATATGTGCAAAATGTTGGCTGCTTTATTAAATTGTAATGTCTTTTATATGCCGACGATACAGTTTTCTGACGACGAAGATAATATGCACAGGGCTCGCCTCGCCTTTGCCGGTTATGCAGAAGCTTGGAAACTTCAAGTCAACACAAAGAAGACCAATTTAATGATTTTCACGAAGAAATGGTCGGAAAATTTTCCCAAATTCATGTATGGAGCTGTAGCCTAGAACTTGTTGAAGAATTCATTTATTTAGGGGTTAATTACTTTATAATGGTCGCTTCTGCAAGAACATGAAGAAAACTGTTAATTCTGCAACGAGAGCCATGTACGGACTGCTTATTAAGGTCCGAAAACTTACCCTACCCATTGATATTATGCTTGATTTATTCTATAGGATGATTTCACATATTTTACTGTATGGAAGCGAGATCTGGTGCTTTGAACGTATTCAAAGTATAGAGACACTACGTCTAAAATGTTGTAAGATGGTTGCGTCCATCAAAATGAGAACCCCAATTGCATAGTTTATGCAGATTTCGCACGACACTCCGTCTCTATAGAAATAACATGCCCAGCTCTGACATATTGGTCAAAGCTCGTATTGAATATGTATACCTTAATTTATCAGACTCAAGAGATGAACTCAAAGACAACAGACAAAAATAACTCAAAATGGTTATCTTTTGTCAAAAATGCTCTTTATGATATGAAATTGCAATCAAAGTGGTTCACCCAGACGGGCCTGATCGCTATTGAACTGAGAAATGCAACAACTGTTCTCAAACAACGTCATTGGGACGCACTACTCGTTGACATAAACACATCTGCTTCATCGAGGGCCCAATTTTATAGTTCTATTAAAACTGACTACGGTTACCCAAAATTACTTGAAGATTTTGCCGTCTAATCTATTGACATTCCTCATGAAGCTCAGAACTGTAAATCATAAACTACCTATATAATTGCGCAATATGGAAGAAATCTCCGAATGATAATGACAATAGGATATGCACCATATGTGGAGAATATTTAGGAGACGATACCATTTAGTAATTATATGCAGTCATTTGGACGAAACCAGAAAACAATATATCCCTGAATACCTTGGGAAGAACCATACGAGAGAGAAATTCCACGGTCTCCTATCTCTTCAAAATATAAGCCTCTTAACAAGACTATGCATATTCCTAAGGTGTGCATTTAAGAAGGTGTCTTATTCTATATGAGCGAAATCATTTATTGTTATGGGTGAACACATGTAATTATCATACTTGTTAAGTTTATCGCCTATTATTGTGTAATATAATTCTATTACTGCTGTATATATAAACATGCATGTGTATATGAAATGAACAATGATGAATGTGTTATCCAAAGTTGTGTACATAGTGTATATATGTTTTTCTTGTTTCACTGTTAGGTGACTTGTGCAATAAATAAATTAAAGTTGTTAAATTGTGAAGAAATTATCACATGTTTCCAATTTCTGTCACATGTAAAGTGTTATTTAATGTATATAATTCATGTATATTTGTTTTAGTCCCTCCTGTAAAGTTTGTGCCATTTTGTTTTTATTTAAAAATTTATCCAACTAGTTATAGTAGTCCATATTGGAGTGGTTTGGTTAAACCTTAATTACCTTGTTTGTTAATTTGTCCAATTGGCATCGAAGTTTGGCAGCGTTGTGTTGGATTCTGTTCGCCATCCTAGACAGGTTATCTCTAATTGCTGCATCGTGTGTCCCACCTCCCGACAAGGGCAGTATATGTACAATGGATTTTCTGATCCATGACAGATTAACTACCAGCGAAACAGCCAAGGTTGCCAAGACGATCGTCCAAAGTATATGTTTCTGCGACATTGTGTCTGGAAATTAAATTGTTTTGTATGTTAACCATTTTAGTACACGCTTGTTTCCAGAAGTACAGTGTTATTGCTGTTCCATATTTACAAATACGTATGGAACGTACGTTCCATACGAAACGTACGTTACATACGCATCTCGTTGACGTAAAATAACGTACATGACGTTCGTCTCAACCATGAAACAGGAACTACAAAATGAAAGCACCACCACACATGACAAAACACGCCCTCTATGTGCCTAAATAAACCTTCTAAGCTTGTATTTTTAATGCACGAATAAGGATAGAACTCGAGGCACAAGCGCCTTTCGTTCTATCCTTCCGCGACAGCACTCGTGCCGTATCGACAAACCCATTTACAAATCGTGTCGTTCTGTGTATATATGTACCACCCCTGGTCAAGTGGTCCAGCTAGTCTGCTATGGAGTTGGGGTCCTACTGAATTTCTATAATGCTGGTATGTCTAACTGATGCTGTTAATAATAAGTATCGTTATATATTCTAAAGTTGTTATTTTCGCGATATTTGGCTAATCTGGACGAATCAATGAACTACCATTTGTTGTATGAAACATTCAGGAACCGATATCCTTTAAAATATTTCAACAGTGGCCACACTGATGCTTGCAAAACGACATAATTAGCCATCTTGATTATAGTCGATTTGTAACAACGAATACAACCAGTATTGAAATATTTCGCAATAAATATGTTTTTGAAAGTTTGATTCACATAATGGCTTTTCCTGGATATGTTCAGATTAGAAAATGAAAACTTTGTACAAATTAACGGTACTTTTTCTTAACAGCATCAGTTTGCCCTAACAGCAACATAGCAATTCAGCAGGACCCACCAGCATCATAACACATTAGCAGGACCATTCGACCAGGGCCGTGTGGGTGGGTGTCTGTCCAGGTGACAACTCTTACAGGCCTAGGGTCAGCACAAATCGCACATAGCCCTCTGGAATTACAGTGACAAGTCAAAATTTGCTGCGTAGACATTACTGTTACATGCCAGCCATTTTATACACAAATAGCAAATGCTGATAAAATCATGAAGATATAAATTACAGATGAGAAAAGTGTTAAAGAAAAAAATTATTGAAAATGTCATGGGAATTTTTCAAAAAAATTTCACTTAAATATAATAATTTTTTTGCCAATTTACCCCAAAAAAATCTAACATTTAAACAAACTAGACTCTACCATAACATAAACCTCCTCAGATACATGCTAATTCCATGATATATGATAAGACTCTGAATTGGTTAACAAAACAGAACGAAAATGGGCTATTCTGACTTGACAGGTATTTTCAGATAGAAAATCAGTTTTGGGGGGTGGGGGTGGGTTAAGTTTTTGGAAATATCTCGGATTATTGGATATCATTGCTTGTGATGTTGTTATTAATAAATCAGGTATACAATGCTGAAAATGTTGATGCACCAGTGAGAGCTGTATACCAAAAAATGAAAATTTTATAGGAAATCTTCTGGAATTTGTTTTTGAAAAAACAACTGCAATTTATGCATTGTTTTTGGCTTTTTCGAGAATTTTTGACAAAATTTTTGGATAATATAACTCTTCGCACATCATAAATGTTAAGCAACCCAGATATAATAAATATATAATATTCAAGTATATTTTATTCAAAATTTATCTTATTTTATTGGTTTTCCTGATTATACTGAAATTTGCAAGTCAAAAACACCAAAGAGGTCAACAAAATATATTTTCCACCTGCTCCGCCCTGGATACCTCAGTGTTTTGGAACCCCCCATTGGACAAGAATAATTGAAGATAGGGTCAAATTTTCTACCCTTTCGTGTGACACTACCCTCATATATATGGGGGCCGGTCTAACAGACTGACATTCGAAAATATAGATATAGATTAGTATATCTGAATTAGTTTTCGACATATTAGTATTATGATCGGATGAATATTCAAAAATCTATGAAGATTAGAATTGAACTTAATCTTGGCATTTAAGTGCCCATGTATATGACATTGAAGCCAGTTACCGAATACCAGCGGCGCTGTAGCTCACCAGCTAAAAGCCTTCCGACGTACATCAGAAGAGCGCAAGTACAAATGCACTAGAGAACAAACCCGATCTAATGTTCCTTCCTAGCGACCGGAGCATCTGTGTTTTGTCTGTATACATGGTGTTGCATACAGCTAGGTCAAAGTGTAACTGACACCATAATGAAACGCACATGCGTAGAAAAGGTGACATCACCAGTGACCCGAGAAATATATGATACCCTCACTTTGATCATTATTTGAAATGAAATCCAGATATAAAAACACTGTCTCACAAATAAACTAACGCCGGTATTCCATCTATTGATGTCTTGGCGTCTTCTAGCAGTATACATTGTTCACCAACAATGACTTTATATACAATAATATGAAGCTTATGTGAGCCCCTCTCCCTGGAAACAGCTGCTGCTATAGTGAATACTAGCAGGGTTACCCGGCGTTGCCCAGGTTAAAGTGATGTGAAATCTGTGGATATTTGGTGGGAATAGAGAATACTGTTGCTCTCAAAGTGTTACACGTATTCTCATAAATTGTATATCCAAATGGCATCACAAAACATTATTCTTACACATGGAATATAAGTAGTGGCTCACTTTGTTAGGTCGGAGCGATTATAATTTTGTTATCGCGTTTAATCCGTCCCACCAATACAGAAGTATTTATTTATTTACAACTACGTATACTTCAGACGTTATAGCATGAAACATGAACATCATAAACACATTAGTTCGAAAAAATAAAAGACGACAATTGTGTTTTACATAGAGATGTATCAATCAATCAATCTAGTTTATCATATCTTCACGAAGATACGGATGTTTTAAAGATATGTCCAGGTGCTCCTCTGTTCTGGCTAATCATTTTCAGTTTAAAAGAATTGATGTTATGCATGTATAGCAACTACATGTGTCCGACACAGCGAAATTTTTAGTTGTTTATGTTACGCGATAAGTGTTCTAAAAATGAAAGAAATATTCTGTATTGGGCAGATATACCCTTGTCAGATGTAAATATTGGAGGATCCTGAAAAGTCATGTGCTACGGACTGCGTTTTCCTTTATCTCAGAAGTAACCATATTTGTCTGCACACTGTGACCACTATTGTTGAACGGGCCTGCTCTACATTTCCATATCTCTTGGTAATTGTAACCTTTTTGTGTGGAAACTATATTGAATGCGACAGACTCAATCGTGTTATAATATATACATGAGCCATTATAATATGCAATCATCTGATGATTCCAGGTCCCTCAGTTTGAATGAATATATTTATCTCTTAAATAGATTGATATAAATATACTTTTAATGCTTTCTTCTATGTATCTGTGTTGCTAGATCATTGTAGGAATGCCCTGATTTCCATCCCCATATAAATATGACAGTTGAGAAGCTATAATTGTTCAAGTGATTTAATTCGGTCACCAATTGTCGAGATTGTGAAATTGGAATGCCAAAAACTCCTTAGAACGACATGGAGATGGCCTGGGAGATGACTATATATAACTTTGTTGGATATCGGCGAATTGAACAATCTTATAAATGCTGGTGAATCTACTCTAGCCATACATGACCCAAACTACCCCAAATGTGATTCAATTCATCATATCATTAGAGAAGAACGTGCATGAATTTGGTGGAATCAGTACTAAATATATTTGTATCAACTTTGGTGCAACTCCCCTCATGCATGACTTGAACCGCGCCACTTGTGTCATATTTAAACCACGTCTATTAGACTCATGCATGCATCATATAATGGAGATGATTATATATAAGTGTGGTGGTAATCGGCAACTAAACAGATTCTTACACTAGTTATTACCCCCCCCCCATCTCTCACCCAAACGGCACCAATTTCGCGTCTTTAAATCACACGTTTATATTCCTCGTATCACAGAGAAGAATAATATATCAATTTGGTCGAAATCTGTGCGAAGAATAGCCCCTCCCCTGACACCAACAACGTCACTTTAGAAAATTTTAACCCGCACCATTATCTTACTCGTAAAAAGTTACCCCTGTTAGACCGCCTTGGTGTCATCTCGATTGTATCCTTAAAGTTATATATAGAACACAGACAGATATTCGCAAATATTTGATTCATTGTATAATTTGAGAAGAACGTGTATGAGTTTGATGGTAATTGGCACTAAACATATTTTTATAAGTTTTTGGTGACCCTCCCGTCCCTATTTCGGACTCAAGCGGCGCCACTTTTGACATCATTAAACCACACACTTAGACTCATAATAGAGATGAATATAGATAAAATTTATGAAAATTGGCGAGTATACAAATTCGTATCCCTCCCCCCCCCCCCAAAAGGCACAAATTTGGCGCATTTAAACCACACGATTAGATTATTCGTATCACGGAGAAGAATATGTGTCAATCAGGTGGAAATCGGCGCTAAACATATTGTTTATCAATGTTTGTGTCCCTCTAACCCTCTTGGCACCCCTGACTCGAATGGCCCCAATTTTGACATCTTTAAACCACACAATTAAACTCCTGATATCATGGAGATTATTATTTGTAAGTTTGGTGCGAATCTTTCACTGACAATAAATTCAAAAAAGATGTTTTTCCCCCAAATTGTAAGCTTGCATATAATTTCATTTCTGGCTAGTCATTTTTCATATTCTACATATCCATCCGTACATTTTGAAATATAATACGTGTTTGTGGTTGGCGGCATGATTTAATTCGAATAATAAGACCCTTCCATGTATTACACTGCACCACTACATGGAGTGTTATTTAGATAGCAGGATTACAGTTTTCACTCATTTTATTAATAGACAATGTTTTACCCTGGTAACCTCATAACCTGCTTAATTCCACCGAATCTTTTCTATATCTATTAATTACATCCAAGACTTAAATTATTACTCGATAAAACTGGAAAATTATATAAAAGTATATGCATTGATTATAAATATCTTATTGTGATGGATTCCAGATTTCTCTAATTTTTCACCAAAAATGTGATTTTTACCCCAAAAACCAACTCTAAAACTATGACATACCTGAGATTTATATTACAATCGGTGAACATGATCACCGTTTGTTGTTTAAATAAGTTCCCAACCAGAAATAGAGGGAAATATAATTCAGGCAGCTGGATTTGTTTTATGAAAAAGCCTGTTTTACCAAAAAAATAAACAATCGTACAACATCTCACAAAAAGAGGCAACATCGGCATGCTATCCGCTCAATCGAGACGAACATTTTGATATGTGTTTCAGTTTGTTACTCTCCGACATTTTTTTCCGGTATCTGCTGCTCCACTACTATAGATATATAGATGATCACCTGAAATCCTAAATATTGGTGGAATCGCCATCTAAAGCTATATGGGTGCTCTCTAGCCTCTCTATTTGTGCACGCGGTTGTTTGTTGTGTATTCCTATGCGATGTTCATTCTTTCTTCGAACCATTATCAAGTGTTATAAGGATACACTTTAAATACATGCGGCACATACCAAATCGCTGTTGTCTGCTGATAGTTGATCCATTTTTATGTCTGCCTAAATTGACACGACTCGTAATGAATTGTCAATTACCAGAGTACTGATCAGCGCGCGTTCACTATTAGTAATTATGTTGTGATCACAGTAATGCGCGACACGTGACTTCATATATATCTGTATACAGATATATAGCAGTGTATACACAGCCTAAAGGTATATATCCAACATAATTGGTCATTTTGAATAATGTTTCAAAGATATTCCTCAATTAGTTGGCAAATTTATCCAACCGGAGGGTAAAATGTGATATTGGGAAGCCCAGGGATGTTTGGGACACTCATTGTGTGGTTTGGGGCACTCGTTGAATGTTTTGACACACTCGTTGTGCGCTCGTTGTATGGTTTGGAGCGCTCATTTGATGGTTATGACATACATTGGGTAGTTTGAGACACCTGTTTGGTGGCGTGGGACACAACCTGTGTGGTTTGGAACACCAGTTTCATAGTTTGTGACACTACTAGTGTGACTTTGAACATTCACTGAATGAGCTGGGACACTAATTGGAGGGATTGAGACATCATTTTGGTAGGCTGGGACACCTGGTGTATGGTTTGGTGTACTATCTGTGTGGGATTGGGTACCATTTGCATATGGTATTTGGGCACTACCTGGCTGGTTAGAGAAACCTTTGAAACGTCGAATTGTCCAATTCTCGGGTTATGACTTACTATTCTCGGATTAGGATTATCCATCATTTATGGTGGCACAAATAGCCATTTACGCCTATACTTTATCTGCTCTTTTAACGGAACGTAAAATGGGAAATTGGGCGACCGACCAGGTCTTCACACACACAATTTTATCTCTGCTTCGAACTTTTTAACTACGGTACACCCGTAACTTATTAAACTGTACTTGCCGGTGTAAAATTCACTTAATTAAAACGATTCTAGAACATCTGCTGTCGTCAATACACTCAGAGTTCACAGCAATTCCGAAGCGGTGTTCCCGAACTTCCCCACCGAATTTGTGGTCTCCGGCGACAAACTCGAAAGGTAATCAATCGCTACAAAGGTGCATTCTATGCTCTCATGACTACTGCCATTGTGGGATAATCAGTATTACACACATATTATATACCAATATAATTTATTATATATACTAATTCAGCATCACCTATACATATATAAGCATATTATATGAACACCAAATCCATGTATGTTACTATACCATTGTTATTATGTATAGCGTATTTGGTGATCGGAATATAGGGACAATGAGTGCCTATAAGGCAAATTATCTATCGAACCTCTCTGTATCGAGGACGCTGGTCAAATGAAGACCAGAACTAATTAACAAAAATTATGCGGACCACATGTTGAACTCATTAGCTGAGTCATAGCACGAACCTATACGAAGCACCGGGGGTATACAACGAATATATCACTATTCTAGGATTATTCTCGTTCTCATTTTAATTCCGGTCTATTCTCTTCCCGACTTTCTAATACCCGATTCCAATTCGAGGCAGCGTCCATCCGATACAGGCGGCTTAGAGCCGGGTTGTTATTTTCAACCGTGGACATCGCAACATTTCCGATCACCAAGCACACGTCTTATTCACTACATGTATGCCGATTAAATCTTATCTAAAACAAGACTGTGCCACTTCATAACCCCCACATCATGTCATATTAGTATTGGCCCAAAGCTGGATAAATACTAATACTAATTGTGGAATTATAGTATTGACATTACTTTATCCCCAACTAAAGTATCGCATTTCATAGTTTCACTAATCAGTCTAATTCGATAATTTTCTTTTCGCGGTATGGTAACTAAGGACGCGTTTATGAAATGACGCCGTGATATGGGGCGACCGTTGGAACATGTCGCCCAAATTCTGCGCGTTGTGATGCGGGAAACATATTGTCGCTACCAAGCGTATACAAGAAAACCATAATCAGACTGCCACCAAGATCATATTATTAGCCATAAATATAAATTATAATATATTTATAATATAAACTAGCTTCCAAATTCCATGTGGGAAATTTGGATACTTCCATATATCAAGTTTTCCCGTTTCTCGTGTTATACATTACAATTCTTCAATTAAGCTGTCTCGCTTTTTATTACACTAGCTGGTGGGCCCGACTTCGTCCAGGCTGTTTCCCATATCCTTTCCGGCGAAAGGCGCGATTTGACCTTGAATTGACTAATTTGAAAGTCAAGGTCAGGTCGGGGTCATGATTTGACCCGTCCAAAACACTCCCCGGAAAAAGTATCCCTAGGTATAAAATTTCGTCGAAATCCGTCAGTTTTACCAGATTTGACCTTGAATTGACAATTTTGAAGGTCAAGGACAGGTCGGGATCAAGATCTGACCCGTCCAAAACACTCCCCGGACATAACTACCCCTAGGTATCAAATTTAGTCGCAATCCGTCCATTTTACCCGATTTGACCTTGAATTGACAATTTTTAAGGTCAAGGTCAGGTCGGGGTCGCGATTGAATCCTCCAAAGCACTCCCCGGACAAAAGTATCCCTAAGTTTCAAATTTCGTCGAAATATTTCCGTTTTACCCGATTTGACCTTGACATGACTATTTTAAAGGTCAATGTCAGGTCGGGTCACGATTTAACCCATCCAAAACACTCTCCGGATAAAAGTACCCCATACGTATCAAATTTCGTCGAAATCCATCTTTGATTATCACACGATCGCATGCTTTCCAAACGGTATGGTTATTATCAATGCCAGCACATGTGCTAATCTGTGTCGGACTATTTCATTGAGCATTCGGGGTAGGACTACAGCTTTTAAAGCGACCCATTTTTAATTTTACATCGACCTAATCCCCCATAATCCCCCATAACACCGGTGGATTTTATATTTTCAAGCACAGTATACACACTATATATATATATATATATATATATATACCTTTAAATAATCAGCATATTATTCTATATTTCGGTCAATTTAGTCAAATTGGTTTCTACCCGCTGAATATTAATTACCAAGTCACACTACAGTGATACAATCGTTGTTTCATTTTTTGGCACAATACAATTACATGTAGTTCAAAGTATATTCGCTTAAAGATGGTCTATATCTTTGTAAACATGCGTTATATAGTTAACGGGGTATAAAATATCAGATATAAATCGAAGACCCCTGTCCAGAAATTCTTCTATCGATTAATATTGAATATATTCTGAATACTGTCTGGTCTAAAAACGTTTGGTTGTTTAGCTAACGAAAATAGTGGTTACTTTTAACAGACACCAGAAATGTTATTGTGTAATTTTGTCATAGCTAATCGTTAATTACTCATTGTCGCTATAACTATGTAATAAAACAATACAAACAATCAATCTGGGACATTTGATGTTCGGAGCAGAGCTGTGGGAACACCCTAATGATCTATTTCGCCAATTATGGTATCACATGAATTGTCTGTTCTAAAAATAGAACAATAAAGTATCTCACTTAATCGTCTCATTTTATGATAAAATAATCGAAACAAAATCAATATTAATTGATAGAAGCGTTCCGGACAAGTGTCTTCAATTCAAATGTATTATTTTATACACACGAAACTATTTCAAAATTGTTATATGAAGAATTATGGATAATCCATCCCTAAAGCAACTTGGCGGTTTGCGCTAATAATACTCGTATTCAAAGTTTTCGTTTTCCCTTATCGAACTATGTCGATAAATACTTGAATACCTTTCTACGATCATTTTGTCCCAGATACACACATTGAATTAATAAAAAAACACGATCTTTGGGTCCCAAGCAAAAACAGCCATGTGCACGGCATGAAACAGAAAATGGCGTCTCGCGATGGTCTATCCCTGATATGGTAGATATAAGGAGCGCTTATTTCACCTACGTGCGAAAAATTTAGACAACTGGAAAATGGCTGTGACCATGGCAAGTATTTGAACTTTGAGGCCGGTATAACAATATTTGCATTTATCAACATATCATCCTTCCAAATCACGTAGACAAACGTTGTAAGGTGCATGTCCGTTTCACAGTTTCACTTATGTACACAGATAAGACACTAAATGTCGGCTTTTAATATGTAGTGTCAAGTTTTGAAAAAAACCTCTCTAGAATATGAACGCTGTTTCAGTTTGTAAAAGCAGTTTAAAGACCCACTTAATTTTCGAACCCTCGATAATTTTACATAAAATATATGCCATATTAAATACCTTTTGAAAGAGGAAGCTCTAAAACATTGGATCATCAACTTATTCGGTGTAATAAACTGTGAACTTGTTTTTGTTGAGATATCGATTTGGGTTCTGTGATCAACTTTCATTATTTTCAATGGAAGGGGAATAACTCAATATATTTAGATATAGAGTTATTCCCCTTCCATTGAACATAAACTATGCAGTTTGAATTATGTTGCATTTTGGGAGCCATAACAGAGAAAATGATTTTATGATTCCAGCTAGTTCCAAAATGATGATGAATTATAGCATTTTAATCATATTTTATGGCATAGATTGTTATTAAAATTGTAAATCAAGGCACTATAAAAGTTATCAGTGACATGAAATCGGAATATCATATAGGCTACTTAATTGGTGTTAATCGGTGTCCAATCTGAGATGCCGAACACACCGCTAACCGTAGCATGAATATGTGTCGATTAAGCGACAACACAGGACAGTTTCCATAGTGACAATGCGACAAGTTTTCTTGTGGTTTCGCATGAACGCCAGATAAAATGTGAGATCAATGACACTCTTAGAAACAACGACAGTTTATTACTGAAACATACTTTTGAAGTCCCATCGACCAATATGAAACAAGAAAATCACATGTCTGAATTTTAAAACATGTGCGTATTCAGTGATCACTTAAATAAATCAAGTAATTTATTCGCTTTGTTTAAATAAGATTTTCTTATTTTCAAGAAAATATGAATACAAAAAATGTAAATAAGACAAAAGGTATTTAATCAAAGCATGGCACAGCCCCACCTGGAAAATCGGAACAAAGCGAACCACAATGCGGCCGAGCGGGTGGTCCATGTGGTCCCGGTTCCGGAGGGTTTTGCCGAAAAATTAGACGCGATCAAATTATTCAGACTAAAAAAAAAAAATTAAAATAAAGACGGGGAATAAAAAGTTAAATGTCGAGCTATATAAAATACATTAATAAAACGACGTCTTTAAATCAGACATATACATGTACATGTACCAACTAAACGAGATTTCCCCAACATGGGTAAAACACATTGCCAATTTAAGCGAACGTACATGTATAGGTAAAACAATTCGTATTATGTGAACCTATGGGACAACGACAAATTGAGCAGTAGTATAACTGTACTTACCACGTAGCACGAGGGTAATAACTTAAGAGACCACAGTTTGTCCTTTGATTGAAAGTTAATTTAACAGTGGGTACGAATTTTGCTAGTCCGCTCCGGCAGTTGTAATCCGTGATTGGTATTATTGATAGCGAATATTGTCGTTAGTATGCAATTTGACTCGCACCAGCTTGTCCGTGCCCGACAAAAGGCATAGAATTGTTGCATAGCAATATCGATTATCCACATGTGTTATTTCATATGGTCGATGGTGTACTGTCATACACAGCCATTCGCAAAGCAGGGATACCAATATATACATATAGAATATCCCCATTGTATCTGCATGGTCTGGGTGAATCAAAAGCGGCATTTGGCGAGTGGTTAAAACCACAAAATGTCGAATAGTGTAAATTCGATCCATCCATACGCAAATGGGAATATTCTGTTTCTCGGTACACGAGCAAAACATGCTAGGAAATTGTTATAAAACCGTACAAACTAATTCACACGATTCCGGGGGCCATTCACAATAACCACCGGTGTGTAACCCACACTTGGCAGTACATCGACGAGGTTTTGTTTACAAAACACCGGCACTTTACTCCCCCAGTTCGAAACGAATAAAGGACGCGAATTAACTCACACTAAATGCATTTTTTTCTCGACATGAATCTTTAAAGGGGTACTGTACACTAAATCCGGCCATTTATGGGACCATCTCCTTTTATACTCAACAGATTGTATGCAAGAAATGAATGAATTTGAGCCATGGATCAGTGCAAAATACACTCATGTGTTCTATGAATGATGCAAACAACACAGGGGGGGGGTCGGAAAGAAATTTCAGGCACGTATGGCATTTTTTCCCTTTCGATCATTTTTTGTACCCACCCACCCCCACCGCCAAATTATTTTCCGTTTTCGGCAGTTTTTTCCGACCATTTTCCGACACCCACCCTCCCTTTTAACACTAAAACAGAGATTTGCGGGGGAAATTCACTGTAAACAGCTGTATATGAATTTCTGTGCATACTATTTATCATGGATGTTAACATGGACATGTAAATAGGAATGAGCATTTTGAGGTCATTCGGCCAAAAAAACATGGCTGCCAGCGGCCATCTTGGATTTCAAAATTTGCAACAAAATACAACACGATAACTGCCTGCAGTCAGTTTACCAGTTAGAATTACATTATTTCTCTCATTCAAAGTGGTTTTGAAGCCCAACTCATTGCCAAAACACTAACAAACAAGCAAGGAATTGGTTTTTTTAGTTGCAGTTAGTTGCGGAAAAAATTGCTTGTTGGTGGCTTTGACCACCCACCCACCCCGGCATACGTGCCGGAAACTTGTTTTTAACCCCCCCCCCCTGAACAACATGGTAATTATAACGATTATGAATAAATGGCTGGAGTCATAAATTCATTTTCGTTATAAGTACCATGTTATTTGCATTGTTCATACAACACATGAGTGTATTTTACACTAACACATTGCTAAAATTCATTAAATTTTTGCATATATATTCTGTTGAGTATAAAAGGAGATGGTCCCACAAATGACCGGATTTAGTGTAAGTACCGCTTTAAACAATTATAAATAGTAATCAGCTTCTTAATCTAATTTTTTTTTTGAGGAAGTATATATAACACAAAAATGAGATAGGCAGGCATACGTATAGCACAAGCATTATAGTAACAATAATATGACCATACGTAAACGTAATAAAGCCCACGTAGAATAATTCCGTATGGCAGTTTGCGGTCCAAAATACATTTATAATAATAACCGCTTTTGATTTATTCCGGTATCGAAATTAGTCGACGAAATTGCTTACACAGATACAGGGAAATAATGACATTTCTTCCCGCGTGTTCAAATAGAACTTTCGAAGAGGTGTTCTTTTGTGCGACACTGTTCACATTTTCACAAGTTAATAAGAAAGTGATGTGACACACAACCGTATTACATGTGGGGTGATTACAGAGTATGCTATATAGCTCATGATATGTTCTACACAGCTAAGTCAATTAGTCCCAAAATATCCAACGTCTAATCAAATCTGAGGGAAAGTTGGAGGGAATTGAGTGAGCACATGGTGACGTCATATAGTATAGTACAGTTCGCAATCTGAAGCAACAAGGCCTGTTACAGTCATGTCGCCAGCATATGGGTGCTCGTCCCATATCCCAACTCAAGAACACATTGTGGCACTAAGAACTAACCACGATTGAACATAGTGACATTAACGTATTGACAGACCCATGTCATAGTGTATGTCGCAAGCATATGAACGCATTTGACACTATATCAATATTTGGGATATATACACAAAATCGCACGCGTGTGTTACTGGTGTCAGTATGTCGAAATGATTGCAATGTGTAAGGACAGCACGTTTAGTCAATACCATAAGTGTTATCCTTACGCGACGCAGGCATGCACAAAATCACCAAAATTCAGTCATACCAGAGTCGAGAATATTGTACCCAATTACAGGCTATGTCACAACGTTAAGGCTTTATTTGTTTGTGTGCAGTGCGTTCCTACATCAATACTGTGTACACTGCGCTACGACGTCAATAAAGCTATTGTCAGTCAACATATACCAGGATGTGTTGATCAACGTTGCAACCATGTGGGCGCACATTCCGGAATATCGACTTATCCCAACTCTGGAATGCAATGCGAAATTAAGAACTAGCCGCGATTGAATATAGTATACAACTACAGGTTGGACAGACTATGCCATAACTAGTTTATGTCGCAAGCATATGGATGCATTTATGACACGATGTCAATATCGCACGCTTGGTATGGAATATATACACAAAACCGAGTGTGTCACTTACTGTTGTCAGTATATCGGATGAGTTTAATGGCGTAGGATAGCACAATCTGCCAAAAAACATTATTGTTCTCCTAAGAGACGCAAGCAGGAGTGCCATACATGTACACTATCGGCCAGTAACACAAATGTGGGTCTGTTTACCACACGCTCGACCGATATATTCTAACTGACTCTTCCCCACCAATGTCTCTAAATCCGTGCAATATGGATGTTGCCTAACACAATTTCTTCAATGGAAATGCTCAATTTCAAGTAAAAAGGCATAGATTATTTGACCATAAAACCTGGAAATGTTAAGCATTTTAGTGATTTCACTCGGATTTTTCTTGCTATAATTGTCATATCTGCTTAAATGTAATACAGACACCAAACAACATCAGCACCAACATTCAGTCATACCAGACAGTAGTCGATAGTAATATACCCAATTACTGGTTATGTAAACATTTTAGGGCTTTATTTGTTTTTTTTACAATACTTTGTGCACTGTGCTAATACGTCAATAAAGCAATGTCCAGTCCATATGCCAGGGTACATTGATCAATGTCGCAACCATGTGAGCGCCCCTTCCGGAATATCGACTTATCCCAACTCTTGAACGCAATGAGAAATTAAAAATTAACCACGATTAAACATAGTATACCACTAACGGATTGTCAAACTATTGCCATATTGTATGTCGCACGCATATGGACGCACTTGACACGATATCAATATCGCACGCTTGGTATGGAATATATACACAAAATCGCATGCGCGAGTTACTGTTGTCCGCATATCGGACGAGTGCAATGGCGTAATGATCGCACGATCAGTCAAATACAAATTGTTATCCTTACGTATGCAAGTATGTCATAAACTAGCGACCAGTAACACACATATGCCGGGCTGTTAACCACACGTTGGAACGGCATATTCTAACTGACCCTTCCCAACAAGTGTCTCTACATCTGTGCAATATGGGTGTTGCTTAACACTGTTTCTTCAACACAAGTGCAAAATATCAAGTTCTAAACTCATAGATTTAACCACACAACCTGGAAATTTTAAGCATTTTCGTGAATATTTGTATTTTTCCTGCAATATCTGTTTAACCTTTTAATGCTGGGAGCTGCAGTGTTGCAGTATTAAAGACCATGTGCCAGTGCCTTCTCTTATATAGGGACTAGGGAGCCTCGTACATGTAAGAGAATGCGTTGGCACAGGGTTTTCGCAATATTTCCGGAAACTCCAGTCATGAAAGTGTTAAATTTAATAGACACCAAGCACCATCAGCATCAAAACTCTGCATAGCAGGTAGCGTCGAGAACAATGTACACAATTACTGGTTATGTCACAATTCTAAGGCCGTATTATATATTTGTAATGCGTTCTTACATCACTTATTTTCACATTGCACTGGTACATCGATAAAGGACTTTCAGTCTATATTCTAGGACGCGTTGATCAATGTCGCAACCATATGGGCGTCCCTTCCGGAATATTGACATACCGAACGCTGGAACGCATTGTGAAAATAAGAAATAGCCACGATTGAATTTCGTACCACTAATGGATGGACAGACTATTTCCATATTGTATGTCGCAAGCATATGAACGCACTTGCCACCATATCAATATCACTCGCTTGGTATGCACTATGTTATACAAAACCGCATGTGTGTGTTCATGTCGTCAGTTTATCTGACAAGTGCAATGGCGTAATGATAGCTTGGCCTGTCAAATACACTTCCACGATCGCAGGAATTTCATAAACATTCCGCAAGTCCACCCCACATCTTAACATATTTGCAATGTGTGTGTTCCTACAATGGAATCGCGAAATTACAAGTTAGAAACTGAAAATTTTAAGGATTTTAAAGCAATTGTTTGTAACTACCTGCTTAAATATAACTGACACCACAACCCATCAATATCAAACCACAATCATACCAATTAGAGCTGAGAACAATGCAACCAATTACTTTTATACCACAATGGTAAGGTTGTAGTTTTATTTTGGTTATACTGAGTTAATACGTCAATCATTTTCCACTGCACTACTGCATCAATAAAGGATCTTTCAGTCCGTATGTCAGGACGTGTTCATCAACGACACAACCATATGGGCACACCTCCCAAAATATTGAAACATCACGAGTCTGGAACGCATTGTTAAGTAAAGAAATGACCAAATTAGTAGACTCTTGTCATAGCGTATGTCGCAAGCATATGGATGCATGTGCCACTATAGTGACTATACCAACGTGAAACGTTGGTAAGAAATATATACACACAACTGGTTGTGTGTGTTCCTTTCATCAGTTTACCATACGAGAGCAATGGCGCAAGTTAAGCACAATTTTCTGCACGAAGAGTGAAATACCATAGATGTGTTATTCTTATGGGATCGCATGAGTTTCATAAACTTGCAGCCAGTAACATTGGTGTATGTTCTTTCTCTGAGTGTCTAATTGAACATACCAATTGCTGTTTGCAGTCATGTTTCATGAACTTATAAGCCCACGTAGGCGCAGCCGCGAAGCGGCTAGCCGTGGGCTTAAGTGAGTACTGCTTATACACACTCGACGCTGGGAGAGCATAGAATCTACAATACTGTTAAACGAAAAAATAGGTTGGCACTTAATAGTACATAGCACAGGTTGTTACGTTCTGCGCATGCTCGCAATTAACCTAGCAATGGCGTCATTTTAAAACATGCAATTAGTGCTTCGTACCTACAAATTTGAATCGACGCAAACAATTGTAATTAATATAATTATTGCTGATTAGGGGCCAAAAACTATTTAAAATGAACTTTAAACAATAAAATTACTACCCCCCCCCCCCTCAATCAAAGAAGACATGACTGCTTTTGCAGGTTGCTGCTTCCAGTAGAAGGATAAACACTACGTTCGTGGCTGAACTGTGAACCTTGGACGCTGTTTTGACTTAGAATGTTCGATGAATTTTGGGATTTGATTGTCGATTCTGTACGCTGTCGTTTCGCATAGTTTCGCAATGGATAAGTCACATTTGAAATTCAGATTTGTGTTTTAGAGGAATGTTTTTGCCGATGGCGTTTCAACTCTGCTAGCAAGGGACTATTGCTGAGATATTCAAATTTGATGATTATTTAATAAATCATTGTTTATTAATTTTACTTGTTTAGTAGTTGCTTGTATTTATTCTCCTCCAAAATCAGTTAGATGACCCAACAATCGTTCTGTATCGTTCTGTGATAGAAGCGCCAAACTTTCAGAGTTTGTTAAGTGGTTGGTGAGTATCACTAAACTGGCTGGTTCCAGATTTTGGAGGTCACCTTGATCTTCAATTTGACCTTGACCTTTTTGAAAATCTCGGTTTTTGGGTTGGGTGGTTTATGCCATCCTTTTCTTGTGAAAATCGAATCTTCTCACAGTTTTCTCAATACAATTATAGTTGGGAGGTGACCACGGTTCATTTGGGCCAAAACATATCTAAATTTTTATAAGATGACCGCCAATATGGCCGCCGGAAGTTGAAAATATGACATTTTCTCACAAATATCTTCTAGTTCAATTCATGCTGTTTGGAACTGGTTGAGTAATGCAACTTTATTTTGTGTTTTGTATATTAACCGATCATTGGAGCAATTAAATATGCCATTATTGTGGTCCTAGCCCCTTCCGATCCCTCAAAAATTCGATTTTACAGGATGCGGTATAAAATTTCACAAAAAATCACAATTGGGATTCTAGTCATATTTCAACAAGAAATGATCATAATTTTGTAATGTAAGGGAGGCATATCATTATCTATGAATATTTCAAATCACTGGAACCAAAATTCTTACTTTGGCTCAAATTGGCTGCCAATATGGCCGCCAAAATATGGAAAACGGTAAATATTACACCAGCGTCTCCTGCAATCGTTTGCAAGTTGTGGTTGATGTATACAATTGGCAATTCTGCATTCTATACATTGAATACTAACATGTCTGATGCACCATGGTTAATTGTTACTATTGTCACTACTGACATCGTCAAAAATATTGGACTTTTCTCTCAAAAACTTGACATAAATATTGGCAAAAATTCACTTTTCAGGTTTGGACCATTTTTTCAGGTAAAATGTAACTATCTTTGGATTGAAAAGTGTTTATTGTTTTGGTCTATCTTAAATGTGTCTCACTACGGTGTTTATAGACCAAATTGCTTAAGATGGCTTCCAAAATGGCAACCAAATTTGTAAAATGTTAATTTTTTACCTATATCCTGAACATTCTCTGCATTATCCGAAAAGGTAGCAAAATGTGACTCACTTAACCAAGTTAGTTAATTAACTGACAACTAAATGTTCTATTCTGGTTGTCCCACGTATGGGGCAAACTAAATTCATTTTAAAGTATGTAATTTTGCCGAGCACCTCTTTTGTGATTTTGGCCATAGTTATTGAAAGGAAATGGGCAGAACTTTGAGACAGAATTGAGATGGACCATAATATTTGGCTATTCTGGTCCATTATGCTAAGAAAATGTCAACTGAATACAGTGTGGATGCCAAGATCGTAGCCAGGGAGTTACTCTATGATCATACATGAGGTGAATAGGTATACAGTGAGTTATTGTATGTCATGACTTATGTGAATAGGTATACAATGAGTGACTATATGGTTATGAGTGGGTTGTCCATTGTAAGATGCATCTATGTGTACAAGGAGATGTCATGGTCAGGTGTGATGTGAATCGGTATGCATGGAGTGACTGTATAGTGTATGATTGTGTATATCCAGTACGGGTTCACCATGTGTGCCTGTATGGGTATTGGTGTTGTGTATGGATATAGCTACATGGTCATCTATGTGTTGATTATGTATATACGGAGTGACTGTAAGGGCATGGGTGGGATGTACATGTGTTGTCTGTATGATCATGGATGGGTGTGTTGGTAAATAGGGTCTGATTTTATGGTTACGGGTAATGGGTATAGGTATACAGCGAATGACTGTACGGTCATGGTTGAATATGATTACCTGGAGTAAGCTGGGTGGACATTATCGAGTGTGTGTGTTTATAGAGAGTGTCCTTGTGGTGACGGGTGGGTGCATATTTATATATCTCAAGGATGTATTATCATTGGTGGGTGTATAGGGATTAGCTGTATTACCATGGATGGCATGTGTGATTATACAGTGAATTGCTGAATTGTCATGTGTGAGGTGTATATGCAAGTATGGATTGTTTGAGTGGTTGTGTGTATATCTGGAAGGGCTGAATGGCCATTAATGAGGTTTACTTGTATGCTTGGAGTGAATCTATGGTCTAGGGTGGGCTGTATATGTATATCGAGTGGTTATATGACTATGTCTGTCGATATAGGTATACAGGTAGTTAATGTATGGTCAATGGTGAGATGAGTACATGTATGTATACAAGTAGTGACTGTATGGTCATAAATATAATGGACATCTATACAGGAGGTGACTATTAAAATGGTCATGTGTCAGGCGTATGAGTATACCTGGTGTTCCTGTTTGGTGACTCGTGGCGGTATGGTCATGTGTAGGTTATACAAGTTTTCACATGTGTTGCTTTATTGTCATGGGCAAGGGATATGTGTATATAGCAAGTGGCTATATGGCTATGGATAAAGTGCATATGCATACATGGAGTGACTATACTGACATGGCTAGGGTGTATTAGTATATCTTGAGTGACTATGCGGATATGGTGTTACAAATAGGGATACAGGGAGTGACATGGCCAATGTTGAGGTGAATATGTATGCAAGAATTGACCATGGTCGTGTATGAATGTTTTGAATAGGTACACACGGTGTGACTATATGGCCATAGGTCAGGTACCATTGGTGAAGGTATGTGTATGAAGCGAGTGGCTATATGGCCATTGGTGGGGTGCATATGTATACCCGGAGTGACTTTATGGTCATTGTTGATGTATATATTGATTGTCTATTTGAACACGTGTTTGGAGAATAGGTATACAGGGGATGACCTTATGGCCAATGGTGAGCTGAATGGGTATACAAGGAATGACTATATGGTTATCGGTCATGGTTATGAGTATCCCCGGTGTGCCTGTATCGTGACGCGTGGCTATAAGGTCACCCGTGGTCATGGGTCAGGTGTACATGTATTCAGTGGGTCACTATATTGTTATGTCTGTGGTGTTATGTATATATGTAATGACTGTGTGGTAATAGGTGGCCATCGTTTTCCGTGTTTTACGCCCCCATGTATATAAACACCATCAATATAGAGAACTCTCTGACATGACCTCTCCATTGATTAACATATCCTTGAGTTATTGTGCCACCCAAGGTACACATGTACAACCCACCCATTACCTCAGTCACTCCATATGTACATAAACACAACACAAATGACAACATAGTCACCCACTTTATACACGTACACCTGATCATACAGCCATACTTAGTTATACCCGTACATACCACAACTGATGATACAGCCACGAGTCACCATGTATGGACACCAGGTATACACATACACCCGACACATGGCCATATAGTCACTCTATGTATACATATTCACTACATTCACGATCATACGGTCACGCGTTGTATTCCTATTCACCTCATCATGGACTATACAGCCACTACATGTGTACCTATTCGCCATATCCATTACCAATGAGTCAATCCAGGTATACATATGCACTTCACCAATGGTGAGCCCTTCCAGATATACCAATACCCGCACATACGACCTCTCATAAGTTCCACACTTGCCATACTCATGAGCATGCATCTACTCCCCATACACCATCAATGATAACACATCCACAACATATATAAATATACAACCCACCGTTGCCAACAGGGCACTCCCCATATACCCACACATCATCCATGACCATACAATAACTCGTGGTATACCTATTATCCTCATCTACGATCATAGAGTAACTCCCTGGCTGTCATCTTGGCTTCCACCCTGTATCCAGTTGATAAATTTTTATCATGATGGGCCAGACTACCCACATCTCATGGTTCATCTCAGTTCCGTCTCAAAGTTCTGCCCATTTCCTTTCAATAATATGGCCATAATCACAAAAGAGGTTATCCGCAAAATTCCATACTGCAACTTTAAAATGAATTTGTCATGCCCCAAACGGATCTAGGATAAACATAATAGAACATAGTTGTCAGTTAATTAACTAACAGGTATAATAACCAAGTGAGTCACAATTTGCTACCTTTTCGGATAACGCAGAAAATAATTTTCTGGATATGTGTAAAAAATTAACTTTTTACAAATTTGGTTGCCATTTTGGAAGCCATCTTGAGCAATTTAGTCTATAAACACCATAGTGTGAAACATTTAAGATAGGTCAAAACAATAAACACATATGATACCAAAGATAGTTGCATTTTATTTGAAAAAATGGTCGAACCCTGAAAAGTGATTTTTTGCCGATATTTATGTCAAGTTTGTGAGAGAAAAATCCAATATATCTGGTGATGTCAGTGGTGACAATAGTAACAATGACACATGGTGTATCAGACATGTTAGAATTCAATGTATAGAATACAGATTAGCCAATTTTGAACATCAACCACAACTTGTAAGCAATTGCATGACACCCTGGTGCAATATTTACAATTTTTCCTTATTTTGGCGGCTATTTTGGCAGCCATTTTGAGCCAAGGTAAGATTTTTGGTTCCAGAGAGTTGGAATATTCATAGGTAATGATATGCCTCACTTGCATTACAACGTTCTTTTCATTTCTAGTTGAAATATGACTAGAATCCCAATTGTGATTTTTTTGTAAAATTTTGTACCGCGTTCTGTAAAATCGAATTTTTGAAGAATTGGAAGGGGTTAGGACCCCAATAATTGCATATTTAATTGCTCCAATGATCAGTTAATATACAAAACACAAAATAAAGTTGCATTACTCAACCAGTTCCAAACAGCATGAATTGAACTAGAAGATATTTGTGAAAAAATGTCATATTTTCAACTTCCGGCGGCCATATTGGCCGCCATCTTATGAAAATTTAGATATGTTTAGGCCCAAATGAACCGTGGTCACCTCCCAACTATAACTGTATTGAGAAAACTGTGAGAAGATGCGATTGTCACAAGAAAAGGATGGCATAAACCACCCAACCCAAAAACTGAGATTTTCAAAAAGGTCAAGGTCAAATTGAAGGTCAATGTGACCTCTAAAATCTGGAACCAGCCAGTTTAGTGATACTCACCAACCACTTAACAAATTCTGAAAGTTTGGCGCTTCTATCACAAAGTGAACGATTTTTATGTTTTCCTGTAATTATCCCCCCACTAGTATGGGACTGGGAGTGGGAGGCCCTTTTCTATGGGAAGCCCTTTTCACATTTATTATTTATTTCCGCTTAAGCGCAAATAACCTCTATCATTTGCGCTTAAGCGCAAATATTTACGCTTAAGCATAAATCATTTGCACTTAAGCACAAATCATTTGCACATTTAAAAGCGCAAATAAAAATTAATATTCATATATTCATTGATTCCCCCTGAATTAATTTTAAATGGCACAGTCATAAACATATCACTCTATATATGCTATATAGTAGTCGATATAGGGAAGCAATCCCCCAGTAACCCCTATATCCCATTTATGACCGTGAAAATTGTATAGCTATATGCAGGATATGTCTCATTTATAAAATATACTAGATCTCTGGGATGGAGACACAAATTCTGGGGACAGGGATGCTGATATTATGAAAATAGGGATTCCCCCCTATTTCATGTCAATAAGTGCACTATATGAAGGAAACAATCCCCCCCCCCCAGTAAGTTGCGGAAACCCCTAATTCCCTTTTTATGGCCATGGAAATGGTATATATCTGTGCAGGAGATGTCCCTTTAATAAAATATACTAGAGCTCTGGGAGTGAGGCACCAATCCTTGGGACACCAGGGACAGAAATGCTGATATGCATATGGAAATATGTTTTTTCTTCAACCTCGAGTCTGTATGAGGCCATTGGGGCTATACAATGAGATGGACTCAATCATTCACAATCAGAGGGAAGTAAGGAAGTGTTCGGTATTTGCGATTAAGCGCAAATTATTTTAGCTTAAGCGCAAATAAATTGATAGACACATATTTGCGCTTAAGCGCAAATGATTTACGCTTAAGCGCAAATATTTGCACTTAAGCGCAAATAAATAATAAATGTGAAAAGGGCCTCCCATACTTTTCACATTTATTATTTATTTACGCTTAACTTAAGCGCAAATATGTGCAAATATTTGCGCTAAGTTAAGTGCAAATAACCGCAAATATTTACGCTTGAGCATAAATCATTTGAGCTTAAGCGCAAATCATTTGTGCTTCAGTGCAAATAATTTACGATTAAACACAAAACATTTGCGCTTTAGCACAAATAAAAATGAATATGCATTGATCCCCCCTGAATTAATTTTAAATGGCACAGGCCTGAACACATCACTGAACTTAAAGTGTATATAGGCTCAACATATGAGGAAAGCAATCCCCCAGTAACCCCAAGATCCCTTTTATGACAATGAAAATGGTAGGCCTATATATTTATAAAATATACTAAATCTCTGGGATGGAGAAACAAATTCTTGGGGACAGGGATACTGATAATATGAAAATAGAATTTTCTCCCTATTTCAAGTCTATTGTGTACATGTACTTATAGGTGTCGTTGATCTAAGACGACTAATAAACAATTATTATTAAATAATTAATCATATACCAAAAATAGTTAGACTCTGATTGCTGGAAAAAATTCATATACAGGGGGAAATTAACACAGGTGGTCCTGTTGGATAAGTATCGTTGATCCCAAAGGGGGGGGGGATACAAATATATTATCATATCAGGGGTCAATACTATGAAACTTTTTCTTTGAAAGAATCTACAAGTGTTTGTAAGAAATAACAATTTATCATTCCGCCAATACTATGAACCTACGATTACAAACATAAATCACAAATAGTACGTGTTCTTTGTATTTACAAATATCTCCAATCACAAAGAATGTTCGAGTACTATGAAACATAATTTTTCAGTTTTCACACCTTAACCCGGATAATATATCTATCCATGATACGCAGGGACGTGGGAACAAGGGGTCGATTCACCCCCTCGTGAAAATATTTTGTCAGCTGGAAATCTCAAGTACAACCCACAGGGACGTCCCGACAAGGGGGTTGGGTTATGTTTCTTGCCCAAACAGTTTATCAACACGATCAACAGCTGGAAATTTGATACCTGGAACAACATGAATTGGAAATTTTACAACAACAATAGGTTGAACTTGTTCTGTTATTCGGTTTTTCCAACAATTTATTAGGGGGTATGTGTTTGTTTTAGACCAACATTTGCATATTTACCACCTTTGGTCAAAAGTTGGGATTGATATGGCCTATATATATAATTTGTCAAACCTTAGGGGGTGTCAGCTTGGACGTGATGTAGCAGTATGTGTTCCTTGTAACTACTGAAATTACCCAATTTATTGAAAGATACAACGCTAAGGAACTTGTCTAGACTGTCTATATAGGGTGTCAAACATAAATTGTCGCTTTTCACATCCTTAAACCGGAGCATATACCCGTCTGATTCGTAGGGATGTAGCGCCCCCTTATAACAATGTGTTATCAATGGAAATCTCATAAACGGGGACATGGCGATAGTGGTCTTGGGAACACGATGACTGGTGAGTAGTCTGGTGAGTAGTCGCCAAATCGCATGAGTCACAACGTCTCTGACAAAAGTTAGTGATTGATACAAATAGTGAGTGATACTCGCAGTGACGTGACAAGATGCTCTCTTCGATGCGTCAACGTCGATATCCAACTGTACCCCCCACCCCTCAATTAGAAACTTCTATTTCTGTGAAATGTAATTGTTTACCCCGGTTGGCTTCTGATTTTCCAGCTGTAACAGTAAGTTGTCCACCCCCCCCCAACTGACTAAATATGACTAACTTAGTGTTAGTCACAAACATTTTGAGTAATTTTGGTCAAGTATTGGAATTATTTGCACATAATTCAGCAACTTTAATTTTCGCCTTCCAATTGACTAAGAAAAGTTATGACTAAATCCTGGCAATTTTGACTAATTAGTCGTCTTGAATCCCCAGTTCTTAGTCGTTATGACTAACATCACCCTAGTAATTTTGATTAATGTTATGCCTCAGTCATGTTGGCTGAACTAAGTCAGTCATCCTGAGGAAAAACGTTTGATTAACATATGTTAGTCATATTGACTAACTTCTGTTATCAGCGTAGAAAAATTAAAATACTTTCCTCTTGATATACGATTCCATCGCTATGTGGAATTTATAGGCATTTTTTTTATTCAAAGGGTGCATATGGAAATTATAGGATGGACACCCCATCGCCAAACTGAGCCCATATAGCCACGTCCCTATCTAGATTATAAGATATCGGAGCAGTTTGAAATTATAAAATGACCACCACTCCTATTGGTTTGGTTTGGTTTATTAGGGTTTATCGTCGATCTAGCCGCTAGGCGTTGTCGTTGTCAAATTTACGGGTGGAGGAAAGACCACGCAGAGACTTGATTTCACCGAGAAATCGTCGCACTGCGTGTAGAAACCACCGACCCCGGAATCAACTGACAAACTTGCCCAGATACACTATTCCGGTCACCCTCCTTATGAAGGGGTTCGAACCAGCTTCGTCAGCGCTGGACGGCTTGTGACGGTGTAATGCACCTAACACTCTACCGACTGGACCACCGGGGGTCCCCATCACTCCTATAACCGAGACCATTAGCACGTCCCTGCTTCGATACACCCCGATAAAATGGAGCCACGTTACTGCCTCGATGTGTTATGATAAGAGTAGCGGATCAGTTTGAAATCATAGTATGGTCACAATATATATAATGCTATACGCCTATACCATCAAAATAATATTTTATTTTCACAAACTGAATGGTTGTAAATTTGTAATTTGTAAAAGCAATGATACCAAATTGGTTGTAGTACTCGTTATTACACTGACTTGTACTTACATACACACACTGCAAATGAACAGTTTATTTGTTAAGTTTGCGCAGACAAGTGGTCATCAACTTAGCAATCCGTGAACCGATTGGACAGTTCTGATAAGCGATCGCCTCCAACTTATGATTGGTTATTTCTTTTGTAACTTTGGCTTGCCGTGATTCAATATATTGTGAATCACTCACAGGCAAATGTTTGTCCGTAAGCAATCTACAATAATCAACAGTAGATCTTTGTGAAATTTGCGAGATTTTGTTAGCTCATCGTTTCATAGTACCGCGTTATCACTAATCACAAAATAATAGCACGCATTGTAACTTCCCCAAATCAATTGTTGTCAGTTATTTTAGCTCTATATACATGTCCGTCTAATTTGAACTGGTATTCAGATAACACTGATAACGGGTGCATGGGAGCAGAGTGGTGAGTTAGTTTTTTCCAAGTTTTACAGCTGCGTTTTAGGGGTTTCACCTCTCGCCCAGTCTAAGGTATTACAATAATACGGCTACATTTTCCCTGTACTATGAATCCACTGTGGTAGTTAATACAAATTTGTAATTACAAATTAATAAATACAATTTGTATTTACAGGTATAAAATTGTTCATAGTATTGACCCCTGGTCATATATGAATATATAGAGTGTTCCTTATCAGCAAAGAAGAGCGTTCCTTATCAGCTTAGACGATATTAAGAGAAACTGGCACACATCGGTCACCTACCGTAACTAGGGAAATATCATGGGATATGTGCCTTTATTCTCAGAATTAGGGGGGCTAATAAATTATATTAACATACAAGCCTGAGTTTTATGTTCCTGTCACCAAATGCATGGCCTCATCTGCTATAGGAGACATAGACTCAAATTGAAGTTCCCAAGTGATGAATGTTGTGATGTACACCCATTGGGAACCTCAATTATGCAATGTGTTGTCTGCCAATTATGGGGGAAATAGTCTTCCAAAATATAGAAACTAAACTAAAAAAGAAATAGAATCTATGTGAAGAAGTTTCTATAGAAATTTGATATAAATAAAGAAACTTGCCAGAGAAGATGAGGCCTAACCAGAATGAGGTCCCCAGAGGGTGAATTTAGTGATGCTGGACTGATATGCTGGATAATGATCAACGAAGAACATAAGTATCTTATGCGACTCAGGCGCTCGTATATAGGTAGTAACCACCCACCACCCCATCCCGCCACCCATAGTATCTAATGCGCCCCAGCCGCTCGTATATAGGTAGTACCCACCACCACCCCATCCCGCCACCCATAGTATCTTATGCGCCGCAGTCGCTCGTATATAGGTATAGCGCTTGTTATCAGGGGTCAATACTATGAACAATTTTATACCTGTAAATACAAATTGTATTTATTAATTTGTAATTACAAATTTGTGTTAACTATCACAGTGGTTTCATAGCCGTATTATTGTAATACCTTAGACTGGGCGAGAGGTGAAACCCCTGAAAGGCAGCTGTAAAACTTAGAAAAAAACTGACTCCCCACTCTGCTCCCAAGCACCTGTTATCGGTGTTATCTGAATACCAGTTCAAATTAGACGGACATGTATATAGAGCTAAAATAACTGACAACAATTTATATGGGGAAGTTACAATGCGTGCTATCATATTGTGATTAGTGAGAACGCCGGTACTAAGAAACGATGAGCTAAAAAAATCTCGCAAATTTCACAAAGATCTACTGTTGATTATTGTAGATTGCTTACGGACAAACCTTTGCCTGTGAGCGATTAACAATATATTGAATCACGGCGGGCCAAAGTTACAAAAGAAATAACCAATCATAAGTTGAGAGGTGAACGCTTATCAGAGCTATCCAATCGGTTCATGGATTGCTAAGTTGATGACCACTTGTCTGCGCAAGTTAACAATTAAACGGTTCGTTTGTAGTGTGTGTATGTAAGTACAAGTCAGTGTAATAACGAGTACTACAAACAATTTGGTATCATTGTTTTTACAAATTACAAATTTACAACCATTCAGTTTGTGAAAATAAAATATTATTTTGATGGTATAGCATTATATATATTGTGACCATCCTATTATTTCAAACTGATCCGCTACTCTTATCATAACACATCGAGGCAGTAACGTGGCTCCATTTTATCGGGAGGGGGTGTATCGAAGCAGGGACGTGCTAATGGTCTCGGTTATAGGAGTGGTGCGGTAGAGTGCCAGTCGGTAGAATGCCATGTGCATTACATCGTTACAGGCCGTCCAGCGCTGACGAAGCTGGTTCTAACCCCGTCATATGGAGGGTGACCGGAATCGTGTATCTGGGCAAGTTTGTCAGTTGCTTTCCGGGGGTCGGTGGTTTCTACACGCAGTGGGGCGAATACTCGGTGAAATCAAGCCTCTGCGTGGTCTTTCCTCCATCCGTAAAATTGACAACGTCGTGTGTGGCCTAGCGGCTAGAACGACGATAAACCCTAATAAACCAAACCAATATATAGGAGTGTCATTTTATAATTTCAAACTGCTCCGATATCTTATAATATATCTAGATAGGGACGTGGCTATATGGGCGACGGGGTGTCCATCCTATAATTTCCATATGCACCCTTTGAGGAAAAAAAATGCCTATAAATTCCACATAACGATGGAATCGTATATCAAGAGGAAAGTATTTTAATTTTTCTACGCTGATAACACAACTTAGTCAATATGACTAACATATGTTAGTCAAAGTTTTTCCTCAGGATGACTGACTTAGTTCAGCCAACATGACTGAGGCATAACATTAATCAAAATTACTAGGGTGATGTTAGTCATAACGACTAAGAAATGGGGACTTTTCTTAGTCAATTGGAAGGCGTAAATTAAAGTTGCTGAATTATGTGCAAATAATTCCAATAATTGACCAAAGTTACTCAAAATGTTTGTGACTAACACTAAGTTAGTCATATTTAGTCAATATGTCAAATCCAAGGGGCGGGGGTGCACAACTTACTGTTACAGCTTGAAAATCAGAAGCCAACCGGGTTAAACAATTACATTTCACAGAAATAAAAGTTTATAATTGAGGGGTGGGGATACAGTTGGATATCGACGTTGGCGCATCGAAGAGGGCATCTTGTCACGTCACTTGCTCTAGTCATTTATGAAAACTGTGCTTGCATCTTCGTATTCGTGTCCTTTACCGTGACCAAATGCTTTCGCGGCGACAATTGAAACTCAAAGGATAATCCGACCATGAACATGGGTATCATTTACCTCGCAATGCATTCTTGAGCGAAAAATAATACTCACATTGGGAACACGCGTCATTTTTTATCCATTCTTGGATATATCATTGATTATGGTAAGTACATGTTACATGTTACATGCTAATGTTGGCTATAATCCGCAAGTATCACTCACTATTTGTATTAATCACTAACTTTTGTCAGAGATGTTGTGACTCATACGATTTGTCGGCTACCCGCCCCTTCCTATTCTGAACAGCTGTAATGTGCCAGGCATCGTGTTCCCAAGACCACTATCGCCATGTCCCTGTTTATGAGATTTCCATTGATAACACATTTTCATAAGGGGGGCTACATCCCTGCGAATCAGATGGTTATATGCTCTGGTTTAAGGATGTGAAAATCGACAATTTATGTTTGACACCCTATATAGACATTCTAGACAAGTTCTTAACGTTGTAACTTTCAATAAATTGGGTAATTTCAGTAGTTACAAGGAACACATACTGCTACATCACATCCAAGCTAACACCCCATAAGGTTTGACAATTTCTAAATATAGGCCATATCAATCCAAACTTTTGACCAAAGGAGGTAAATATGCAAATGTTGGTCTAAAACAAAACATACCTCCTAATAAATTGTTGGAAAAAAACAAAATAACAGAACAAGTTCAACCTATTGTTGTTGTAAAATTTCCAATTCATGTTGTTTCAGGTATCAAATTTCCAGCTGTTGAACGTGTTGATAAAATGTTTGGTAACATATAGTAACATAACCCAACCCCCTTGTCGCGACGTCCCTGTGGGTTGTACTTGAAATTTCCAGTTGACAAAATATTTTCACGAGGGGGTGAATCGACCCCTTGTCGCTACGTCCCTGCGTATCATATATTTATATTATCCGGGTTAAGGGTGCGAAAACTGAAAAATTATGTTTCATAGTACTCGAACATTCTTTGTGATTGGAGATATTTGTAAATACAAAGAACACGTACTATTTGTGATTTATGTTTGTAATCGTAGGTTGATAGTATTGGCGGAATGATAAATGGTTATTTCTTACAAACAATTGTAGATTCTTACAAAGAAAAAGTTTCATAGTATTGACCCCAGATCAGAAGATATATAATGGAAAATTTGCACACGGAGGTAATTTGAGGGAGTGCCATAGGTAGGTGTCATTGACCTCAGATGACTTAAAGGGACACTAATAATTACAAATAAAGACCGTTTATTATCAACTTAAAGTGAGAAACTATGGCAATGTGCCAAATTCCATATTTTATGGTCAAGTATATCAAAAGCTAGAGAAAAATTAAATTAATTGAAATCCATATGGTCTACTTTTTTCATATTAACTTTTAGTATGCTACATGTAGATTAAATAAATTGAAAAATAATTACAAAAAGAATTTTGAAGAAAATTAATTGATGGCCTTATGAATCCTTTAGTCAAATTCATTATTGCGCTTAAGCGCATTCAGCTTCTATTGCGCTTAAGCTCAATAAGGAATCTCTTATTGCACTTAAGCGCAATAAGGAATATTCCTTATTTTTCCTTATTGCGCTTAAGTGCAATAAGGGATTCCTTATTACGCTTACGCTTTTAAAAGCTCAATTATTTATTAAATGTCAATTTGGCATCCCATAGTATTCAGAATCAATTATATATACTTATCTCAATGCCTTTGTTAAGGAAATGAGAAATAAATTAATTGAGCCTGGGGTCATGTGAGGGAGGGGTAGTGATGTCACCACAGATGACCTCATGGAGAGATTGATTCAAGAAGACTGATTTTCAAATTGATTTATTGTGATATTTTAATGCTATGAATTTTCACTAAATGAATCAAAATATAGTCAAGTGGTTAGCTCATACTTTTGAATAACTTTTCTAGTATCATGTAACTAAATAAACTGATCACCACAAATGACTCTCACTAGTTAGCTGACTTGAAATTGAATCATGGATGCTGGATTGAGATTACAGATTTACTATCATGGGAATCATGGGAATGCGAACTGACAATTGGAGTCAAGTCAATCCTCGCACCTATTATCAAATCTCAACGGCAATTTTGATGGAATTTTTTATTTTTAATTGGAATGAAATCAACTACTTTAAATGGCAATTTATTTTGCTGTGTGGCAAACCTCAGCTTCTGGCAGGATTTAATTGATTTATTGTAGGTCAATATGACCGCTTTCGCAGATTCCTGCAGCTGTAGAGTCGACTCAATTAGATTTATTGTAGAATGTTTGGCTACTAGTAATACTAGTAACAGCCTTGAGCTACATATATGTATTAACACATTACCTCAATACACCTTCCACTTTAGGGTTATTTATTTTATGCCAATGATTGATACTTGAAAAAATTCAAATTAGTCATTTTAAATTTACTAGTAGTGGTAGTATTACAATAGGTCAACATGACCGCTTTCGCAGATTGCTGCAATGATACGCACTACATGTACGTTCATGACTGAACTAGTATTACTAGTAACTGTTGCTGAATAGGTTACTCTAACCGGTTTTCTGTGATAAAGTTACCCAGGTTCCTAAATTTGTGATAAAGTTACCCAGGTTGGAGATAATTGTGATAAAGTTACCCAGGTTAAGCAAATCTCACGATATCAACTCGATTTAATAGTGACAGAGGGAAATATTGTTCAGTTTTGGCAAGTAATAGCCCTTATTAAGCATACATTAAGACATATTAGTACTGTAGTTCGTCATTTTTATCGCAAAAATCAATAATTTGTTGCTAAACATAAAATGTTATTAACCTGGGTAACTTTATTACAATCCTCTCCAACCTGGGTAACTTTATCGCAATTTCAGGAACCTGGGTACCTTTATCACAGAAAACCGGTGAGAGTGACCTATTGACTAATTCAGTGTGTTGTGGCACAAACTGTCTTGTACATCCATAAATCCATTGAAATTGAATATGTACTCCAGCTATATTTAAGTCCAGTTCAGTCCAAAATCCTAAATGTATTGTCAAATTCCACTGTGGTTGGTACAATATTTATAGTATCTTATACTACTGGTACATTCCATTCTGTTGCTACTGCTAGCCACATTGTTGTTGTTCAACTTGTTGTGTTCCAGTTGTCACTTGCAGTTGGCAACATTAGATCACGTGTGTTGTGGTTTTCTTCTTGTGAGAATGATCGCTGGTGTATAATCAGTTTGTGTGTGTTTACTCTCTGAGGTTCCCAAATTCTTTCGTTGTGAAACGAGTGATACCGCTGACAAAATTCAATAAAAATGTCAACAACATGTGAATGTCAACATCACGATTCACGGTCAGTCAGTGTCACCAGAACTTCGATTCAAATCCAGTTTTTATCCAGTTTTACCAGGCAATAGTCGTTGAATTCATATGGAAGGATGTAACGTTCCCACTCAACACCACATTCATTTTCCCTAAACTACGATAATACGTGTTCTAACCAATTAAGTTTGAATTCAGCAAGAGAAAAAAAAATTTTCGCGTCATTTTTACAAGTACGCAAAATTGCATAGACTGACCACAAACTTCAATTTAGTATATACATTTTAAGCAAAGGTAACAAGTGGTGTAACTCCATAGGCAGAATCGAAATTTTGGTGATCGATAGAGTTATCCCTCTTCGATCGATTCGCATTTACCACATTTTAGTTCGATAATTCTGAAATCAATTCGAGCATTGTTGGTGACATTATAACTACCTACCATATATGCATCGTGAGTGGCACTAGGTGTGATGCTCGATTCTAGCTACTGAAATGGTGTAAGTATTTTTTTTACTGGGCGAAAACTCAAGTTGCAATTAGTTCATGATAAATAGGGCATATTTATATGGCATACCACGAAGATTGTAGCGGATTTTGAGCATACATAATTATGTACAGGCATCAAATTTTGTTATATTGTAATTGTTTTAAGGTGACGGCCTCGGTGCCTGTTGTCTGGTTCAAGGATGAGATCGATGCATTTGGAAATTTCAAGTTGGATACCCCTAACTCAGACCTTCTAGCCTCGCCCTTGTCTTCAAATTTTCAAAAACAACACTTCAGATTTTCCATTCCTTTAAATCACAACTCATATTTATGTTTCTCTAAACTAAAAGTGAATAAGTGAGAATATTTATTTTTAACTTCACAATCAGTCACTTGAGTTTATATTTGTCATATTAAGTTGGAGGGGGAATATACCCCGGGGAGATATGGTGCAACTGTATATGTCTATATGTAACTAAAGAAATAGTGCACCATCTTTGTCACACTCACAGTAAATATTTTGTACATTCACAAAATAGTCTAAGTTTCTGTCCCAATTCATAAACAAAGTGATTTCCTAGTGGAATAATTTCCGATTGACAATCCTGATAATATACCGAAATTCAGAGAAGAGATACACTATCTTCATAAATTTATATTTTTCAGACTATATTAGTGATGGAGAATGAGAGATGTGGTTGACTCATCAGGACAAATTATTAGAATGTAATAATGTGCGTACCATTAGCATAAATGATTATTTTATTTTTGTCATGCAGATCTTTGTAACGTCAACAATCAGCACTGACTGGTACATGTAGCTGTATATGTGGCCATACATCAATGACTTAGGATAAAAACATATATCTATTTAATCTACTTTTGTCGATATATTCAAGATATTAAAATACTAACTAATAGCACATACAAATTATATTAATAATGACGGTTTTGGCGAAAACAATTACTTTTTGATACTAACCGCACAGACTACAACAATCTGCTGAAGTAAAAAAATATGATGCATATAGCCTGTTTTTCCTTTTTTCACATTCTCAGGGTCAAAATAGCCGGATTATAGAATATATTCCTTTAGTCATATTTAAATTTGTGCAGTACTATTTTTCGCGAGTGTGTGCATTTATTATTCATATGTACATAGCTAAATCATGGTCAGATATTTTAAGTTGAATTTCTTCTAAAAAATAAACATATATATTCCAGACTGAAGGAATTTTCGTCAAGATGATCTTTACTATGCACATATATTTTTAGGGATAATTAAAAACTGAAATTGTCATCATGTACAAAACTTTTAAGGGTTACTACTGGGACGCAGATAACGATGAGAAATAAAATCACCTCTATAAGATTCTGTAACGCTTGTATCGCTCTGTAGCAAGGGTTACTACTGGGACGCAGTTAATCACCAGAAATAAAAACGATTCCTTTAACATCTGTAACGCTTGTATCGCTCTGTATCAAGGGTTACTACTGGGACGCAGTTAATCACCAGAAATAAAAACGATTCCTTAAACATCTGTAACGCTTGTATCGCTCTGTATCAAGGGTTACTACTGGGACGCAGATAATGACGAGAAATAAAATTGATTCCTTAAACTGATGTAACGCTTGTATCGCTCTGTCCCAATGGTTACTACTGAGACGCAGATAACGATGAAAAATAAAAATATCTTTTATCAGCTTTTATAACGCTTATCCCGCTTTGTATCAAGGCTTTCTACATGGGACAAAAACATACCCCTTAACATTTTGCTCACGTGTCTTGCCATATATGGTGCCAGGGACCTGTGCATATAATGTGCGCAAAGCACAAAAAGGTGCCACAGACCCCTCCTCCGCTAAATAAAGGCTCCCGAATGGAGCCTGTTTCAGTTAGTATAGATAAAGTAAAATATATTGATTGTTGCGTTCCATGTGTGCATGCATATATGTGGGATGGGGAGATCGGGGGCGGGGGGTGGGGGGGGGGGGGTAGAAAATACAGTTTTATAGAAATAAATTGTTCCTACAAATGGACCGCTCAGTGCACGGCATGTGATCCTTAGGCTCCATGCTAAATACAGGTTCCAAAGGGGGTCCGTTCAAAACATGCCGCAAGCTCCCTTCGTCGCTGAATAAAGGCTTCTTAATTGAGTATGTTTCAGTTGGTGTACAGTAATATTTAAAGTAATACGCTGATGTTGTTTCGTTCAATATGTGCATGCGCATATGTGGGCTGGGTGTGTGGAAATACAGTTTTAGTGAAATAAAGTGTTCCAACGCGCATCCAGTAACAAAACAAGAGAAACATAACCATTCCATGTGTTCATGAACGCGGACACTAGAAAGTCACAAAAAACATTTATATACCCGTCATTTTGTGACGGGCAATCCCCTAGTTACATATAATTCTCTTAAAAGTATCATAAAATAAAATTTCTTTCTAAAATGTTATACAGTTCTAATAATAGTCAAAATTTCTGTCCCAATTTATACTAAACATAAAACAAAACTATCGTCCAGTGACATAATTATGCTAAATGTATTGTCCCTCTAGCTGAAACTTCTTATGTTATTCTACCTATCAATCAATACAGAAACTTCTGGAACTAGATATGTCAAATATAGGTGCACGCCAAGAGAAATAATGTCCGCAAGCCGGGTCCGCGCTGGACCAAAATTTACTTTCGCCAAATAATTTGCCAAATGAAAATATTTTTTTTCCAAATTATTTTAGCATTTGCCAAATGCTATTAGTCCGGCCGCCAGGTCACGGATGCGTGTTTTGGCGTATAAAGTTTTTTTCTCTGCGGATTTTGTAAATTCAGGTATCCGACATCAAGATTTTATCGGCTGGCCATCTGTCAGCCTTGAGCAATTTTTTTTATAGCGCCCTAAAAAGTATACCCCACCCCCAATTTTTTTCACAGACGTAAAACCAGTTACATGGAATTTATTGAAAACTCACATGACTAATCTAGTAAAATATATTTTTTTTCATGAAGCTAAGGTATAATGCCACTATTTTGGCCCAAAATTGAAACTCACCATCCAAGATGGCCACCAAAATGGCCGCCGGAAGTTGAAAATATATCATTTTTTCACAATTATCTTCTAGATCAGTTCATGATGTTTGGAACTGGTTGAATAATATGACTTTATTTTGTATTTGTTATATTAACTGATCATTGGAGCAATCATATATGCCATTATTGGGGTCCTATCCGCTTGTGATCCCTCAAAAATTCGATTTTACAGAAAGCGGTATAAAATTTCACAAAAAATCACAACTGGGATTCTAGTCATATTTCAACAAGACATGAACAGAAGGTTGCAATTATGTGAGGCATACCATTACCTATGAATATTCCAACTCACTGGAACCAAAATTCTTACTTTGGCTCAAAATGGCTGCCAAAATGGCCGCCAAAATATGGAAAATGATAAATGTTGCCCTAGGGTGTCCCGCAATCGCTTACAAGTTGTGGTTGATGTACAAAATTGGTTATTCTGCCTTCTATACATTGAATACTAACATGACTGCTGCATCATGGTTAATTGTTACTGTTATCGCCACTGACACCACCAAAAATATTGGACTTTTCTCTCAAAAACTTGACATAAATATCGGCAAAAATTAACTTTTCAGGTTTGGATCATTTTTTATAGTAATATGTAACTATCTTTAGATTGAAAGGTGTTTATTGTATTCGTCTATCTTAAATGTGTCACACTATGGTGTTTATAGACCAATTTGCTCAAAATGGCTTCCAAAATGGCAATCAAATTGGTAAAAGTTATTTTTTAACATATATCATTATAACATTATATATATAACATTATTCTCTGTGTTATCCGAAAATGTAGCAAATTGTGACTCACTTGGTTATTATACGTGTTAGGTAATTAACTGACAACTAAATGTTCTATTATGGTTGTCCCAGTTCCGAATGGGGCATGACAAATTCATTTTAAAGTATGGCAATTTGCGGAGAACCTCTTTTGCGATTCTGACCATATTATTGAAAGGAAATGGGCAGAACTTTGAGACGGAACTGAGATGAACCATAATATGTGGCTCTTCTGGTCCATTGTGATAAACCAATATCAACTGGATACAGGATGGTTGCCAAGATGGTAGCCAGGGAGTTACTCCATGTGAGGTGAATAGGTATACATGGAGTTAACGTATGTCATGAATGATGTGAATATTTATACAATGAGTGACTATATGGTTATGAGTGTGTTGTCCGTAGTGAGATGTATGGGTATACAGGGAGAGGTCATGGTCATGTGTTGGGTGAATCGGTATGAATGGTGTGACTGTATGGTGTATCGTTGTGTGTATCATGTACGGGTGCACCTTGTGTGCCTGTATGGACATTGATGTGGTGTATGGATGTAGCTACATGGTCACCTATGTTTTGATTATATATATATACTAGCAGGGTTACCCGGCGTTGCCCAGGTTAATGTATGCTGTGGATATTTGTTGGGAATAGAGAATGCTCTTGCTTAAAGTGTTATACGTTTTCTCATAAATTGTATATTCAAATAGCATCACAAAACATGATTATTACAGTCATGGAATATAAGTAGTGGCTCAACTTGTCAATTGTAATTCTGTTTATCGCGATTAATCCGTTCCACCAATAATGAAGTATTTATTTCTTTACAACTGCGTATACATTAGACGTTATAATATGATACATGAACATCATAAACACATTAGTTCGATAAAAGATGATAATTGGGTTTTACATATTGAGATGTATCAATCAATCTAGTGGGTTGGACTAAGATCTCGAGGACACCTGGCTATCATATCTCCATGAAGATACAGATGTTTCAAAGAAATTTCCAGGTGCTCCTCTGTTCATGGTGCTATATATTGGCTAAATATTCTTAGTTTAAACGAAATGTTGCTGCGCACATATATCAGCTACATGTGCCAGGCACATAGCGAGATTTTGAGTTGTTTATGTCAGTCGATGAGTCTGTACTAAAACCATTGTCAGATGTCAGTATTGGTAGGATCCTGAAAAGTCTTGTGCTACTAACTGCATTTTCTTGTATATCAGAAGAAACTATATTTGACTGCACACTGTGACCACTATTTTTGAACAGGCCTTCCATATATCTTGACAAATTGTAACTTTTTGTGGAAACTGTATTGAATGGAACAGACTAAATTTTGTTATTATATACATGCAATCCTCTGACGGTTCGAGGTCTCTCAGTTTGCACGAATATATGTATCTCTTCAATAAAATGATAAATATACGTTTAATGCTTCTTCTAGTTATCTCTTTTTGCTAGCTCATTGTGTGAATGCCTTGATTGCCATTCCCATATAAATATGACTGTTAAGAAGATACCATTGTTCAAGTGACTTATGTGGGTCACCATATGTCAGGATTGTGAAATGTGAACGCCCAACTACTTAAAATGATATGGAGATGGCCTGGTGACTGTATATAACTTATATGTGGATATCGGCGAATAGCAATCTTATCAATTATAGTGCATATCCGCTCGCCATCCGTGACGCAAACGACACCAAATGTGATTTAATTCATGGTATATCATTAGAGAAAAACGTGTATGAATTTGGTGGAATTTGGTTTATTAAATCAATTGTTGATGCAACGCTGACTCGAACAACACCATATTGCGAAGGTGATTATGCATCGTTTGGTGGAAATCGGCGACAAAACTATTTCACCATATTTTTTTAATTTACCCTCCCACCAACAGCGTCATTTTAGAAAATTTTAACCCGCACCATTATCTTCCTTGTAAAAAGTAACCCCTCTTAGAACGCCTTGGTGCCATCTCGATTGTACCGCGTGAAGTTATACATAGAACGCACTCAGACAGACAAAAAGACAGACAGACAGCACGATTTTATTTCTTGTATCATTTGAGAATAACGTGTCTGAATGTGATGGTAATTGGTACTAAAAATATTTTGTATCAATTTTGGTGACCCTCCCGTCCCTATTTCGGACTCAAGCTGCACACACGAAGACTCATTAGAGATTAGAGATGCATATATATGAAATTGGTTAAAATTGGCGAGTATACAAATTCGTATCAAATTTAAGGTCCCCATATCTCTCACCCATAGGGCACCAATTTGGTGTATCTAAGCCACACGATAAGATTCCTCGTATCACGGAGAAGAATATGTATCAATCTGGGGGAAATCGGCACTAAAAATATAGATATAATTGTTTGTGACCCTCTCATCTCTATACACCACTGACTCGAGTGGCCCCACTTGCGACATCCTTAAACCACACGATTACACTCCTGATATCATGGAGATGATTGTTTATAAGTTTGGTGATAATCGGCGACTAAACAATTTTTTTTTATCAAATTTGGTGCCAATCCCTCCCCTCTCCATCTCTCACCCAAACAGCACCACTATGGCGTCTTTAAATCACGATTAGATTTCTCGTATCATGGATAAGAACGTGTATCAATTTGGTGGAAATTGGCGCTAAATAAATTGTGCATCAATTTTGGTGCCCCTGTCCCTTTCAATGCAACCCTGGCTCGAATGAGGCCGCATTTGACAGATAAAAGCCACACCATTAGACTCCTCATACCACTGGGATGATTTTGTATAAGTATGGTGGCAATCGGCGACTTGTTATCAAATTTAGTGCCCACCCCCTCCCAATCTCTCATTCAAAAACAACAATTTGGCGTTGTTAAATCGCACAATTAGATGCCTTGTATCATGAAGAAGAATATATATCAATTTGGTGGAAATCGGCGCTAAAATAAGTTTTATCAATTTTGGTGCCCCTCTCCCCTTCCGTTCATCCCTGTCTCAAACGACGCCACTTTTGACATATTTAAACCACACCGTTGGATTCTTCATATCATGGGGATGATTATATGTAAGTTTCGTGGCAATCGGCGACAGAAAATAAATCTGCCCCCCCCCCCCTTCCGGGCACCACTGACGCGAACGGCGTGACTTTTGCCATATTTATACTACGCCATTAGATTCCTCATATTATGGGGATGATAATATATAAGTTTGGTGGCAATCGGCGACAAATTTTTTTTCTGCCCCTCTCCCTTTTCTGCCCCTGAAAACAACGGCGTCACTTTAGAAAATTCTAACCCCGACTATTATTTTTCTCGTAAAAAGATACTCCTAGTAGACCCCTTTGGCATCATCTAGATGGTCACCTGTGAATTTCTATAGAACACAGACAGACAGACAGACAGACAGACAGACATTCGCAAATATAGATATAGATATGGAGTGACTGTAAGGTCATGGGTGGGATGTACATGTGTTTCTGTATGCTCACGAATGGGGTGTGTGGATAAATAGTGAGTGATTTTATGGTCAGGGGTAATGTGTATGGTGTACATATCCACCTCACCATTGGCCATATCACTCACTGTATCCTTATTTGTCACACCATAGCCGAATAGCCACGAAAGATATACTAATACACCCAGCGATGTCAGTATAGTCAGTCCATGTGAGCATATGCACATCATCCGTGGCCATATAGCCACTCGCTATATACACATACACCTCGCCCATGACCATATAGCAACACGATTGTATATCCGCATAACCTACACATGACCATACCGTCACGAGTTGCCAAGCAGGAACACCAGGTATACTCACACACCTGACAATTTAGTCACTTCCTGCATATATATTCATTATATTGATGATCATACAGTCACTCCTTGTATACCTACTCATCACACAATTGACCATACAGTCACTACCTGTATACATATTCCACACACAGTCATATAACCACTCGATATATACATATGAAGCTCACCCTAGACCACAGAGTCACTCTATGTATACATATGCACCTCACCATTTAGTCCTTCCAGATATACAAAGTCCCGCACACACGACCACTCATACCATCCATACTTGCATATACACCTCCCACATGACAATTCAGCAATGTACTGTATAATCATACACGCCATCCATGATCATACAGCTAATCCCTACAGACCCACCAATGATAATACATCCACGATATATATACATATACATCCCATCCATCACTACAAGGACACTTCCTATATACTCACACGATAATGTCCACCAGCTTACTCCAGGTAAGCATATAGACTTCAATCATGACAGTACAGTCATTCCATGTATACCACACATTACCCGTAACCATAAAATCACTCACTATTTATTCACATACCCCATCAATGATCATACAGAAAACACATGTACATCCCACCCATGACCTTACAGTCACTCCATATATACATAATCAATACGTAGATAACCATGTAGCTATATCCATACACCACACCAATGTCCATACAGGCACACCGGATGCACCCGTACGGGATAGACACAACCATACACCATACAGTGACTCCATGCATACCGATACACCCCACACCTGACCATGACCTCTCCCTATATACCTATAAATATCACTATGGACAACACAAGCATAACCATATAGTCACTCATTGTATACATATTCACATCATTCATGACATACACTAACTCCATGTATACCTATTCACCTCACCTCTGATCATAGAGTAACTCCATGTATACCATCTTGGCATCAATCCTGAATTCAGTTGATATTGGTTTATCATAATTGACCAGAAGAGCCATATATTATGTTTCATCTCAGTTCCGTCTCAACGTTCTGCCCATTTTCTTTCAATAATATGGTCAGAACCACAAAAGCGGTTCTCCGCAAATTGCCATACTTTAAAATGAATTTGTCATGCCCCATACGGAACTGGGACAACCATAATAGAACATTTAGTTGTCAGTTAATTACCTATCACGTATAATAACCAAGTGAGTCACAATTTGCTACATTTTCGGATAACGCAGAGAATAATGTTATATATATAATATTATAATGATATATGTAATTTTTTTTTTTTTTTAACAATTTGGTTGCCATTTTGGAAGCCATCTTGAGCAATTTGGTCTATAAACACCATAGTGTGACACATTCAAGATAAACCAATACAATAAACACATTTTAATCCAAAGATAGTTACATATTACAAGACAAAATGGTCCAAACCTGAAAAGTTAATTTTTGCCGATATTTATGTCAAGTTTTTGAGAGAAAAGTCCAATAATTTTGGTGATGTCAGTGGTGGCAACAGTAACAATTAACCATGGTGCAGCAGACATGTTAGTATTCAATGTATAGAAGGCATAATAGCGAATTTTGTACATCAACCACAACTTGTAAGCGATTGCATGGCACCCTAGGGCAATATTTATCATTTTCCATATTTTGGCGGCCATTTTGAGCCAAAGTAAGAAGTTTGGTTCCAGTGAGTTGGAATATTCATAAGTAATGGTATGCCTCACTTAATTGCAACCTTCTGTTCATTTCTTGTTGAAATATGACTAGAATCCCAGTTGTGATTTTTTGTAAAATTTTATACCGCGTTCTATAAAATCGAATTTTTGAGGGATCACAAGCGGATAGGACCCCAATAATTGAATGTTTAATTGCTCCAATGATCAGTTAATATATAAAATACAAAATAAAGTCATATTACTCAACCAGTTCCAAACAGCATGAACTGATCTAGAAGATATTTGAGAAAAATGTCATATTTTCAACTTCCGGCGGCCAGTTTGGTGGCCATCTTGGATGGTGAGTTTCAATTTTGGTCCAAAATAGTGTCATTATGTCTTAGCTTCATAAAAATATATACATTTTACTAGATTAGTCATGTGAATTTGCAACAAATTCCAAGTAACTGGTTTTACGTCTGAGGAAATCTGGGGGGGGGGGTATACTTTTTAGGGCGCTATAAAAAAAAATGCTCAAGGCTGACAGATGGCCAGCCGATAAAATATTGTTGTCGGATACCTGAATTTACAAAATCCGCAGAGAAAAAAACTTTATACGCGAAAACAAGCATTCGTGAATTCCGGGTGTTTGGCGACCGGACTATATCCCTTAGAGTATCATTTTCTGTAACCTTAATTCTTATGTTTCGGCACTCGCGGCTTAAACAACGTTTCATATCAATAGAAAAACAGTCAGTTAATAATGAATTATACTCGCATCTCTATGGTGGTTTATCATACAATAATAAGCCAATCACCAGACAATACAACGGTAGAAGGGTTGCTTCATCAGAAGGGATCATCACATTAGGACTAGCAATGTAAACACCACCACACTAAATACTAGTAATCCCTCCAACCATCGGTACTAATGCTATGAGCTTAACTGCATCTTACTAAGGTGTTAACTTTTCCTAAACCTTATAAAACACAACTAATATAATTATCTGGTAAGAGTTTCCTGAAATGAATGGTATTGATAGACCAATATTTTTCAACTTTCCTGAGGAATAAAATTGCCAAAACTTTTACCAAATGAAAATATTTTTTGCCAAATGTGAATTATTTTTGCCATTGGAAAATTAGGCAAGTGGCAGCGCGAACCCTGTCCGCAAGAAACAACAATATGATATGTGCTCATTGCTCAGTAGTTGTTTGCACGTCGTAACTTTGTGAGAAAGAGATGTTATAATCGTTAGAAGATAACTGTATTTAGGTAATGTGAACCCAATACAATATTTTCTTTTAGCCCAATAATTGTTTGGACATTATTTTGGCGTTAGATGAGGATATGTAAAAACTACTCCGCACATATGTAGAGAACCGGAGCCACCCCGAGTAAGTTGCAAAGAATCGGAGCCATCAACAGAGAACCAGAACCTTCACCATATTTTCATTATAGCTTCTGTTCTAAAAAAAAAACATGCGAGTTATAGTTGATTTTTTTAGTGGATGTCTGAGGCTTAAAAGTTAGGAAGAATTTTTATGAGCATTAGTGTGTAACAAATTTGTGGAAATGAAGAATTGTCCTCACCAACTGACAAATACCGAGTAATTTCCCAATAACATTTGAAATTCTGACGATAAACTGACTCGATTTTCGGACATATATTACTAACCTACACTTGTGCATTAATTGCTCCTTCTGTTGTAATGATTCTAGGTAACATTCTAGGCAGAAAACTTGCTGTGAGTATGACGATGTCACGAAAATGAGCAAAAATGCAAAGAATCGGAAACATTGCTCACAGAGAATGTAAATATTGCTCGGCAGAGAACCAAATCGCCATGAATAGTTCCCCCACAGTGCAACAGATTCATTCGATAATTGTGAAGGCTAATAAATTTCTGCCAAATGACAGAATCCGATCCGCTATCAGAACTGAGATCGGGGGTCGGATACCCTAACTAGAAAAAGCCAGTGATATATGCATGACATGTATAGGCACGAAATACAGTAATACATTTTCATATCCAAAAACCATTGTTAAGGGCCCAATTTTGGGGTTCAGCACTTTTATCTCAAAGCTGAGCCCCCAATTATAATTTTATTGACCTATATCCATCGGTGCCACATACAGTTATCATTTCTGATATTTTCTGTACCATTATCGGATGGGATTGACCTTCAAGGAGCTCTTGACCCTGAAAATAAGGTTTTTGGATGGAATATATTGGCCGTAGAATGAAAAACAGACATTTTCCCAATAACAAAGATGTTGAGGAAATAATCAATTATGGGGTATTTGATCAGTAACCTAAAACTCCCACAAAAAGGTTACCTGGTGATATAATTTAAATGTAGTTCATCTTTTGTTATCTAGATTTCATGGCCTTTGATGTGAGATGGCTGCCAAAATGGTTATAAATGGAATGCCATATATCACATTAGCAATATACTTGTGAATGAGTTCAATGTGTTATTTTCTTTAAACTTATGGGAGAACAGGGTGTTTTTATGGTATTCTAATGTTGAATTGAATTATACTCAGCTCACAAGTAGGGTTAGTAAATGTTGAGTTACTACAATTTGATCAAACAATATGATTCTGTAGTCGAGCAGGTTGTGTCTTTATCAGTCCCACATCAATTTGTATTGGCTGCATCACCATTTTGTATAAAGGTTCTACAATTTCCCTAACACGTACATTATTTTAGAACAAATAATGGCTAGCCTGGCATGATTGCCTATATTTATATCCTGATATATGTATACGTACACGTAGATGTATATTTGCCCTAAATTGTTTCTGGTTCAAATTTGGGAGTTTGTAAGAAAATAAGTCATAAGAAAGATGCAGTTGCAGTAATATTAACATATATTGTCCTGTTCAAAACTAACAAATACATGTCCAGTTATAATAAATCCACACATTAAAAATATAGAGCTTCCATAAATACAGAATATTTTCCAATTTTACAATCGTTCCTTGTGTTCAACTGAGTGAGTTCATGTGAGGTTCATGGAAATTTAATTGGCAAGCTTGATTCTAAAGTGTCTAGCTTTATGGGCTTGAAACTCCGAATGCAAACCTGTTGCGTTGTGAGCTCAGAGAGAGTTAGAAGAAAAATACAAGCATCAGTTGACATGCAGATATAAATACATACAAATCTACATTCTGCAGGTAGCCATGCTATGCAATCCTCCCTCATGTTTCAACTTATCAAGAAAAATGATCATATTACCAATGACTATGATAGTCAGATGTTTTTGTAGATTTTGTAGATTTGTGGATGTTGTAGATTTTGTAGATTTCTGGATGTTGTAATGCAATATAGATCTCCATTATAGTTGCACAATTTTTTTTTCATTTCGTCCCTTTAAATTGACTTTTATTTTTTATGTATGTATATGTGCCACTCCAAAAATGTCAGTAAAAGTACTGTAAACCATTTGGTTTGATGTTATAGGCACAGGAGATATATATACACTTTACATGTCAAATATTGTGAACCATGCAGGTACGTGTACGTGTGTCAGTCGCCTTACGTGTGTGATGTACATGCAGTAACTACATGTATATTCTAGTGAAATTTATGGTCTGCACTCTGCAGTATTTCAAAAACATGCTATGGCCATGCCTACGTATACGTATGTACACTGATTCTAACACAATGATTGTCAGGTTATAATCTATGTTTGAGGAAAGTTACTATGTATTTTTCATTTGTGTTGCATTTGTCAATATTAATGGGTCCCAGGAGCCCAGATGTTACTAGTGCAGAGCCCATTTAATTTTCATGAGACTGGTGGACTTCATGTCTATACTCCTAAATAAACATGACTCTGAGTCTTATCAGACCAAGACGGTATTGTGTAGGTTTTACTAGAATTATATTTAGAAAAGACTCAACCATTATTTTTCCACTGCCCTATATATCACAATATATTCATTTGGCAGTATTCATCCCAAGTTTAGTGGTGATGCTAATAAATTTGGTATGATACTCAGATAGAGCAAAGCGATCTGAACAAATCGAGGATAAGCCACTATGTGTAGAAAACATTAAAAACATGTACATTGTGAAATATTTCAATAATGGGTGCTGGTTTTTACAAACTGGCCATAATTGAGATGACTATTCCTGTTGTTTACCAAACATCAGCGTACACATTAAATATTTTGAAGTATATATGTTCTTGAATGTTTCATACAGACACTGACTTTTGCTCAAATTGCTCGGATTAGCCAAACAATGCAAAAATAACCAACTTTAGGTAAAATGATGGCACTTAACAGAATCGCTTTGACCTACAAACACCATAGCAATCCAGCAGTACCCATCAGCATAATATAAAATTGGCTGGACCACTTAACCTGTGGTGGTATTGAAAATGAAAATATCTTTAAAATGGTAAGTTATGAGGGCTATTAGCTAGTATGAAGAATTATAGACCCTCATCTTCTCCAACCTGCAAGTGCTGCAACTATCATGGCCAATCAAAACTAATTCCATCATTTCCTAAAACTTTTTGTGAGATGAGGTGTCCTTTTGACTTCTGAAATATATACTGGTATATATGGTCATCTCTCATCTGATTACAACATTTTTTTTACTATGCCCAGATGCAATACCCATTTTAGGATCGCAACATGTGGCTGCTGAATGAAGCAAACAGCTGGTAATTCCATTTAGTAAAAGTGTTTAGCATGTTTCATAGCTTGGCCACTTAAATCAGATCAGCTGTTAAACGTTGATAACAAATTTTGAAAACCTGTTTTGTTCAATCTGTGCATTTCTGTTGATTAGAGCACAATTGTTACCTGATTTTTGGTAAAGCACACCAGTTTCCAAGGCATATTCAGTCGTGAAGAGCTCATGTTGTGTGTCGGGGCCAACACATCCTCAGCAGCAATTTCCAACTAATCCCATTGTGTGTGGTCAATTGTGCTCTTAAGTCGATCAGAGCATTCGGATAGTTCTTTAAAAAGTGTCATATATATGCTGTGGCCTTGCTGGTATTGTATACTTGTGATGCGTAACATTCTGAAATCGGTTTTTGGCAATTATCTTAAAAAACATTGACTTTTGGACATGAATTACTGACCCCCCATAATGTTGATTTTCAGGATCAAGAGCTCCTTGAAGGTCAATCCCATCCGATAATGGTACAGAAATTATACCTATATGTGGTACCGATGGATATAGATCAATAAAATTCGAATTGGAGGCTCAGCTTTGAGATAAAAGTGCTGAACCCCAAAATTGGGCCCTTAAAAATGGATTTTGTTTGGTTTTTGGAAATTATCTTAAAAACCATTGAATTTTGGATATGAAAATATATTACTGACTCCCCATAATGTGGCCATTCCGCACATTTTGAGTGGTCACTCGACCCCCTATGTCCAACGGTTCTGGATATATAGTCACGACGGTGGTAGTACTTCGCGCAAAAAGGGGCGTGGCTATTTGACCCATTTCGCCCTCAATGGGAAATGTGTCACCAACCAAATATTGTTCGTGTACCTTCAATTAGTGGATTCATGAAGAGTTTTGTTCTGGACATACAAGTGCATACAAAACCACCATGAGCTACTAGAGTATGTTTGAACTTGATCTATTTCATTTACAATGCATTAGAGCACAATCCCATTGTTGCAATCGTTCCCTGATTTTTGGTAAAGCACACCAATTCCGAATGCTGGCGAATGAATGGTTCAGTGATTATCCCAGTGTTAGGCATATATAGGCCTACGCAACTCATAGCAGACAACTCGCACGGGCGCTTCAAAGTGGGACCAATCCGTGTTGATTCGGACATATCTATTAACATTCAACGCACACCGACCAATCGTTTCTACGCTGTGGCGGGTGTATGTCCACTGTGCTGGAGCGTGCGGGTGCTGTGGCGTTCAAATCGCCATTTTTTCGAGCGATCGAGACCCAAAATCACTAATATCTACATCACCCCCGTGTACGTGGTATCGCCAAACCCGAGGGTATCACCAAACCCGAGAATTACGGTTTTGATAAATGAACATATCTTCCCTCCGATGAAGCAATATATATCCCTGTTAAATGGTGATATCCGCTATTCAAAATATAATTTCGCAAAGCAGATTGTTCCCTCAATGGGATAGCGACCATAGCTTGCTCTCACCCCGATAAATTTAATAGAAATTTCGACTTATTTCCGATTTAACATAAATAGTAGACACTTTTTGACGTTATGTAGTTCGTTTGAAACATAATTATCAGTCATAGATGGCGGATAATGCGTGTAGCAATAGAAACATATATGTTTAATTAACCATAAAATTGTCTAGCTTGCAGAGCGGTTCGCAAAAATTATATATGCGTCCAAGTGTGGGTACCCACCATAATTTCGGGTATCAACGCCGCAGATCTGGGATGTCAAAGATGCGAATGATATACTTCACATTTTGACCGTTTCTGCTTGAAAAATCCCAATTATCTTTCGGACAGGCCGGCACTTGGATGATCTTTAGGGTGGGGTGCATGTGCATGGGTGAAAACGTGTATGTTTGTTTGTGTTTTATGTCCTGTCATATTAATAGTATAGGCTATTCTGTGTTATTCGACAGTATAGGGCCAGAACTGTACAACGAATGGAAAAATTAAGTCAGTGTAAATCATGAGTTAGCAGGGACGTGGATATACATGTAGGGTCGTGTTGGGGGTGTTTATAGTTTATAGTTTCTAAATGCACACCCTTCCAGTAACTTTTATTTGCACCCCATGTCAGGTTCGAGTTTTCATCGAGTTTACAACGCGTTCTTCCAACTTTTGGATATGACAACCCCAAAGTTTAGATTTTTTTATCAGGTATCCATTTCAGTTCACAAATATGGCCGAAATTATTTAAATTATCTAAATATGCGGGTTTTGTCTGAAAACAATTTACACACTAAATACTTTAAAAATGTGAACCAAGTTTTGGAATTAAATTTCCAACCGAGGTTATGTCGGGCAAGACTTTTCCAAATGTTGTAAGTGTTGACACTGCCACATTCCTATAAGCGAATGAGTTGATGAATTACCTGACTATGAGAACAGGACATGTGAACTTCGGATGTAGCGCAGTATGTTCGTGGATATAAAGCACGCATAACTATTATCTTTTCTTGCGATGTTTTGTATCAGAATTATCATTGCAAATTTCTCTATTGATTTGCACCACGTGCATGCTATTGTATACATTTTTCTCTGTTGAATGGTTTGACCGAGGTTGAGAGACACCCCCAACAAAACTAATCCTGTCCATAAAGACAAATGCTTTTACGATGAATGACACGTTATACTCATCATCAGATCTCGTATTCGTTTTGCACGAGTGGATCGAAAATCACAATTATCTCTGTGAACAAAGCAAAAACAGCCACTCCGCATAAAATTACCGGGCGCGGAAGGCTTAATTATATAATGTATCCCTTAAACCGGTCTCTAACCCTTTTTAGTATTAAGTGTGTAAATTGTTTTCAGAAAAAAAACCCCGCATATTTAGATAATATAAATAATTACGGCCAAATTTGTGAACTGAAATGGTCACAGATGGAAAAAATCTAAACTTAGGGGTTGTCATATCCAACAGTTGGAAGAACCCGTTGTAAACTCGATGAAAACTCGAACCTAACATGGGGGTGCGAACAGAAGTTACTGGAAGGGGTGCATTAAGAAACTATAGTCGACACCCCCCAACAGGGACCCTCCAGCCACGTCCCTGATAGCGCATGATTTACACTGATTTAATGTTTTCATTCGTTGTACATTTCCGGACCTATAATGGTTGAATAACACAGAGTAGCCTTGTACTATTAATATGACATTAGAATATAAAACACATACACGGTTTCACCCTTGCACATGCACCCCCACCCTAAATATGATCCATTTGCCGGCCTCTCCGAATGATAATTGGGATATTTTTAAGCAGAAACGATCAAAATGTGAAGTAGATCATTCGCATCTTTGACATCCCAGATCTGCGTTTGGCGACATCTCGATATGCGGCGGTGATACCCGAAATTATGGTGGGTACCCACACTTGGGCGCATATATATTTTTTGCGAACCGCTCTGCAGGCTATAGACAATTTTATGGTTAATTAAACATATAGTTTTCTATTGCTACACGCATTATCCGCCATCTATGACTGATAATTATGTTTCAAACGAACGACCTAACGTCAAAAAGTGTCTACTATTTATGATAAAATCGGAAATGAGTCGGAATTTCTATTAAATTTATCGGGGTGAGAGCAAGCTATGGTCGCTATCCCATTGATGGAACATTCTGCTTAGCGAAGTTATGTTTTGAATAGCGAATATCACAACTGGGAGATATATAGCTTCATCTGAGAGAAAATATGTGCATTTATCAAAACCGCAATTCTCGGGTTTGGTGATACCCTCGGGTTTGGCGATACCACGTACACGGGGTGTACATGGACAGGTAATTATCATATGTATTACAATAAACGGTCCACAGCCCTGTAAGGTGATATTGGTGCCAACAGATGCACGCTTCTTCGCCCCTCCCTTAGTTTCTATGTCTGAGAAAAACGCTACACAAAATGCCTGGGTATATGGTTTCTGAACATTGTCACCCACTGAAAACAGTCTGATTTTAACACAATGATAACACGTTAACACCCTACCGATGAGCCTCGTGTGAGCTACAATAATTCATGACATTCGAGAAAACAGCGATCTAAGGGGACCACTAGTCACACAAAAAATGCATAGAAGTGCAAACGCCGCCGTAAATCGTGAATTTAGCAACATTTCTGGGTCAGTTTTGACGCCAACCTCTAATTGTGCACATTTGTGGTCGGGCATAATGGGCTATTTGCTGCAAATCCTGTCCAATCTGGCAAATATTTCGAATCGGTGGCTGAAGAGATACTACCTACTAAAACAATTATCGGAGGTTGAATAAGAAACAGGGAACAAGGAACTAGCAGATTTGAATCGAATGCTGAATGAGGAACACGGAGCAAGGAACTGAATCCACGAGCCTCCACAAAACGAGACCCCAAAACGACGTCCCTGGTCACGACACAAATATTTCCCAATCTCAGTCAGGTACGGTCATCAAGTACATTTCCATACATCAGATACAAGGAAACCAATGTCAGAAATGGTAACGCACTCAAGATCATATTTTATATGCCCACAAATTATCTTTTTCATTTCTTTTATTAGTAATTGGCATAGCTTATCACAAACCAAAAATCAACATTATTGATTAATGTTAACGACAATAAACGAAATTGAAATTCCCAACTACACCTTTTATCGGACTCGGTATCCGGTTCGCAGTTCGACTTTGAATCCTCCCAAAAAGTCCAAGTTCTATAAATAAAACCTCCATGCGCCCAGGCGAAACGAGAATCTCTACACCAGTATACAGGAATCACTGAACTAAATGGTTTCCCATAGGCGACAGTGTTAACGTTTCGACCGAATTCTCCGAATTGAAGCCTACAGGCTATTCCAGTGGTGTTTACCCATCTAGATTGACAAAATCAACTATTTGTCATGGACTCAGCCAGTGTGTCATATATATATATATATATGTGTGTCAACTAAGGTGGCTTTGCGTGATAAAAATGAAAAGTAAAAGTGAAAATTCGGAGAATACTATTGAAAATGAAAGTACAATTTTTGGGAAATCCGCGGTAGATTAAGAGAATCTATACTATTGAAAGTGAATGTACGATTCTATCAGATTTCGCGATTGCTCGTTTTCGTAAACATATCTTATGTAGGGCCTATATGACCACGAAAATGAGTCGAGTCACGATACATGCATCGGTACAAATACATTGTGTATACGATACTATCATGACTTGATGACCAGAAAATAAAAGATCGCGATTACTCCAACAGAACAGGCATGCGCACTCCTATTAAAATTACCCATAATTCACTACACCAGGGGCTCCCAATGGGTTATACATTATTTTCAGGCTATCAGATTATTTATATTTTCACAACATATTATTACACCGGTGACTTTAAGTTTACAATTTCAGCCTGTCATGACTCTATCGATACGATTGAGTCATATTTTCAAAAACATATTATACACCGGTGGCGTTAACTTTACAATTTCAACATCTACGTGATTCTATCGGTACGGTTGAGTAAGGTACAAAAACAAATCTCTCACAATACATTCGCCCAGTCGACCACAGAAAATCAAAATCTCCGAAACAACTTACACCACCATGTGGCGTAATGAATCACTGCACTTGAATGATGTTCATGCCTTCATGTGTAATGCACATCAATGCGGCCTGACATGGCGAGATGGATGAAATTATAATTTGACAGCTGAAACAAGGTCGGCTGGAAGATTACAATGAAGACCAATAATGTTGCATTCACAAAAAATTGCATGAGTTTTTAGTAACATGTTTATTGTATATGTGACATTTCTGTTAAAAATTCTGCTTTTTATTGCTTTAAATCCTGGGTTTGAAGCCTTAAACTTAACATGGTGTTGGTGGATAACCTAGTATTACCAGGGTTATACCACTCTGTAGGTGGTCAATTACTTTAGGGGTAGCTGTATGTGTTCTCGCTGTGTTTTTCTCATGGGAATTAGGACTGACCGTTCAGCACATTTTCAAACTTTTTTCTCGGGTGTACCGTACATGTACGCTCAAACGAGCACAGCTACTCGGACAAACTTTGTTCTTATACTGGTACTAATCATAAATATCGTGTAAATTGCGGCATGTTATTGACATGTTAGTACTCTGTGTTATGTAAACAAACGCCATGTTATGTAAACAAACAGTACGTACATGTAAAGAGTATGAACTAATCAAAACACTCAAAGCCGAGGAGACCTCCACTAAGTGAACTTTGGTTAGAAATGCAACTGAGTTGTTTACAACATACCGGTATATTCTAGTAGCTGTCGCTAATTTTCACGTTCAAGATTTCGGTGTTGAACGGGTCACCATGAATCACTCTCCTAAACAATCGCCATCGTGTTGAGTGGTTTGCTTATCGCTCACATTTTACGTGCTGTTTGCAAACAAACATTCGGCTTACACAAAGTGTGTTTTGTAGATAATAACGCATTCTATACTGTTATTATATTTTTGGGGAAATTTTCAAAATTTGGTAACTGTTATTTCTAAATTATAATTTGTTACGAAGTCGATCCATGTCTTTAAGTTCCACATAAATGAGAATCACTGATGTTTATTTCCATGCCTGCGAACCGTGACCGCATGCATATTAGTTTAACCGTGGTACACACAGTGAGTGTTTAAATGTTAACCTTACTGTGGTGTTGGATGTTACGGTGATATAATACTGCAGTATTGCCTGGTGACATCCATGCCGAGAGCCATATCAAATACATTCGTAAGTCGGGATTTTTTTACCCTGTGCTAATGCATTATCTTATATATGCGAGTCGACCATAGGTCGCCTCGCATATATAAGAGAATGTATTTTTTACAATTTTAATAATTTTTTCTTGTATTCTTTAACAATTTTATAATTTCACCCATACAGAGCCCCAGACAAACATGAGCAGACGACACTCTTCTATATGCTTCTATATATGTGTGGGGCTCCCTACAGGGTAATGGATGGTTAGAACTCAGAAGTGGTCAATTACTTTAAGTCAAGCTGTACATGTAACATCTCTCATCCGATCTGTACATGTAACATCTCTCATCCGATCGTCACCAAACTTCATATGGATCTTCGGAGTGACATCTTGATGGGAGCTAACCATTTTAGCTCACCTTTACTTGTAACGTTTGAGCTATTGCCATGGCTTGGTATCCGTCATCCGTGTGTGTGTGTGCGTGTGTGGAGACGTCCATAAACACGGGCTAAAGGTCGTACCTTTGGTCGGATCATTATGAAAAAACATGGCTGCCAAAGGCCATCTTGGATTTCAAAATTCAATCAATTAGCACGGGCTACAGGTCGTACCGTTTTATGATCGTCATGAAATTTGTCATTTATGTTAATATTGACATGTCATTTTGGGGTCATTTGGCCGTAAAACATGGCCGCTGGCAGCCATCTTGGATTTTACTCTTTGCATAACTAAATCCTTTGGCACGGGCTACAAGTCGAAGCTTTGGTCGGATCGTCATGGAATTTGTCATTTATGTTAATATTGACATGTAGATGGGAACGAGTCATTTTGGGGACATTCGGCCAAAAACATCATTTGCGCTTAAGTGTAAATAAGACATGAGACAATCATACATGTATATAATAATACATAATAGTCCATCTATTTGTAGTTCCTTTCTCGTGATCTACTTCACTTTTGTTTTATTTACAGTCAATCTCATTTACGCTCAAATTGTTCTTAAGACCAAATAAATTAATTGCGCTTAAGCCAGCTTAAGAGAAAATCAAATCTGTTAGATTATCACTCCGCCTTACATATGGATGTTTTTTGTTATATCTCCTCCCAAAATATGCATTACCCCTTCCTATATCATATGAACTCCTGAACATCTGCAGTTAACAGGGATGGGTATATATCATGTGTACATGTTAGGAAATTGTGTAGTACCGGTGTAACAGTTTTTATCTAGCTACCGCCATGTGTGCCTCCCCCCACCCACATAATATTGTTGTCACTTATGTTACCTCTCACAATCGCTTAATAGTTTGCTTTATAGTAATAAGATGGCAAGAAATTAACTATATCTGAGAAAATGTTGATTGAGTCTGGGTGTGTGTGGGGTGGACTCCGGGGAGATACCCAGGCCTGAGAATCTTCGCTGCCCATCCAGCAGCTACATATTACAAAAAAAATAAATTATCCTTTATTTTGCTTTATATACTTCATCCGAGAAAAAGTTTATTTAGATGGGGTATGGGGGAGATACCCATACCTGATTATCACTTATTTTACTTTATATAGTCAAAACATTCTCTTACATGTATGTAGCTGCTGCGTGGGGGAGGGATTTACTCAGCATGCTCAGACCTAGGTATGTATCTCCCCCCCACTCCATCACAAACACCGACTCAATCAACTTTTCTCACATAAAGTTAATTTCTTATCATTTCATGACTATATAAATCAATAATAAACAATACAATCATCAGTTTATTTTTTCTCTTATGTAGCTGCTAGGTGGGGGGGGGACTCAGGTCAGGGTATATCCACCACCCACACACGTCCCATCTCAAACACCAACTCAATCAACTTTTTGCATATATTTTTCACCATTTCATGACTATATAAAGCAAAATAAGTGATAAAATCATAAGTATATGTTTTCTCATATGCAGCTGCTGGGTGGAGGGGGAGATACTCAGGCATGTGTATCTGTTAGGAAATTATGGAGTACCGGTATATGAGACATAGGTTTGCATGATATTTTAAGTTTAATATCTTTGTAGAAGTAGGATGACCAAAATTCAAATATCAAGGTGAATTCGTTGGGTTAACCCTTTCATGACTGGAGCTTCCTGAAATGTTGCGAAAACCCTGTTCCAATGCATTATCTTATATTTAAGAGAATTCATTGATTTAACCCTTTACCAACAAAACGGCCAAAAACGCCCAAATAAAGCTTCAACAGCCTAAAATATCTTCGGTCTGTCTCAATAACACCATACAAATATGGATATCATTGGAACCGGTTCATTGACCACATTGTGATGGTTACAGTTATGCCCTGTGCCAATGCATTCTCTTATATATGCGAGTCGACCATAGGTCGCCTCGCATATATAAGAGAAAGCATTGGCCTAACACTTTTTACCATTTTTTCTTACATTCTTTAACAATTTTATAATTTTTTCTTACATTTTTTAACAATTTTTATAATATTTTTCTACATTCTTTGACAATTTTATCATTTTTAATATGTGTTAAGCCAATGCATTCTCTTATATATGCGAGGCGACCTATGGTCGACTCGCATATATAAGAGAATGCATTGGCACAGGGCCGTTCTGTTGGGTAAAGGGTTAACAATATTTATCTTGACCTTGTAAGCCAGTGCATTCTCTTATATATGCGAGGCTGCCACTGGCATAGGATCATTAATGCTGAACCAGCATGGCTCCCGTCATGAAAGGGTTAATAAATTACCAATTACAAATTTACACAATGTTATGCTGTGAAAGCGATGTGTCAGTCTTTTTGTTGGATCTTGAATACCAGTTAACTTCTGCATATCAGGGGGCCAGATGGGGTGGTAATTATGAATTATGCATGCCTGTTAAATTTACCCAATTCCCAGGTACAACCATTGGGGAGGGATGACCTCTATTCATAACATATATAACTATTTGTTCTGATCAACAAGTTTAAATTATAATTTGAATGTTAATTGCGATTAAAAGTATGCTCCAAACGCTGAGAATTTTGTCCATTTTGTGGGCCAAATATCACCCCCGTGTACGTGGTATCGCCAAAGCCGAGGGTATAGCCAAAGCCGAGGAAATGGGAAAGTCATTTTCACCTATATGATATGGGGTTATGTTTGTTTCTCATCTTTTATACATATCAATTACAGTATATGCAACCTATATGATAACATAATGAAGTCTTGTGTGAATATTATGCCCACTAAATATGTGGTCCTAGGGCTAAATTAAAAAAAGTTATAAACTATAATGTAATTTACATGTGTACATAATAATCATGGCAGTATACACATGTTCCACAGTGAAGTGTGTATTATAAATAGCAATAAGTTTGTTGTGTGTGTACACTGCCAAAAATAATTTCTTAATAAGATAAAATATCTTGAAACAAGAAAAACTATTTCCTGAAACAGGAAAATAAATCTTATTTTGGAAAATATACCCCCAAGTCTGCTACATCAAGAAAATTTAAGAAACTCCCACCAGACAAGAGATAGTTTTCTCAAATAAGATAGATTTTAGTCTTGAAACAAGAAACAATTTCCTTACTAAGAAAATGGCTTCAAAAATTAAATATATATTTCTTGTTTCAAGATTGTTTTTCTAAGTTAAGAAATACTTAAAGAAAATATTTCTAAACCAAGAATTAATTGTTATGTAGAAATTACTGCTGTATTGGAATAACTGTAAAAGTCCAACGAGAGCAAAATTGTGATCAAAATTTTATGGTAAACATTGAAAAAGGTCCAACCAGACCAACCTGTTGATTAAATATTCTGAAAATTCATATTCATACTTAAATATTTGAACTACATGTAATACTACAGCTATAAGATTATATAATTGTTGACAAGTCACTCACTGTAACAGTTTTGTTTACATAACATTGGAAAAGGTCCAACCTGTTGATTAAATATTCTGAAAATGTTATTCATAGTTAAATATTTGAACTAATAATACAGCTAGAATTATATATTTGTTGACAAATCACTGTAACAGTTTTGTTTACATAACAATAGTTTCAACAGATGTAATTTTGTTATTGGCAATCTGTCAGTAAGTGTTTTTATCTATTTCTCAATGCTCTTAGGGCATGCTGACCTTTATACAATTTTAATAAAATTTTGTTTGCACAATATAGTGGGTCGCCATTGAGGAGGCCTCCCTTGAAATCTCCAGTTGGCGGTTTGCCACACCATCCCGAACTAGACAAACCTCTTTGGTGGCCCCTTGCATTGAACCTATTAATTAAACCGGTACTTCAAGCTGGTATATACCCCTCTTATATAAGGATGGAAGATGCTACCAATTTCAAACCGATGGTATTTCTTCAGAGTTGACTCTCTTGTATTATGAAAGCAAGCCCAATGAGGCCATGCACCTATTGTATGTTTATAACACACAAAAGACTATATCTTAGCAGAATGTATGTCTCTGATGATACAAACAATAAAATATCCAATGTATCCATAGTTGAATTTCATTTGGCAATATAGGAAAGCATACAATGTGACATTATTTAGTTTCCACAAAGTATTTAAAGTAAAATATCCATCAAGTGATGTATTCTGCCTTGTCCTATATATTAAAATGCATGCAATGGACATGAGAAATGCTTAATTTATTGGTAGAGATGTCCATCTGATAAGAAATACTGACATTTTAGGTTTGATACACCATTTCAGCTGGCTTGGTATCTTTTAAATTTGAAACCTAAGGGAATTTATTCAGCTTTGACTCTCTAAATTATGGAAGAAAGCCCAAATGAAGCCACTATTCGCATGTTAGTAACATGTATAAGGCTATATCTCAATAGAATACATGTCTCTGATAAAATGCACAATAAAATATCCATAGTTCAATTGCATTTGGCTATAGAGGGATGCATACAATATTGCTTTTATGTAGTTTCCACAGACTATTTTAAGTAAAATATCCATCAAATGATGTTTTCTACATAGCCTTGTATATTAAAATGCATGTAATGACCATGGGAAATGTTTAATTCATTAGTTGATATGTCCATCTGATAAGAAATACTGACATTTGAGGTTTACAATACCATTTCATGGGATTATGGGATCATAAATATTAAACTAAGGGAATTTCTTCAGATTTGACTCTCTAAATAATGGAAGAAAGTCCATATGAAGCCACTATTTGCATGTTAATGACATGTATAAGGCTATATCTCAACATAATACATGTCGCTGATAAAATACACAATAAAATATCCATAGTTTAATTGCATTTAGCTATAGAGGGCTGCATACAATATTGCTTTTAAGTAGTTTCCACAGACTATTTTAAGTACGATATCCATCAAATAATGTTTTCTACCTTGCCCTATATATCATAATGCACACAGTGACCATGATAAATGTTTAATGTATTGGGAGAGATGTCCATCTGATAAGAAATACTGCCATTTAAGGTTTGATACACCATTTCAGCTGTCTTGGCATCTTACAAATTTAAAATAAGGGAATCTCTTCAGGTTTGACTCTCTAAATTGTGGAAGCAAGCCCAAATGAAGCCACTATTTGCATGTTTATAACATATATAAGGCTATATCTGAACAGAATACATGTCTCAGATGAAATAAACAATACAATATCCATAGTTTAATTTGATTTGGCTATACAGGGATGCATACAATATTGCTTGTATGTAGTTTCCACTGAATATTTTAAGTAAAATATCCATCAAATGATGTTTTCTATCTTGGCCTATATATTATAATGCATGCAGTGACTATGAGAAATGTTTAATTTATTGGTACAGATGTCCATCTGATAAGAAATACTGTCATTTGGGGTTTGATTCACCATTTCAGCTGGCTTGGCATCTTGTAAATTTGAAATAAGGGAATCTCTTCAGGTTTGACTCTCTAAATTATGGAAGCAAACCCAAATAAAGGTACTATTTGCATGTTTATAACATATATAAGGCTATATCTCAACAGAATGCATGTCTCTAATGAAATAAACAATAAAATATCCATAGTTTAATTTCATTTGGCTATACAGGGATGCATACAATATGGCTTTTATGTAGATTTGACAGACTATTTTAATTAATATTTCCATCAAATGATGTTTCTACCATGTCCTGTATATTAAAATGTATGCAATGACCATGAGAAATGTTTAATTTATTAGTAGAGATGTCCATCTGATAAGAAATATTGCCATTTGAGGTTTGATACACCATTTCAGTTGGCTTCGCATCTTACAAATTTGAAATAAGGGAATCTCTTCAGGTTTGACTCTCTAAATTGTGGAAGCAAGCCCAAAATGAAGCCACTATTTGCATGTTTATAACATATATAAGGCAATATCTCAACCGAATACATGTCTCTGGTGAAATAAATAATAAAATATCCATAGTTTAATTTCTTTTGGCTACACAGGGATGCATACAATATGGCTTTTAGGTTGTTTCCACAGAATATTTTAAGTAAAATATCCATCAAATGATGTTTTCTAACTTGTCCTGTATATTAAAATGCATGCAATGACTATGAGAAATGTTTAATTTATTGGTAGAGATGTCCATCTGATAAGAAATACTGCCATTTGAGGTTTGATACACCATTTCAGCTGGCTTGGCATCTTATAAATTTGAAATAAGGGAATCTCTTCATGTCTGACTCTCTAATTTATGGGAGCAAGCCCAAATGAAACCACTATTTGCATGTTTTTAACATTTATCTCAACAGAATACATATCTCTGATCAAATAAACAATAAAATATCCATAGTTTAATTTCTTTTGGCTATACAGGGATGCATAGAATATGGCTTTTATGTTGTTTCCACAGACTATTTAATAAAATATCCATCAAATGGTGTAATTTATATCAGGCTCTGTGTATTAAAATGCACACAGTTGCAATGAGAAATGTTTAATTTATTGGCAGGAATGTCCATCTGACAAGAAGTAACAATATTTGATGTTTGTGACATCAACTCACCGGGCCAGGCTTGCTACAACTTTCAAACTAAGAGAATTTCCTCATGTTTGACTCACTAAATGATGGAAGTTAGCCCAAATGAAGCAACTATTTGCATGTTTATAATGTATAAGGCTATATCTTTGCAGAAGGCATGTCTCTGATAATAAAAATGATAACATGTCTATAGTTCATAGTTCAGTTGGTTAGACAGGGTTCATATAATATGGCTTTAATTATAGTTTTCACAAACTAGAAATTTTAGAATATCTATAAAATGATGTAATCTACCTTGCCCTGTGTATTAAAAGTGCATGCAATAACCTAATACATGTTCAGTTCATTGGCAAGCCTTGTAAGCCAGTGCATTATTTTATATATGATGCGAGGCTCCATATGGATGACTCACATATATAAGAGAATGCTCTAGCACATGGTATGTTAAGACTTTAATGCTGCACCAGCGAATTCCCGCCATGGTCATATATATATGGGGGAGGCCCTTTTAACATTTATTATTTATTTAAGTTTGAGCGAAAATATTTGCATTTAAGCACACATATTTGCGCTTAAGCACACATATTTGCGCTTAAGTTCAAATAACCTCTATCATTTAGGCTTAACCGCAAATGTTTATGCCTAAGCGTAAATCATTTGCGCTTAAACGCAAATGAAAAATAATACGCATTGACCACCCCCACCCCCCCCAATTAAATTTAAATGGCACAGGTCAAAACACATCACTCAAGTCTATATTGGCCCACCATCTGAGTAATCCCGAGATACCTTTTATGAACATGCAAATTGTATAGATCTGTGTGCAGAACATGTCTCTATTATAAAATATACCAGATTTCTATGATGGACGAAATTGATAATCACACATAGATACACCTTTTACTGAAGTCGGACTCGGATTACAACGTTTGGTGTGTCCGCTGTTCGCTCGCGCTGTTCTTTCGTCAGCCATTTTGGCAACAAAAAAGTTTCGAGGTCGGAAATGAAGAGATATACTCCATTTGATCTGATTTTTCAGGTAAGTAAACTGTTGTAAAGTGTTTTCTCTTCACGAAAATGTTGTTACGAGTGATATACTTAATTGAAATACGATTACACGTGCGTGATTTATTCATATTTTTCAAATGAAATGATGGTGAATTTTACTGTCGGTGAAATATGGTCGAAATTTTAGGATACGTTCAATCTGCTTGTCATTTGTTATGATTTGTCATGTTAAAATAGTAACATCTGATGGACTATGATTATATGGAATTGATCATTCGTATATTAATGTACCCATCCACAATATTCGCAAAACTGGGAAACTTGGCAAAATCGGTTTTTATTAAATTATATTTTGTACTTAATTTCTATAGTAAATAAAAGGAAAGTATTCCGTAACTGGCTTGAGTGGTAAATTTTACTCTGCAAAAATCAATTCTGGCATAAAGCTATGCATAATTGATGTGTATTATCGGTCGAGATTTGTATGACAATAGTTGGAAAACAAAAAGGTCACAATTATTGAAAATATAACTTAAAAGGCGATTGTATAGAAAGGTACTTCTTCATAGAATAATTTTGAACAAATGTGAACCTGATAATATTAAAAATAAAATGCTCATTCAATGATTCATTCTAGTTATTGTGTGGCTAATTCATCATTACCTGTAAGAGGCCCCCCACCCCCCCCCCCCCTTTTTCGTACGCCGTATTCCATGTCCTGTTATGAGGTACGCCGTATTCCGGCCCCTCTGTTAGGAGGTATTCGGTATTCCAAATATACCGGTATTCCGTATTCGTACGCCGACCTTCCAAAAAATGAAGTTTTCATATATTTTTATGTATTCCATATGGCTGTTAACTGGTACATGTATTCTGTATTCCACCCTCTGTGTTAAGTGGTATTTCGTATTCCATGGGGGGGTGGTGGCCTCATGTACATGTAGTGTACGTTCAGACGACCACGATTAATTTGTAAGTAGAGGAATCAGGCCCGACAAGATCGTGGATGGTTTGTTCACAAAATTGCAATGCGGCGTCGTACATGATTATACCGTAGGTTGAACATCCTAAAGCATGTGATTGACTACACCGGTCATTTTCAGCTACAATTTTTATGCACACACCACTGCGAATCTTTCGTCACAAGTGGAGGTACCGGTATAAACCAAGGATACGCCTCAATTTGGCATCTAAAAATAGTAAAATCAAACAGTGCTTGATATTATTTTTGACCTACGATTTCGATGTGAGCGTGCGCAGTCCAATTATCAGTTATTTCCTATGATGGAAAAGTTTCGACAAGTTTACGATTGAATCGTGGTCATCTGAACTTTCACTAAGTGAATGTTCTGATGATCACGATTCAATCGTAAGTGGACAGATTTTGTTGTGGGTAGTAACCGATACGGTGATAGTTGTACTGCGCATGGTCGGGCATTGTCATGAGTGATAAAAAGTAGTATCAAGCATTTTAGATGCAAAATTGTGGCGTATCCTTGGCTACCTCCACTTGTGACTGAATCAGAACTGTGTGTGTACTTAAAAATTGTACAAAGTAAATAAAAAAACATAGGGTAGTTAATCACATGGTTAACCGCCGAGTCGCCGACAATATACTCATGTGTGATGACATCGTAATCGTGTCAACAAACTATCCATGATTTTGTCAGGCCCGATTCCCCCACTTACGATTGAACCATGGTCATCTGAATTGCTGAGGACGCTCACATTGTTGGTTGAATGAACTTTACACTTTGTTTATAAATATGTTTGCAAATTATAAAAATACATGTATCCATATCACATACATGTATATGCAGCATATTTTCTTCTTATTACAGAAATGCCAGATTCATTAGCCACGGTCATTGTTATGGAACTACAGTACCGTGTAGTTATGATACACCAAAAGATATCACACCAAAAGTTGAAAATTAATACAACCACACGGATATCGTTAAATTAACTTATATATGCATGTATAAGACGAATCACTATCTTGTATTTCCATGCCTGTTTGTGTAATGCCAATGAATGCGGCCTGACAACAGGCGATGGGTGGAGTTTAAAAATTGACACCAGAAACAATGTCGGCAACTTCAAAGTTCATGGTGTGCTACATTTAACCCCCTACTTGTATATACTATTTACAAATTTTCTATCAAGCATTCCCATTGCTTATAGAAAGTATAGTTGGAAAAATAGACGAAAATGGCCATATGATCAGGGGGTCGGAAAATATGTTCAGGCATGTATGCTGATTTTTTTCGTTTGACCCTTGTTGAGACCCACCCCCGCGTCCAAACATCCACCGGTTTCCACCCCCACCATTCTAACAATAAAACAGATTTGCGGGGGGGGGGGTGTGGGCAGAGGCGGACTGGGCCAAAAAACCGGCCCGCGAAATTAATATAATACCGGCCCATCTGTTCGGGGGGTGTCCACAGTCCACCTTGGGAAATTCCAACTGCACCCCCCCCCCACACTTGAATCAGAATCAGACCAAATACATGTTTTTGCATAATTCCATTTGCACCTCTGGCCTAATATATCTTATATATTCACAAACCATGGTTCTATATATTCCCGATATGAGACCATTCAGATATTTTTACCTGAAAAATTGCATAAATTCTAACATCTAGCGGTCTAACTCCAGACAAATGCACACACTCACACAGCTACGGACAAGAGATCAGGACACACTGGGCTGTTCATTGTTGTTCGGTCCGGGGTGAGAAAATTTTGAAAACTATACAAGAAGCTCGCAAATCCTAGCATCTCTATATAGACTGGCATCAACTGAAGCGTTCCTATTTTGTTGTAAATTTCAATTGGGGGAGGGTCCGGGAGGGGTGTGAGATTTTTTTGGGATTTACAGCTGGAATCTCGAGATTAACGGGGTCTTTACGTGGTGTTATATGATGCTGACAAGTTCATTTAATGACAAACTTATGATTAGCCAATTCGGCTGGTTAAACAACACATGTGGCGGCCCACGTCCGGAGTTTTCCCGGTCTCCCGATCTTCCAGTCCGCCTCTGCCCCCCCCCCCCCATCGTCACATTATGCTCACATGAGGAACCTGCCAACTTCCCAATTTGGTAACTTCTGTCTTTCCTCGCCGGTTTTCCGCTTCTCGGGTGATATATATTTATATATATATATATTGGCAGTACACATTATCCGAAGTAAAACATTTGACATGTGCAATAATTTCCGAATCAATATATTCTTAGAAGAGTGCCATCTTATTGGATACACGGCAGGTTAAACAACACATGTGGCGGCCCACGTCAGTTTCATTTTGCGGCCCAAGTTGTGGTTGGGGCCGCCCAACCACATATACCCCCCCCCCAAACCGTAAAAAAAACCCCTCGTATTCTCGCTTGATAGAAAATCACGTGGAATCAGAATTTTTCCGGCCTCCGGCCCATCGGGAAATTTCCCGATCGGCCAGTCCGCCTCTGGGTGTGGGAGATTCACTGTAAACAGCTGTATATGAATTTCTGTGAATACTATTTGTCATGGATGTTAACATTGACAAGTAAATAGGAACGACTCATTTTGGGGTCATTCAGCAAAAAAACATGGCTGCCGGTCACCAGCCGGTGGCCATCTTGGAATCCAAAATTCAATCCATTAGCATGAGCTACAAGCTATACTGTTTGTCTGATCATCATGAAATTTGTCATTTCTGTTTTATAAATACCGGTATTTCTCTTATTGTAATGAGTTTTAAGCCAAACAGTCATACGACTTGCAGGAAAAAAAACATTTTAGTTGCGGAAAAAAATGTTTGTTGGTCCCATCAAGTTCATCCACCCCGGCATACGTGCCCGGAAATCCCCCCCCCTGATATGACGGCCAATATTTTTAAAGAAGTCAATCCGCAGTATAAGTGGTATATACTGGTATGTGTGATATTTGACATGCAGAAGTACTAGTTTGTGCTGCTATCTTCTAGTATACATAATTATGCTTGTATATTATACAGTATAATTTGTTCAATTCCCCAATGATTATGTATAATTGTGTTTACTAGTATATGCATGAAAATAGAGTATTTGTGAACTCACCTATTCAAGTAAAGATGATAAAATCAAATGTTGTATTGACACATTGCCCCCCCCCCCCCCCGGGGTGGGGGGGGTGGGGTCGGAAACAAATTTCAGGCAAGTATGGCATTTTTTCCTTTCGATCATTTTTTGTACCCACCCACCCAAATTTTTTCCGTTTTCGGCAGGGGGGGGGGGGGGGTCGGAAAAAAATTCCAGGCACGTATGATGGGGTGGGTGGGTGTCTCTTGGGTCCAAAAAGCAGTTTTTTCCATATGCCAAATTTTTTTTCCATTCCTGCTATTGAATCTTATTTTAATGTGTTTTGAACAGAAACAGGTCATATATAGTTAATAGTAATGCTATACTACATATAGAGGTTATCAAAAGTTGGATCAGTTGCACAATGGCCAACAATAACCCAAATTCAACTTGATAGAACTAGAAACAGCGCTATTGGAAAAATAAAATTTAATCAGGATTCCATCTACTGATACAACAAAATAAGAATAACTATGCCGAACTCAGTTGAAAATAAGCGATAAAATGAAAGCACACTTGACCATATGTGACATGGATATAATAAATAATGGAATAAAATAGACTTTTGACAACGTAAAACATAAAATCTTAACTAATAAATTGAAGGCCAGCCGGGCCAGCTTGAACAATTTCACATTGTTTTCCATGTTAATGTGGATCAGCTTGTAATGTTAATCACAGTAATGAAGATTTTATCGTCACTGATATCGTGAGCAAAAAAGAAGTGAAATTGGGCTATCCATCCATATTATTCCCAATTATTACGAAGCCTATTACTTCAGGCAGTGGCTACCAGCCTGCCATTACACCCTATAACATGTTTCCTCAGTTCTGGTTTCTGAGATGCCCCAAGAAGAGTCGCGCGGGTATATCATGGTTATGTATGGTATTAGCATTATTCTTCAAACTGGGATGAACTGGGATGAACAGTTGTATTTCCACATGTTTTGATAAACAATTTGATTCCAGCAATACAGTGAGTAATGCCCTAATTAAACGACTCCATAACCACAGCAGAATAATGGGTAATTTTTCAGGATTTAGTCAGAAATATGGCTTGTTGTCATTCATCGGAAAGCTCTCAGGGAGAAAACTGAAAAATTACCCATTATTCTGCTGTGGTTATGGAGTCGATTAATTAGGGCATTACTGTATATCACATAGCAAATATCAAAATATCAAATAATCTGAAATTTGTTGTACCGGTACCATGTATTATGTAGAATACTCAAATGTGATTATGTGACTAGATCATGTGACTATATATTATGAAAATGAATGTTAATAAAAACTTTGGCACTCTGCCTATATATCCCTAGAAATGTGATTATGTTGACACATTTCTTGATTAATGACACTTATATGATAAATTCAAATAGTATCGTTATCTCATTATGCACTGTTCTATTCAAATATCGCGCAATAAATTATGATAATGCAGGATAATCAGCTATTTTGTTGCTCAATTGATCATTTTCTCAAATTTAGGGGGGGGGGGGTGGGTGTCCAAAACTGACCGGAAAAAACTTCCTGAAACGGAAAAAAAAAGGGTGGGTGTCCAAAATTGCCTGGAAAAAAAGGCCGGAAACGGAAGAAATTGGGTGGGTGGGTCCCCCGAGGCCGGAAAAAATAAAAATCATCATACGTGCCTGGAAAAATTTTCCGATCCCCCCCCCTGTTTTCGGCAGTTTTGTCCGACCATTTTGTTTACACCCACCCCCCTTTTAACACTAAAACAAAGATTTGCGGGGGGAAATTCAGCTGTATATGAATTTCTGTGCATACTATTTATCATGGATGTTAACATGGACATGTAAATAGGAATGAGTCATTTTGAGGTCATTCGGCCAAAAAAACATGGCTGCCAGATTTGCAACAAAATACAACACGATAACTGCCTGCAGTCAGTTTACCAGTTATAATTACATTATTTCTCTCATTCAAAGTGGTTTTGAAGCCCAACTCATTGCCAAAACACTAAAAACAAGCAGGAAATTTTTGTTTTAGTTGCGGAAAAAATTGCTTGTTGGTGGCTTTGACTACCCACGCACCCCGACATACGTGCCGGAATTTTGTTTTCACCTCCCCCCCCAAGCTGTTTAACTTGCCTTAAAACATTTACAAATATATGATATTTACAAGACCAATATGATATCATACCGGTACCTATATACATGTATCTGGAATGTTTTTGGGAATATTTGGTGCAGGTACCGGTGTACAGAGGCGGACTGGCCGATCAGGAGACCGGGAAAATTCTGATTCCACGTGATTTTCTATCAAGCGAGAATCCGAGGGGTTTTTTTACGGTTTGGGGGGGGGGGTATATGTGGTTGGGCCGCCCAACCACCACTTGGGCCGCAAATGAAACCGACGTGGGCCGCCACATGTGTTGTTTAACCAGCCGTGTATCCAATAAGATGGTACTCTTCTCACATAAATTCATGAGGGCAGAGGCGGACTGCATGGCCGATCGGGAGACCGGGAAAATTCCGGACGTGGGCCGCCACATGTGTTGTTTAACCAGCCGAATTGGCTAATCGTAATTTTGACATTAAATGAACTTGTCGGCATCATATAACACCACGTAAACACCCCATTAATCTCGAGATTTTAACGGTAACTCCCAGCTGTAAATCCAAAACAATTCTTACGCACCCCTCCCCCAATTGAAATTTACAAGAAAATAGGAACGCTTCAGTTGATGCCAGTCTAGTTTATCAGATTCGAGATTTTCTTGTATAGTTTTCAAAATGTTCTCACCCCGGGCCGAACAACCATGAACAGCCTGGTGTGTCCTGGTCTCTTGTCCGTAGCCGTGTGCATTTGTCTGGAGTTAGACCGCTAGATGTTAGATTTTATGCAATTTTTCAGGTAAAAATATCTGAATGGTCTCATACCGGGAATATATAGAACCATGGTTTATGAATATATATGATATTAGACCAGAGGTGCAAAAACATGTATTTGGTCTGCATCTGATTCAAGGGGGGGGGGGGGGTGCAAATGGAATTATGCAAAAATATGTATTTGGTCTGATTCTGATTCAAGGGGGGAGGGTGCAGTTGGAATTTTCCAAGGTGGACCAAACAGATGGGCCGGTATTATATCAATTTCCCGGGCCGGTTTCTTGGCCCAGTCCGCCTCTGCCGGTGTAACACGTCACCCCTCCTGTCTGGATATCTTCCTCCATGGGGGAGTGTATTTGCGAATGTCCTCAGATATCTCACTCGCACACCCTGGGCATTTTCCCCCATGTATGACTAAAAGAAAATTCACTCATTTAATATCGTTTGACCCTGAAATGGCCAGAAAGAAATGTTTTATGAGATTTAAGTTTGTTTTGTTATTTGTTATTTTTGTTTGTTCAAGTAACATATATCAAATGAGTGAAATTTTAATTTGGTCATTCATGGGGGGTGGTATCCAGAGTGGGGGATATATCCAGGGGGAGATATCTGTTACACCGGTATATGATACCGGTACATTTGAATGGATATAATTTACTGTTATAACTCGGCCCCCGGGTGATCAATTTGGATGATGTATCTTAATAATATGTATATGATCAGTCATTCCTCTTTTCTGATGTCATTACAAGCATTAAAATCTGGTTTTTTTTCAGACAGGAGGAGCTGCTTGACTGGATTGAGACATCAAAATTTCATTCAAGGCCTGATATGATTATCTGATAACCAATCATAGAATCATGTTTCCTGTCAGAGTGCTTCTTGCAGACACTGCATGGTGACCCTTAATACCAATATTATTAATTCTGTCCAAGACTGGATGAGGAAGGATTTCAAATGTTATTCGGTGTACATGTACTGGATACATGTACTGTAGATGTTATCGGTATTCGTTCATGCATGACAATGATGATGACATGTGTGTTGTTGCTGTGTGACAGTGAGTCCTGAGTCTCCTGGCTATACACATGTACCATATGTATACCTACGGTCGGTATGCACTGAATCCAGTACCATGCTTACCTGGTAACTAGTGCACACTGCAGCGAAGGGGAGGCTTTAATTTATAACCAAATGACGATCAATGTGTTCATCAAAGGCAAAAATGACACATATATGTATGCATTCCTTCCTTGATGGAGACCGATCAGTGACCTCTACATTTTATCAGACTTATGTGGTGAAAATCTTGGCAAGTGAAGTTAGTGAATTCAATTCTACAACAGACGTGTACTTGTATGCTTCATCGAGTCTCAGAAAATGTGCACTATGGCATCCAGCGTATGCATAATTTTTTTTATATTTCATACTACATTGACCAGAATTTGGAGGTGTACCAGTTTCAAATCTCCACACAAAGCACAACAGTACCCATGGAACAGTCTCAAGCCTTGTTTCTGAGCTTATCTGAAGGATATGAACTTTTAAGTGACATATTATTGCAGTATGTCAATATAATCAGATTCATGTACACATACAGGCCTTAAAATCCATAACAGAATCAAAATATTCTAATGTTCCTTTATCTTTGTCAACCTGCTGTATCACCAAGTAATCTGTACAATGAGCTTAAAGTGGCTTATACATGTACCATACATGCACATTTAAAGATAGATAATCCGAGTTCACGCTCCTCAATTACTATTTCTTTGGCTTCGGGGGTAAAAATAATTGATTCGAGACGAGGAACACACCCTTTAAAGTTCTGAGTTACAAAATATAAATTTTTGAAATCTGTTATTTTTCACCGCCTTGAATATTTCCCGGCCTAGCAAATATTCAACGAGCCGACTGAGTCGACTGACCTAATATTGATACCAAGTTGCGATGAACAAAATGTTGATATATAACATGTTTTGGAAAATGTTACCCTAGAGTTGACAGTACTTAGTTAGCATTATGTTTTGGTATTTAATCGATTAAGAAATGTTGTTCTTGGAATCTGATGGTATGGAGACCATCAATTCAGATTGTTTACCTGTAATTGTCCATGCTGACTTTAAAGCATAACATATGTTATCTTTATTTTTTGTATCCCTTTATAAAATGGGGTGATAAATTTATATTATACTCACATCTGGTCTTTCGATATTCTGTGAGTTAATTAATTTATATGAAAGAATGTCATTGCATGCTAGCAATTCTGATAAACATCACTGTTACAGTGACATTACCATCCAATGTTGAATAAGTCCAATAAGATGCCAAAGTTTAATAAAAACTTAACCCTTCCATGACTGGAGATTCTTGAAATGTTGCTAAAACCCTGCGCCAATGCATTCTCTTATATTTGCGAGTCTCCAAAATGGAGCCTCACATATATAAGAGAATACATGGCCTAACAATATTTACCTTGACCTTGTAATCCAGTGCATTCTCTTATACATATGAGGCTTCCTATGTGAGACTTGCATATATACAAGAATTCACTGGTACATGATCTTTAATGCTGTACCAGCGCAGCTCCCATCATGAAAGGGTTAAACATTGCATGGCCAAAGCATTGAAAAATATTCTGAAAATAATATTTTAATAGACTAAAATATGTTTAACCTTCTACGCGATTACTAGTAGCAATGTTTGTTGACAAATCACTGTAACAGTTTTGTTTACATAGCAATGGTTCCAACAGGAGAAATTTCGTTATTGGAAAACTTTCAATAATTAATATAGGAATCAGGAATTCATGTTTTTCTGAGTGGTGATGTTTTTACGAACTGTTGTATGTTATATGTTTGGCATATTTACTCACTATGAGTGCCTTGGGTCCCTTTAAAATGATTTGAAACACTCAATGAAATATCTGCACACCAGTAGATTATTTTGTAGGGATTTTAGTGTGATGAGAGTCAGAATCATGATTCTTCGTTTGAGTCTGGTAAAAAGCAGCTGATTTGATGTAGAAATGTTATAGTTTGATTCTTGCAAAATTTTAAGGCCTGTATACTTTCGCTTTTATCCATCAAAGGTGCTCCAGACACTTCATACCGCTATAATCATAGTATGTACATGTACCTTGTTTTACAAACTTTTATGTTATTTTGCATGACCGCACTTCAAAGAACTCTAAAGCCGCTCATGCACTTAATGCATCAATTTAAAATTCTGCAACTTAATGCATCAATTTAGAATTCTGCACTTTTATCCGCATTTTTATCACAAAAAGTCTGGAAATACTAATGAGTACTAGTGCTATACTATTAAACATGTAGACTATATACTGTGAAAAGACTTGATAAAGTCTTAATAAATTTAACAGTTGTTTCCAGTAGAAGATAGAGAAAAGCTCTTTAAGTTCCATATTTGCAGTGTTTTACACTGAGCATTAAGAGCATCTCCTTTTATTCTCAGCAGAATATATGCAAACAACATGGTATAAATTATAATGAAAATGAATTTATGACTCCAGCCAATAATTCATTATCATTATAAATACCATGTTTGCATTGTTCATAGAGCACACAGGTGTTGCACTTATCCATGGGCAAAATTCATTCATTTGTTGCATATATTCTGTTGAGTATACAAGGAGATGGTCTCATAAATGGCCGGATTTAGTGTACCCTTTAATGCTTGTAATACATGCATGTACTAGTACCTGTTTAGACCAAGTTTTCCCTGTCCACAACTTGTGGTATCGGTTGGGTTGATGCTGTGTTTTGGACCGAGCCCCATCCCGATACTCTTCTATAATGGACTTTACGCCCAGAATTGTGGGTTGAAGTTATCTTGATTGTAGCACTACCAGTATTTCGTCAGATTAGGTCAAAGTGACGCTTTTTTATAAGAACATAGAGGGCAGCCTTTCCCAAGCGTGATGATTTCAAACCTGCATATACTTAAAGTAATTGACCATCTCTAACGTGGTGTTACCCAGGTAATGCTGTGGTATTACACTGCAGTAATTTCCAACACCATGGTAAGGTTGTCACTTGAACACAAAACAGCACCACGATGGATGCGGTATGCAATTAAAATGCAGTGATTCTCCTTATATCTTTGGAACTTAAAGGAATGGATGGCCTTCGTTATAGGTTATAATTTATAAATAACATTTACAAAAAGTTTGCCAAGAATATACTAATAGTATAGGATAATGTTCATATGAATGCGTTATTATCCACAAAACACACTTTGTGTGAGTCAATCGTTTGTTTATATACAGCAGTAAATAGTGAGCGATAAGCAAAACACTCAACACCGTTGCGATTGTTTAATTGAGCGATTCATGGTGACCCATTCAACACTTCAAAATCTTGAGAGGTTATAGAAGAGTAGCCGGACAGGACTCGATCCAAAACAGTTTCAACTGCAGTAATGCTCTAAGTAATCAACTCCTTAACCACAGCAGAATTATGGGTAACTTTTCAGGATTTAGTCGGAAATATGGCTTGTTGCCATTCATCGGAAAGCTCTCAGAGAGCTTTCCGATGAATGGCAACAAGCCATATATCCGACTAAATCCTGAAAAGTTACCCATAATTCTACTCTGTTTAAGGAGTCGATTATACTCGGGGCATTACTGTATTCGATATCTCAAGCTGTTGCCTTTTGAAAAGACTTGGGCTAGTACCTGAACAGTAAACCTGCAATCTGCATGATTCATGAAACAGCTATTGAAACCATGCTGTATATACTCAGAATTACACAATTTTGTTTATGGGTTTGTTGATATGACACGAGTGCTAGCGCACAATGACGGAATGAACAGCACACCCTAGAGTTCTATCTTTCCTCAATGGCACAAGTGCCGTATCAACAAATCCATTAATACAAGTGTCTTTCTGTGTTTATTACACATCACCCGTCCTAGAATATGTGCATTTAAAAATACAGGGTTACGATGTTTACTAAGGCACATACAGTGCTTGTTTTGTCATGTGTGATGATTTTTTTTCCTATTGTTTGAACTGGATACTCAAATAACAGAAATTGTTATATATTTTTGTTTCAACCGACAGATTTGAGGTAACTCTTTCTATAAATATATTGAAAATCATGTGTCGGGATGTAATTATTAGCAATCAATATATTTTTTGTTGCGTATATAGGTTTATACAATTTTAAGAGGCAGAACAAGATACAGGTACTTTGTATAGTTTCATTTCGCGAATGTACACAGTATCTTGTTTGGCCACTTGCAATTTTAGAAACCCATAACTGTAACGAGAAATTGTTGATTGTATATTTAAAGTTTAAAGGTACGGGAGGCCTTGGCGGTGGGTATGCTGTGAAAATATTTCCACCGGTCAAAAACCGCCACAAACAGAAAGAATATTAAAATGCAGACAGACTGTCCGTATACAAATAAGAAATATCGCATAAACAGTATGTTATTGTCATATGTTTGACCATTCTTATGTAAACAAAAGCATAAAAAGGTACTTTCCTGGTGTTTGTTTATATTATGATGGTAAACATAAAGAGCGTTCATTGTTGCTGAATTTTGATATGGAACGAATAAAGAGCATTTATATCATTTGTGGGTGATTAGCCAGTAACACTGTGCTTCCTTCTGTAACACAATCAGGCTCCTGCTTAGGTAAAATATAGTAGGTCTTTATGATAGCATGCTGTTTACGCGATGGTCATGGTATATATGAACAAAACTGTATGCGTTTTAATGTTTTTCTGTTTACGGTGATTGAAACAAATATGAATATTTTCGACAACTAAGGCCTCCCGTGCCTTTAAGCCCCCTTATTGTCTCTATTATAGAAGTTTTTATATTCAGAATAAATGTCAATTGTATATTTTAAAACACAATTGAAATTATATATTAATTTAAAATTAAATGTTTTTCTTAATTAAGAATTGTTTTCTAATATATCTTTCCTAATTGGGAAAAATATTCCTAGTTAAGAAAACTTGTTTTCCTTACTTAGATTTATTTTCCTGCTTGAGAAAATCTCATTCTAGAAAAAATTGGCTCACTTAAGAAAAAATATCTTAACGATATTTCTAACTATAGAAAATATAATTTCTTGTTCTAGATTAATTGTATAGCTTTCTTAAATTTCTAGCTATTCTCCCAAGATAATCGCAGTATCTTAAACTTATCTTATTTCAAGAAAAATAAACTTATGTGAGAAAAACAATCTTTCCTACATTAAGAAAAAAAAATCTATACTAAGATTTGTTTACTAGGATTTTCTTACTAAGATTACTGTGTTTTCTTAAAGAAATTTTCTCAGACAAGAAATTTTCCCACCCTTTCATTTCTTGACCTAGAAAATATGTTTTTTCTTATTTTTCTAGCTATTCTCCCAAGATAATATCTCATTTCAAGATTTTTTTTCTTCCTGAATTGAGAAAATATTTTTGGCAGTGTATATATGTGTATAAAGTCTGTAAAATAAACATGATTATAACAAATCGTCGATACGCCGTAGCGTGTCGTCCGGAATGTGTGGTCTATATAAAAACTCCAAGCATGTTAATACTAACGAATATCCTATTAGCTGCATGCATACGAACGGCAGCATTCACGTGCGTGTGATAAAGGCATCGCGTTATCATTCATTCACCTTTTTGAAATACATTCATAATATATATGCACACAATATTTCGAATATGTTATGGATTCATATTTCAGATGACATTCGCAGTCCAATTGATTAGTCTCATCAGATACACATGAAAACACTCGAACACTCATCAGAACTCCTTAAGTGATACGCATATTTACTCGGCGTGTCAGTTGTCTTATGACTTCCTTCCTGGTATCGGAGAGTATCTCCTACACATCGGAGAGACAGAGCAGACTCTATGTCTGTTTTCTCGACGTATGGAAGGCGTTCGATACTGTTTGGGTTGATGGTTTATTGTACAAGGTACATCAGAGACAGTATCGAGGCAAAATTTTCAGATTAATTCATCAACTTTTGTCAGGCATCTCGTGTTGTCTAACATATAATAACTGCACATCCCGCTGGAAGTCGAACTAAGCTATCCAACATCAATTGTTCTTCACCCACCCATGCTGACGACATGGCTTTTTTTTCACTTACGTCTTACGGTCTGCAGTCACTGATTGATATTTGTGTCAACTATAGTAACTTTTGGAGGGATAAGTACAATCCTGCAAAAACAGTAATTTGCGTATTTAATGAGTCCGCTAACACTGCGCTTAAAACAAACAAATCTTGGAATCTGAATGGTCGGACAATCATTGAAGGTGATCAAGTCACGCATCTCGGGATTCCACTTGAGAAGCACGCATTCCGAACAAAATTTGTGGAGAATATTTGTTCAAGTTACGTTCAACATATTTTATGCTTTCAAATGCAGGCTTGTATGCTGGAGGTATGACACCTATTAGCTGTCTCAAAATATACGAGTCGGTTGTTCTCCCGCGTGCTTTATATGGCAGTGAGGTCCTTTGTGATATGACTTCATCTGACATGGAACATCTGGAAAAGTCACACCGTCTGTGTTTAAAGCACATTCAAGGCTTACCAATGCGTACGCGTACCGATATGGTTCTACACTGTAAATAAAAGTGTTCAAATTTGAACGCCAAAAATGCAACAGATAATGAACACTGTTCAGTGTTCAATTTAGAACAGATGTGTTCAATTACTCTGAACGGTTCCCGGTGTTCAGATTAGAACGCAAGTGTTCAATGAATTGAATGGATGTGTTCAATTTATGAATGCATATAAGCGTTCAGTGTTGAACACATCATGTTCAGATTTTGAACATGCGTGTTCGAAATATGTGAACGCTTGATGTGTTCCGAACACTGCAACAGCTTTTGAACACTTATATGTGTTTAAACAACAAAACCTGAACACACGTGTTCACAAAATAACTAAATTTAAATACTAGCATTCTTCATATACACGAACACAAGGCTTCGCAAACTGGCCCAATACTTTTGTGGTTATTAATGTATGATTACATTTATATAATTTAAATATAATGCAACTGTTCCATACAGAAGCATGTATATTTTATGAAATGCTGATGTAATTGTTGGGGAAATAAGGTCATTTAACCTAATTAAAATGTGAGTATTATATAGGTAAATAACATTTAATAAGACTGATAAGCTGACGAATCAATGGCACAACAGTCTATACGTTTACTTGAATAATCCGTATCCAAAAACATCCATGCCGTGTTGGTCAGCATTGGCAACAGTATTAATTTCGCACGAAATCCAGTTGGCCGAATGAACATCCTGAACATCTGGAATATCCTTCAACCACTGAATTAATAACAACTGTCAACCTTACATCTCGGACAGCGCATCACAGTTACCATGTTTTATGTAAGGCTAGACGTGAGGTTTATCATCTTAGGTCCAATTCTTTGAACTATCGGAATTAGTCACACACATTAGTCCACAAATCTTTTAACATTGAATGTGCGATGTATTTTTGCGCCGGTTCCTGTTGAACTTTCTCGATTTTTTGCACCAGCTGACACCCTGCAGTAATGGCTTAACTATCACTAGAATTTGTTGACGGTGCTAGCTAATATAGCAATAGATATTTCTACGGTCACATAATTTCTGGTAGTTCAGATACACCCAACGTGAGTAGTTTGTAGCATCCGTATATGTTGTGCCCAAAGTTTCCGCAGATATTCGATCGATGCTCTATATGCAGCTCCTGAAAGAAAGAATAATTTAATATATTAGAATATTAGTTTTCCAATTCTGGATGCTATTAGGCTGCGATCTTACCACCCAGCACTTTTTCCGAGTTTCCCGGCTTTACAATCATATTATGATATCCTGATATTAATACCATACCAATTCAAAGACACCAGTCAACACCGCTTCCGAAATTATAAAACATTATTTCTTTCAGTGTTTGGCCACACGCTAACATCACCAATTAAAACGGTGGAACAGCACACGTTAACTAGTTTAGAAAATGTATTGGGCTATTTAGCAATGATCCATGTACGAATAACCGGCACATCAATATATTTTTATTGGAGATCTACTAATATAATCAAATTTAATATATATGTGACACCAAATATTCCCCAAATGACCTCAAGTGTTTTTGTTTTGTTTTTGCGAGAAAATTAACCGTGAGAATGCTTATGACAAAGTTCACAGAAGTTTTAAACAGTATACCTGCATAATGAGACACTCACTTATTATCAAAAAATCAACCGATATCAGCATATTCCCCACTAATATCTGGACGGAATATCAAACAAAAAAATTAGAACAATTTCAACCACAATTGGGTGCGAAATGTCCAACTAATTTCCTCAACTGAATTGTCAAAATTTTAACTTTGCCAGTTTTTAGATAAATATATACATAAACACATATGCTGATAATTATGATGATGATACATTGGATTACATATACCGGTACTTACCATGCGTAGTGCGGCTGTATTGATAAACTTGACCTTGTCTCTTGTCAGTAAAGATCCTATAAATACCAACTATGTTTCGAACCTTTAATCTAACGCCAAAGAATGGCGCAACTGACTTGGTTCCATTAATGTGAAGGCTTAGTCCATCCATATACATTAAACTACACATATATTCAAACCGAAATTAATTAATGCCAGTTGCGTGGAACGATATCATGTTTCAAAAGACGACGCTACATGCTATTTTGTTAAGAGAACTCAATGCAGACAGTCCAGTGGGATCGCATGCCATTAGTTAAGCGTGAATGATTAATGACCATGCCCGTGGTCTCACATTGAACACATATGTTCAAGAGACGCGAACACGGACTGAACGGCAGTGTTCAATATTGAAATTAGTGTAAAACAAAATAGCGTGGGATCGTATTATATTGTGATTTTCTACACAAGTGATGAACCGGCAACATAAAAATATCGGTATCGATCAATATATGAACACTATATATATTCACGGATATGTGATACGGATTTGACTGAATGGGACAATTTCCATTTGGGGAGGGGTGTAATTTTATATCTGGGATTTGCAATTTACAACTACCCCGCCCCTTCTCCCGTGTCGCCACCACGCCCCTGATATGTTTTCTACCGATCTGGAAAATGCTCAAAACAAAACAAAACTCATCGTGAAGTAAAACAGACCAGCGCATCCGCATTTAGTTTCACAATTGTTCAAAATAGAAGTCACAAGACATCATTTTTCACAAACGAGTATTCATTAATCCCGTAAGCATATGCGATATATATATGAAGTAACTAAGTATACTCACACAAGCGGATCGACGTCCATGCAGGTTTGAACACTACCGTTAATAAATGAGTTTTCTGAACATATACGTTCAAAATTGAACACTTACTGTTCAGTAACTGAACACATCCGGGGCTGAACGCGTTCAATTGAACGAGACATTGAATACAGAAAGCTTTCTTTGTTTTGCTCATTATGCCATCTTAACCGGGGGAAGTTCGTGAAGGAGATCTTCCTGTACAGACTACTTCAATATGTGACAAGCCCTCAAGCTGTCAACAGGAACGCCTTCTTCTCGGATTTGTTCCGGTTACCACACAAACGGGGCCTTCTTGAACACGTGTATGCGTATCTCTCTTCTGGGGCATTCCCGAACAAATGTTTGTGGAAAAGCTTTGTCAGACAGAGTGATTTAATTTGGGAACTTTCTTGGTCTTCCAGAACTGAGGAAGATATATCTTTTTGGAGATTCAACTCAGCCAATTCTTGCTTGCAAATGTCAAATATATGGAAAGCATGTAAGAAATTTCCATCCGAGAAAGGCAACTTTTACGTAGCCGCAAAACTTTTGTGCTCAAAATTATTTGGTGATGAAGAATCTTGTCACATGTGTGGCACATCCTTCACTGACAGAACGGCGCACATTTTAATTCATTGCTCCTTCTTAGAGGCCGATAGACTTTGTTTCTGGTATGACTTGATTGACAAATTCCATGTAAATACTTTTATTTCTATCGACTCTATGTCATTAGAAGATCAATTACTTTTATTTCTGGGTGTTATTCCTGTATAATCTCTGTCAGAGCATTACTATGACGAGGAGCTTTCGCTTATGAGAATTTTTTCTTAAGGCAACACATGATATGTGGTTTAAATGTAGCTTAGCCTCCGGAACGCCGACAGAAGATTGTCTGACTTACATTAACTCTCATTTTCATTGAAAGTAATATTTTCGCTAATTAACAGCAATCTCAATTATGTTCTCTTTTTAAAAACTGAACGTGTAATATAAACGCTAACTAAACAGTCATTAAACGTTCTGTCGTTATATGCACATTCAAGGGTTCTGTTATCGTTAAAACGCAGCGACGCGGTAATCAGGATGCATACTCTGGACCTCCCGTACCATGAAATTATGTGCTAATTCCATTGAAAATTGTTAAATATGTTGATCTTTAAAATTTCCAAAGATATACTGTTTCCACAATTAACTTTCGGTCGATATAAGTGACGAAAGCACTGTCCCGAGCCTGCAGCATGCTTTCTGTTTGCCATGTCGCTGTGGGAAGGGTTTTGTTAGTGAATGTGTAGCTTTATGCTACGGTCGGTTGACATATATATGTATGTATTGTCAAGTTTGTATGTGCTTGTTATTATATATTTAATTATTTATTTATTTATGTATTTATTTATTTATTTATTGTGTGCCTGTGTGTGATTGTTTTGATGACTGCCTGTGTTTCATGGTGGCGGGAATTACGATTGATGTCCTTTCTATATTTATAGTAACATGTATTTTGTAAAACATACTCTCCTAGCTGGAGGAAATAAAGATATATATATTTACTCGGCGTTTGGTCACATCTTCATCTGTGCCGTTAACATCTTTCTGGACCGACAGTGGTCCCTTCATATCGCGCGTATATTGAGAACGACACGGATTTTAAAAATTCTGTCAAATCCTATGCTTCATTGACAGATTCAACTATATACCGGCATTTGTTTTGGAAACGTGGAAGTCCAGAAACTATACTAGTGAATGGATGTTCTCGAAAATTTGAGCGAGCAAAAGCAAAAACACCATTGAAAAAATTCGCCAAAAAAATATTAATGGTTTGATCTGGGAAAACTGATTGACAACTGCACTGTAAGAATTATCCGTAAAATTATACGGTAGAAAGTACCGGCAATTATAAGACCAGTACTTTGTACCGTATTTTTTACGGTACTTCCGTAAAATAAATAATTACGGAAATACCGTAAAAAATACGGTACAAAGTACAGGGGCCTATACTATAGAATACAATTTTTGTAATAGCAGGCTTATTTGAGCCGTACAGAAGGTGTCGAGTACTATAGACCACTGTAATCTAACAGCGAACGCGAGTTCTTGTAAATCACAAAAAGACGGCAAATCGAGTACTATTGACCACCGTTCGTTAAACGCACATCTAAACATTTGTGATTTTGTAAAGGGAAATTACTCTAATGATATATGCGAATGATTTGGCAATGCCTATTTGTGTCAGTTGGTGAGTGATTTTCTTGATGAATAAATGTACATTATGTGTGACTAGTTTCCGATACTTGGGCTATTTTGACCACAATTGCGCACGGTTAAATGCAATTCCTTCGGTATCATGTGGAATATATACTTACCATTTTCAGATGTTTTATGTTACATGTTTCTTAGCGGTTTGTCGAAAATGGTCGGCAAACACACATATCGGTTGCCCTTCAAATGGCCACATCAAGTTTATATAGCAATATTACCACGGGTGACACGGAACCTGATTTGTCTAGCAAGCTCTGGGCAGGGACAGCGGCTGAAATATTAGTTGGAACATCTAGACCTTAATAGTTGAAAAGTTGGAGGTACCATGCAGCTGGAAAAAATCAACCCGTGATGGGGGTGCGATGGCTGTTCTCGGACTTAGTATTTTCGACCTCTGTCAAGGATGGTTGTTCATTTGGAAATTCCAATGTGGACCAACACTCCCTCGTCCAGGGTCTCCGGGGAAATCCAACATCCAGTTTAAAACATAGGCCTATATATAGCAACATCTACTTAAACTATACCTATACTTAATTTATACCCAACTAACTAAGCGGCTGAATTTAGGTAAACGTATGGCATTTGGTTTATAACCAACACGCACTACTACATTGGTAATTACTACCACTTACTTTTCGAATATCCAGATAACATTATGCCATATTATATACCATTTGGAAGAGGAACCAAAAAAGATATATTCCACCAGGATAAGAAGCAGCTCTGGCCTAGGACTGTCCACCAAGTAATATAGATTCATTCCAAGACCCCACCCCCTTGTCAACCCAGAATTAATCAGAATTCAAACTCAGAGATATTCCCCTTCCATTGAGTATAATACACTTTAGTCCGGATGAAAATTAAATACAGGACACACCTTGGTACCTCAACAGAAACAACATGTTCCCAGTTTATTTGACCGGATAATAATACAATATGTTGGAGCTTCCTCTTTCCAATGGTATATAATATGGAATATGTTGTGTATAATGTGATCTGGTGATTCGAAAATTAAGTGGGCCTTTAAGGATTAAGGGACCCGGATTTTTTCAAAGAATTCAGTCATGGAATATTATGTGCGGCACTATTGGCCAAATTAAATTGTTTAGACCACAAGGTGAACCCAAACATTTTGAGCACACAGATGCCATGCGGGTCAAATAATGTCTTGGTATATATTTGGGGTCTACTGATTCTTAACGCAACTTAGCCTGAAATTATCAGTGACTGTTTCAACACGAAATGCCACCACCCCCGATTCACGCGTATCCGTGTATCTTCACACAAAGAGTCCAAGCCCGACAATTTACTGTAACTCTTTAATTCCATTCATAATTAAAATCTAGGCCGCTGACATGGCTATCTCCTTTCAACTCCATTGTATTTAGTGTAAACCATCTCAATGGGTTAAAGGTACTCAATCCGATCAGAGGGTCCTATATTACTATTTATTTGGCTTTGCGGGTAAAAAATAATTGATTCGAGTCGAGGAACCTACCAATCAACGCTCAGGGTGATCAGATATCGATATTTCGTTGTTTCGTTATTTCTATTCTTTCTGTCCCAGAACACAGTCAAAATTGCGTTATTATTACCACTTGATTTTAGAGTTATCCATCCTTGTCTGTTTGAATAGTGTTTTGGTGTACACATCTCGAGCAGATTACGAAGTTAAGGGCAATTATTAGTACTCATCTCGAGAAAATAACAAATTTCAAAAATCAATATCTAATAACTCTGAGCTTTGTTTGATGGGTTCCTCGACTCGAATAAAATATTGTTTACCCCCAAAGCCAAAGAAATAGTAATATAGGACCCTCTGATCGGATTGTTGTTGTTGGAATCTGTTGAGATGGGGACCCTCTGATCGGATTGAGTACCTTTAACAATTGAGATTCGGTGACCGCATTACAAAGAACATGTACACAGCTAACCACACTCACCATTATCCGCACGGAAATCGTCGTGAAAAATCAATAATGTAGCCTATGAAGTTGTAATATAATAACGATTTTTTTTACAAAAATTGTATTATTGCTGTACTATAGAACCCGCTTAGTCAGTACTTTATCATTCTGTATTGCGATTTTTTACATATTACAAAGCTGTAGCATTCGAGTACTGTGGAAACATGCGAAGATGAAACTTTCAGGCCCCTTTTTTCTCCACCAAATGCAAAGATTTTCCGGTCAAGTGAATCCCGGTATATAGATGGTTCGCCAAAAAAGATCATATAAGTCATTACATGTCAATATATTTGGCATATAAAGAGTTTTGGGCATATGTTTAGTTTCAATCTACTATGAAAGAAATACACTGATAGAAATACAGTCGAATACTATAGAACACAAAATATGTATTACAAAATTAGTAAATCACAAATTAACGCTGATATTACAAAAATTGTATTCTATAGTATAGGCCCCTGGTCCTATAATTGCCGGTACTTTCTATCGTATTATTTTACGGATAATTCTTACAGTGTGGAAAGTCATCAGTTCTCCTGATATTTTGAGATTACACGTACATAGTCCTTAAATATTAAATAAATCGAGTATACTGGACACATACGTTCCAAAATATATTTATTTATTATTATCATTAATAATAATATCAAAGTTCTCACTAGGCCAAAATGAAATAACAATGACTCTGAATAAGATCAATCGAGAATAGGAGACACGCATTTTCACTTCAGACTGAAGTTCAATATAATTTGTATTCATCAAAACTGACAAACCTGTCAAACGTACGATAGTCCCGCACAAATGAAATTACTAACAGAGCGAAAAATAGTACTGCACAAATTCAAATACGAGTAAGGTATAAAATTGATATACAGGGGATCCTAGTGGCTCAGTCAGTATTGGGCATGTATAAGGAAAAAACATCCATTACCCTGCAGGGAGCCCCACACATATATAGAAGCATATAGAAGATTGTCGTCTGCTCATGTTTGTCTGGGGCTCTGTATGGGTGAAATTATAAAATTGCTAAAGAATACAAGAAAAAATTATTAAAATTGTAAAAAATTGTTAGGCCAATGCATTGTCTTATATATGCGAGGCGACATATGGTCGACTCGCATATATAAGAGAATACATTGGCACAGGGTAAAACAAATCCCGACTTACGACTGGATTTGATATGGCTGGTCACATATATCTCGCAAATCCTAAATGAAAAGATGTGTACATTAGTATTTAAATATGGTGCATGTATATTTATTCAAAAAATATATAGCATATTCAATTTGTGGTAGACAATTATATCATCTCCGCCATAGTGCTTTCTATTCCAGAATCATTTATATAACCAAGATGGACACAGTCTAAATAGCAAAGCACAGTATGACAGAGTGAACAGAGCAAATATGTCTTGCGCTTTGGCTCCTCGTTTTGTGTATCACCAACCCAAGCAGATGACATGACTCTACTGACTTTAACCGTTCCGGGTATACAACTACTGTGTAACATATGTAGTTCATTCAGTCAAAAATGGAGATTCAAATATAACCAAGACAAATGTAAAATAATAGTGTTCAATGAGCGCACATCCGTTCAAACATCTAGAAGTACAAACACAGTGGATCAACGGACACGAACCAAAACCGGAAGTCGTAGATTTCGAGGTGGAGAAATATCTGTCGACAAATATTTGTTGACATTTTTTGACGGTTTTTTTGGGAAAATAAACGCTTGGATAGCATATCTGACCAACTGAAGGTGAGTGAATATTTCTTCGCTAATGTTCGGACACCGACGATCAATTTAAGTCAGTTGTCATTGTTCGATCGCGGAAAAAATGTCACTTAATCATCGCCGCGAGACTATTTCTTCCCCAAAATATCCCAGAAATTCATACTTTTCACATTCATCGCAGACAGCTGTCGCAACAACCTATATACCGGTCGAAAGGCCTGTTTTCCCCCCACAAATGCATATTTTGAGTATTTTCACGGACTGTCTCAAAATTCCAAATTTCATCTTTTGATGTAGGTACCCACCTCGAAAATACTGTCCGGTTAGTCCCGAAAAAATTAATCATTAGTTGTAAAAAATCTGTCCGCTTAGTCGTGATTTTGCTGAGGTCTGCCATCTTCAATTTCTGGTCGAAAAAGCAATTTTGCCGCAGATGATGGGCGTTTCATTTTACTTTTGCGTGGCCACAATGGTTCTGGGTGTTCATAATGTTGTATATGTCTCCTGGTACAACATAACATCCAGGCGGTGACTTATATATATAACTGAACTGTAACATGTAACTGAAATCCAACTACGAAGTACATGTTTGGTAGACATATAACTTTTGATGTATGTCATATTGTTAACTCTGACTTGTCATCACTCTCGGAAGGCCGACATAAAAAAAAATGATTTACATCCAACTTTTTTCAGAAAAATGCAGCGCTGTGCCGATTTTTACCCTTTATATTTGATTATACACTCGCAACGAGTTGTGGCCCACAACTTGTGGGGTTATACAGGAAGCAGCTTGTTCGTCCTTTCGTGGATGGCTTGGCATATATATATATTTAGTACCATGGGAACTTGCGAACATATATGATTATGAAATATGTCAGACCTTTTTGTGTGGAGTTATATGACATTTTTCAACTTAGAAAAATATTGTTTTCAATATTCAGCAATGGTTAAAACAATAATGAGGAGGGGACTAAAACATACAGTCGGAGGGGTGTACAGCTATATCTGTTACTAATATTAGCTTAAGTTCAAGTCCACTAAGCGATATTATTTTATAATTCCAGGTGCTATATACTGTCGAGAGGATCGCATGCCTGCCTTCATATATGTAACCACTGTGAGACAAAGGCTTGCGGCTTCGCTGAGGCAATCGACGATGGGATTTTACAACACCCGAATGAATGTTTGAAAATAAAATTATTGAAAATAAAAAATATATAAATTATTTATAATAAAATACTATACAATACTATACGAAATATTGGTACTCTCGGTTGATATAGAGAATAGAAACATCATCAGGAAAACTCCAGTGTTCTTTCGAGTTGTTGTATTCTTAATCACATCTTGGCTGTCCATTAATGCAGAAGTGTTGTGTTTCCTACATGTATATATATAGCGGGTAAAATTCCAATCTATAGCGTACAACTGAATGTGGAACCAGGTGCAAGTTACTTTTGTAAATATATAGGCATGTGATTTTTGTCCTGTTGTATTCAAATCGCGCCATAATTAATTGTTTCCACATTGATTCACACACTGGATAATTTGGTTGGGAAGTTTTTAACGCAAATGGTCGCGTATATATTCAAATTTAAGCGGACATAAGACATGCAGGCATACCCTACTCGTTCATATATATATAAACAAAAAATTAACTGTATGGAGGTCAAATTCACATTTAATAATGAATTGCGCTTAAGCGCATATACCACATATCGCGCTGAAGCACACATATGGCATTTGCGCATAATTGAAATGAATTGCGCTTAAGTGCAATTAATTGCGATTAAGCGCTATGGGTTGCTTGAGAGTAAGTGTAACTACCCATATAACCTAACTATTAGCATGACCGGGTGTATCTGCATTTTGCTAATTAAACTAAAGGTCCTCAATCCGATCAGAAAGACCCATATTATAAAGATACAACAACAACAACAATATTTCTTCAAAATAAGCTTTAGTTATTAGAATCGATTAACTGCAAAAAATAATGCTGACCACTGTCAACTATGGTATCAATTTTCCCAAAAACGTGTGATTTATAAACATTTTGTTCAACAAAATATGGCCGTATAATTACTAAAGTATCACGAAATTTTACCGTATTACCACTTGTTTTAGAGTTATCCATCTTCATCCGCAATTTTGACCGAAACCATCCTTTTCACGGCGTGTTTCTGGGCAGCAATCAATTGAAATAACAAACTTCAATAATCTATATCTGATCACACTTGAGCTTTGATGGGTTGGTTCCTCGACTCGACTAAAACAGAAGGTAATACTGTCGCGAGTCACCCATTTTTATAAAGAATTTAGGCTAGTTCACAATCCCAAATATCCAAAGCAATGAAAACAAGGAGGTGATATGTCAATATGAGTTCAGGTTTAGTTATAGATACACCTATTTATTCACCAGGGGTACATATTTACATACAGTATAACCATGAATTGCGCTTAATCGCAAATAATTATGCTTAAGTGCTATTGCTTAACTGCAATTAATTATGAAATGTGAATTTGGCCTCTCATAGAAATGGAAATAAACATCTGCATATTTGATGGCTATGCTATAATATGTAATATTAGCGAAAATTCTCCGAAATATGGGTGGGTGCCTGTAGTTTAAAACATAAAAATAAAGGGGTGTATATATACCCGAAAAATGTAGTTAAAACTTTATACAATCGTAATCAAAATTCGGGTGGTGGTTCCCGAACGTGGCCATAATGAAAAAGAACAGCCATGGGTCCAGATTTGTTTTTTCTGAAATTAATCGAATTTTAATTGTTTTTTAAGTATCAAATTTCACGCTATATACTGGCTGAAATATCAAACTATTGGAAAATACATCTACACCTCCCACCATCAAAACAATCCTGTTGCTACGGCCTTTGTTATGGAGGGCATTGTAATATTCTTGTTCTAACAATATTTCCATAAATGATTCTTTGGTTAATGACCTTACACGATCTGAACGAATATATGAGAACAAATTGCAAACTGTACTCGGTAACTAAACTTGATCAGTATACTATAGTTGCAACAGAAAAGCAGTTACCCAAAAACGTGCCACTGTTAACGAAAGGCAGCCAACCAACTAATCCATTTCGACTCTTGATTGAACAACAAAAACTGTCCGCCGGGTCTGGTGGATTGCAACTAAATTCAGGGGTGTACAGGACTAACCGGACAGTATTTTCGAGGTGGGTACCTGCATCAAAAGATGAAATTTGTAATTTTGAGACAGTCCGTGAAAATACTCAAAATATGCATTTGTGGGGGGAAAACAGGCCTTTCGACCAGTATATAGGTTGTTGCGACAGCTGTCTGCGATGAATGTGAAAAGTATGAATTTCTGGGATATTTTGGGGAAGAAATCGTCTCGCGGCGATGATTAAATGACATTTTTTCCGCGATCGAACAATGACAACTGACTTAAATTGATCGTCGGTGTCCGAACATTAGCGAAGAAATATTCACTCACCTTCAGTTGGTCAGATATGCTATCCAAGCGTTTATTTTCCCAAAAAACCGTCAAAAAATGTCAACAAATATTTGTCGACAGATATTTCTCCACCTCGAAATCTACGACTTCCGGTTTTGGTTCGTGTCCGTTGATCCACTGTGACAAAATCGTGGCTTATAAATGGAAAACCTATGCATGAGTCGAACCAAGTTACGCATCTTGGTATTCCCCTCAGTAACAAGGATCAGATGAACAACCTCACTAATCACATTTGTCAGAAACTTAGAGCATCATATTTCATGCTGAGCAATGCCGGCATGTAATCTGGGGGAATAACTCCACTTAGTTCAAACCTGTTATATAACACAATTGTCTTACCAAGAGGCCTATATGGGAGCGAATTTCTTTGCGGCATATCCACAACGAACGAAAATTCATTGGAAAAAACCCATCGATTTTGCCTAAAACAAATTCAAGGGCTCCCATATAGGACCCGAACTGATGTTGTACTGGGCCTCCTAGGTACATTCCCCATTACGGCCCTCATTGACAAACGCAAACTCGTGATACTCGGAAGTCTATGTAGGACATCCCTGATAAAATCCTCAAAAGAAATTTCCATGTATCGTTTAGACAGCGCTATCAGAGGGGACGCCTTAAACGAGCATTCGTTTATATCAGATATAATCTTAATCTTGGAGAAATACGATCGCAAATCTCATTTAATTGCGTTCGTTCAAAACGAGAATTTCCCATCGAAGGAAGCATGGAAGCAGCTATATATAGTCTCTCAGGGAGTATCACACTTCCAGGAAGCGGCATGGAACGCGCGTCTTCATAGAGAAAGTTCACTTAAACACTTTTCAGATAGCTATAGCTCACTGGCTGTTTCACAGTTATGGTTGACGTGTAGAGCTTTTCCATAATACAAAGTTCAATTCTTTGAAATAGCGAAGCTCTTAGCAAAATCCGTGATTCCCGAAAACGGAAAGTGTATGCTTTGTAATAAACAATATAGTAACAAAGTTGAACACAGCGTCATTGTGTGTCCGGAAATATCTGCGGCAAGGAATGACATGTGGTTCACTCTTCTTGAACAATTTGACATTCCTTGCTTCATAGAAATAGACAAGCTCACGACCTACGAACAGATGATGATATTTCCGTTATGCATCCCCCCACATGTTCGGAAAAAAATAACAGATATTAACAAATTTATTATATTCATAACAAGGAGTACACTCCGCATGTGGAACAATTATCACGAGCTGCTTCGGGCATCTGATGATGGCATACCTGTTATTCCATCATTGTAGTATAGCAAATAACGTATGCACCCGTCCGAGTATCCCAACCACAATATATTATATAGCATCACTAGCAATATGCAAAGCTGACAGGACCCACATTATCATAACCATATTGTCAGTCTTATACAATTCATCTTACATGCCAACTAACTACTATGGTGCGTATTATCGATAGAGTTATGTCACCCTTGTATAAAGCATCTTATTGCATCTTATCCCAACATTTCGAAACCCATATTTTTGGGCTAAACAGATATGTCGTCTATACACTAGTGTCTGAATTCTCTCATTACTTTATTACATAATTGATCAAATGAAAACCGTATACATATTCATCATGAATGTCCTCCTGTGATTGACTTATTGTACATGCTTACATGGTGTATTCTTTATTGTGTTATTGTTCATTTGTATCATTATTTGCATAAATGTAGTCTAAGCTCTCCATTACATGGAGGAAATAAAGGATTATATATATATATATATATATATATATATATATATATATATAAATTCAAGTCACTAAGGGTGTTTGATGAACTGCAGTTATGTAATTACTTGGAGTCTTGTCCTTCCGTCCACGTCTACCTCTCTCACCCTCTCTCTCCATTTGATCCTTTAATAGAAGGATATTGATGTGTTATGTTATAGAAGCCAACATCACTATATAAAGGAGACTGGTGCTTCCTAACTCATGGAGTGTGTGACTCATTGGAATTGGCGTCAAGTTTTGGATACCAGATCTTTAATGTTAGTAACCAGAACAAGTGAATAGTTTCAGTTGAGGCCAGCAGACAGTGCAAAAGACAATAACTTTCACAGTTTAGTTTAAATATACTTCCATATTTTAATATGGAAGTATATTGTTATTCAATGTTTTATTTTTTTCCATTATTATTATTATTCTAAGCAATTTTTCAACTCTTATATCTCCGAAAGTACAAGAGATAGGGAGCTGGCATTTCGTATGCACGTAGACCTATACTAATTCTAACTAATAGGATTATTTAGGATGTTGTCCGCGTTTGGTTTACAGAGTTATCTCCCTTTTTGTGAAAAAATGGGGTTGCTGTATCTCGAAAAGTATGAGCAACAGATACTCCAAATTTGGACCATATGTAGAACTCAGGATGCCCTATTGAATCCATACATTATAATTTATGTCCGCGCTTTTTCTACAGAGTTGTCGCCCATGATTCTCAAAATTCGATTTATTTCATATCATGTGTCCGCCTATAACATGCATGGTATCCATATTTGAGAGCTTGTATGCAATTACTCGTTAGCAACTTGCTACGAAAACAAGTTTTGAACAGGGACGGACTTATATTTTTGGGTTTCGGGTGGGGGCAAAATTTTCGGAATTTTTTTCTCTCGATGATTTCAACTATTTTTACTGTCGTGTATCTATAGGACGTACTAATGGTCCTCCTGAAAGAATTTTGTAAATCGGTTGAGAAATGTCCAAGTTACAGACCATCGAAAATTGTATTTATACATCGATTGAGGAGAAGGTGCTTGTGGACAAAACTCCTCCTAGACGTCGCACGTGAACTGGATTTGGTTTATGTGAGCGTGTTATCCATAGAAAGAAGACGAAATGGTGCAATTTTGACCAAGATCCAAAAACATCGGTCCGTATTAGGGAGGGGGGCAAAAATTGTCATATTTGTTTTGTCTCCGATTTGAACCAAAATTGTTGTGAAATATCTATAAGATGTAATGAGTGTAATTATGAGTGAAATTTGTGAATCGGTTGACAAATGTAGAAATTGTGGCCTCTTCATTCTTTTCAAGTTTACAGAAAATGCACCATGGATTTAAATTCCTTCAACCAATCGTCAATTTTTGTGTGTCATTCGATGGGGAATTTTTAATACTTTTAAACGATTACCTACTTGCCGTATTATGTCGATGGAAGCCAGATATAATCGAAATGTATGTACTGAACAGCATAAATATAGGTCTACATAGTAGAATATCGCCACAATATCTTACTAGAACCCTACTAAATATTAAAGGGGCATCAGATGCGAACACAATGATGCAAAAATTAGCTCGATATCTCGAAGATTGGCCGAGATATGACGACTTTTCTACCCGCATCACCTAATTCTGAGGCAAGGGTGGGGGTCACATCAGAACGTTCCAACTGAACACAGAAATGTCAATAAACCATACTGTCGACATACCAATCAATTCCGCGCGAATCCCTTATTATACTTCCATATTTTAATATGGAAGTATATTGTTATTCAATTTTTTATTTTTTTCCATTAATATTATTATTCTAAGCAATTTTTCAACTCTTATATCTCCGGAAGTACAAGAGATAGGGAGCTGGAATTTCGTATGCATGTATACCTATACTAATTATATCTAATAGGATTATATAGGATGTTGTCCGCGTTTGGTTTACAGAGTTATCTTTTTGTGAAAAAATGGGGTTGCTGTATCTCGAAAAGTATGAGCAGCAGAGACTCCAAATTTGGACCATATGTATAACTCAGGATGCCCTATTGAATCCATACATTATAATTTATGTCCGCGCTTTTTCTACAGAGTTGTCGCCCATGATTCTCAAATATTTATTTCATATCATATGTCCGCCTATAACATGCATGGTATCCATATTTGAGAGCTTGTATGCAATTACTCGTTAGCAACTTGCTACGAAAACAAGTTTTGAACAGGGACGGACTTATATTTTTGGGTTTTGGGTGGGGGCAAAATTTTCGGAATTTTTTTTCTCGATGATTTCAACTATTTTTACTGTCGTGTATCTATAGGACGTACTAATGGTCCTCCTGAAAGAATTTTGTAAATCAGTTGAGAAATGTCCAAGTTAAGTTAAGTTTTTGTCCCAATCGTTACCGATCTACGGCATGTACAAGAAAATTACCTATTTTTGGCGCTAAATCCAAACGGGCTAATTGGTGAGCAAGATTAATGCAGGAGCAGGTACTGCGGTATCGTGTAGGTAGGCCCCCAAAGTTTGATAGCTCTGTCTAAAAATCAAACATCGAGATAAAAAATATTAGAATAGTGGATATGATAGATAGTACCCAAACGCAACTTATCGATGTCTGCTTAATCTGCGCTAAGGTACAAGGTTTACTCGTGGCGAGGCTTTATAATGTTAACAAGTATATTTAAGTGCTGTATCACTAAGCTATTTTTCTCGCCAAATCCGACCGGGTTAATGAAGGAGCAATGTAATGCAGGAGCCGGTACGTTGATATATTTTTGGTAACAACCCAAAGTTTGACCGCTCTACTTACAAAGCAAATCGACCAACGGAAAGCTCGTGTTCAGGTGGGTACATATTGGCAAATTCCAACAAAAACCAAAAGTTCAAATATTCTTGAAAAAAATAAAATATGGAGATAAACGTTTGCTGACGAGTGGATGTGATAGGGGATATCAACGCCCAACACTGGTGCGATTGGTTAAGTTTCAGAACAAAGGATCCACTCGTGGCGACGATATATAGCGTAATACGTACTACATGCATAGGAATACAGCCTACATCGATATATGGCAAAAGTCGAAATTCAAACAGGCTAATGAAGGAGTGAGTGAAATGCGTGAGCATGTGTCTCAGTATACCATATAATACATCCTGGAAGTTTAACTGTGGTATAAAAGCAATCCGTCTAACGGAGAACGCGCATCGGTTGGTCGAGGCTTTTGGCAACTTCAAGTAAATCTTGCAAAGAAATAAATGAAGAAATCGAGATAAAGCAAATTGGATGTGGTCGGTACTATCCACGTGCAAATTCGATGAATTTTTTTTACTTTTCAAATGAATGCGCAATGAGTTAATCAGGATTAAGTGACCGATAGATATTACATATATTCACTTATCATGTAGAAAAATACTCCCGGATGACTGCATACACATAGGAAAATTAATGTGAAGGGTTAACAATATGACTATCTCTTTAAATAACAAGTTTGAAATAGTTTTGTGGGTACAAAATAATAAATATGAATTGAAGATCCATGTCCAGTAAGACTTCTATCAGCTATTGTTATCCTTCATCCCATTTTCCTCTCTTCTGATTGGCTGAGAGTGCGTCACATGGCGGACGATAAATCACCATATTACCCTCGAGGGTAACATTGCCTCAGTTATTGACCGCTCAGCTGTTACCAGCAAACATAGAACTACGAAGAACTTACCACGCAGAGATTCTCTGACAGCTCTCTGATAATTTCGAAAAACACTGTTTTTATAAACCCCACTGTTTCATAACAACCGCGAACTGTGGTGTTTGCTAATTTGCATAATTGTGTTTTTTTTATTTGCTATTAAAGCACGCTATGTATAAATTGTGTTATCACAGACACATATATGTTATAATGTGTAATATTCCTATTGGACCTTTTTATATCAATAATACAGACCGTGGGACAAATAGATAAACCTTATTATGCAGTTGGTATTTGCTGCAGACAATTGCACATACGATGTACATACGTTACAACTACGTTTATGTGCTTGATCAAATAGCCGCTCTTTGCTGTTTATCAATTGACTATTTCTTTTCTTCAATACATTCCTCAGACTTCAGAGAATACCCGTATGTTGCGTAACAATCTGTGACATATGTAAAATTCTGTTCGCACCACTACAACGTGTTAATTTCACATTTTAGCAATCTGGAATTGAACACGTCTGTCGGCGTCTTCACGGCCATTAAAATTTGAAACGAAACCGAACATTTCGCTGCATGGCTACTCAACTTCGAAATTGCTTTGCTCCTCTTTCCGTGAACCGATTTACACCTTGCAACCAGCAAAGTGACCGGAGAATAGCTGCGCGAATGACGGGTCTGTTAATTGATCCAGATTATGAATATTTTATTTTCTAAATAGCGATGATTCCAACATAAAATTAACTTTTCGAACTGGATTAAAGAATATATGCGCGCATTTATGCCTGATATTAAGGAGGTTCGTGTGTACTCCTTTGTCAGATAACAAAACAGTTATCACCCTTGTTTTCGTGAGACACGGGGATTTGTCGCCGCTCTCGACCTGGAATGTCACCCTGGGCCTGGCGGCCCTCGGGTGACATTCCAGGTCTCGAGCGGGCTACAAATCCCCGTGTCTCACTCAATCGCGGGCGATAACTGTATAATGTTGAATTTTTTCGAATATTTTATTATGAAATGAGATGTTTAATTGGGACAAGTTATTGATTTATTTTTAGAACAGACCTGGTCACTGGTAACAGTAACCACAATTGTTCGTTAGCTAAACAACCACACATTATTAGACCAGAAGATATTCGAAATGAAATCAATATTAATCAATAGAATCATTTCCGGACAGAATTCTTGACTCATATTTAATATTTTATACCATGATAACTATATAATACATTAAGTATAGGGTTATAGATATGTGTAGATCAGGGTTAGGCTTAATGTTAACGTTAAGGTCAGGATATGGTTTATAAATTGGGTTAGAATTGTGCATATTGTCAATGTTAAAATTGTGACGGTGTCAGTTATGCAAAGAATTTGGTTGTGGGTACGCTTGTGTGTATGACTAGGCTCATCGAAAGAGTTATGGTAATGGTCCAAGGTACGGCTATGAATATGGTTTGCAGGAGGGCAATGTATTTGGTAAGGGTATTTTATTGGGTTCGAGTTAAGTGCTGTGGATAGGGCTGTGGAAATGGTTATGATTATGGATTGGCTACCAATATTAGGGTTATGGAATGGTTTATGTGTAATGATTGGATAGGGGTGGGTAGATGATTAAATTATGGATGGTGACCGGGGATGGGGAATTTATATGGAAGTATCAAAATTCGGCAGGCCAGAATTTTAACCCTCTAGTTGTTATTCTCATTAAAATTATAAAATAACAATTCTTGTAATATAAATGTACCAGCAATGTTATATATTAAGGTTGGCAAATTGCAAAGTTTGATGTCTAATCTATACTGGCCTTTAGTGAAGAATTGAATATGAGGTCACTCGCCCTCAGACAAAACAATTGATAACAACAGACATTTTATGAAACTTGTTTTGATAACATGATTATATAAGTGCAGTTATCCTCAAAACATGCAAGAACCATACATGTATGCTGTCACATATATTCCCTTAAACATATTTCTAGGGATGAATTATTCAATCAAATAAAAGACATGTGCCACTGCCAAGTAGAACTGTGTTCTAAACATAGTAATATTGTTGTCCCACAATCTCAATTTTATGCGTACAATGGATACAAATATAAATTTCTAGTGACAAAATTGTCTGTTGAGTGGTGCATTTTATTCAAAATGATGATGTTATAGTCCAGAACTGAACATATTTAAAAAGTGCAGGGAATAGAGAACTCATCTTTAAGAATACAGATGATTGAGTTCAATGTGGGGTATGTTCTCATATGTGACCAAATGCTTGTCACTCAAGTTGATATGACATTCAATTGAAATGCTATTGGTGTAAAAATAAACTTTTACTTTTAGTAAAAAATATTGTATGTGCCTTTAACCCTTTCTAAATTAAATAATACATAGGAAATGTTTAAAGTTATTAATCCGATCAGACGCTCCTAAATTATTATTTCTTTGGCTTCGGGGGTAAAAACAAACCCACCCATCAAAGATCAGAGTGATCAGATATTTATTTTTTAAGTTTGATATTTCTCGAGATGTGTAATAATATGTGGCCCAGAAACCAATGGTCAAACGGAAGGTCTCGGACAAAATTGCGGATGAAGATGGATAACTCTAAAATCGAGTGGTAATTCGGCCAATTTTTTTGATACTTAAGTGATAAAACGGTCATATTTTGTTGAACAACATGTTGATAAATAACAAGTTTTGGGAAATTTGATACCATAGTTAACAGTGGTTTAGTATAAGTATGTCGTCGCAATAAATCGATTCTGATAACTAAAGCGTATTTGGAAGACATGTTTTGTTGTTGTATCTTGATGATGTGGGGACCGTCAGATCGGATTGAGTACCTTTAAATAATAAGTTCAAGGAACATTATTTAGATGCAAATGTATTTTTTGAGACCGCGCAAATTGTTTGGGGATTGGGTGGGATTCGAACCCCGGCACACGATGGCGAGCGCGCCTTGCGACTCAAAGTCCGACGTAAGTAACACGGCCCCGAAGCGACATAAAAAAAGGAAGCTCAAATGGCCACTGTATTCCGACGTCGCACTTGGGACACAACATGTATATACATGCATATTTTAGTGTATATATCGTGTATATATAGCAGATATGGCATGTTATATATACGTCTCGGAAACATGACGAGAATTGCTCTTTGAACATGTATGGGACTATACAACAAACAAGGCACCTATTTTTGGAAGCAAATGTAATTTTTGAGACAGACATGTTAAAAGGGCAATGCTCGGCATGTTTCGGAGACATATGTATAACTGAGCCATATTCTGCTATTTAAACAATATTCAAACAGTTCACACCAATTAATTGCAATCACTCTGCACTTGTATTATATTTGCGTATGTGTGTCATATACTTATATTACATGAACAAGCCTCCAAATGAATTAATAGACTGTTCCAGGATAATCTATTTACTAAAGAAAGGGTTAATTGGTCCTCGTGTTTGCAAAATTGGACTCAACTGTCAAGATTCCTGGTCAAATGGTTCACATTTGAACGAAAGAACAGAACATCACATTGACAATTATACATATAGAAACAAACGAGGATTGGATGAGCCTATGGCTTTTATAAAAATCCTTTCCTCATAGTTTAAAGGCACGCGAGGCCTTAATTGTCGAAAATATTCATATTTGTTCCAAACACCTTAAACAGAAAAACATTAAAACGCATACAGTTCCGTTCATATATACCATGACCATCGTGTAAACAGCATGCTATCATAAAGACCTACTATATTTTACCTAAGCAAGAGCCTGATTGTGTTACAGAATACAGCACAGTGTTACTGGATAATCACACAAAAATGGCATAAACACTCTTTATTAGTTCCATATCAGGAATTCACCAACAAAGAACGCTCTTTATGTTTACCATCATAATATAAACAAACACCAGAAAAGTAAATTTTATGCTCTTGTTTACATAACAATAGTCAAACATATGACAATACCATACTGTTTATGCGATATTTTTTATTTGTATATGGACAAATTCTGTCTACATTTTGATGTTCTTTCTGTTTGTAGCGGTTTTTGACCGGTGGAAATATTTTCTCAGGATACCCACTGGCCAAGGCCTCCCGTACCTTTAATTTGAAACTAGAGGAATCAGTCGGACAGTCTGTCTGAAGTAATTACAGCTATGAATACATAAGTACAGCTATGAATACAGAATTACATATATGAATACAGAACTACAGCTATGAATACAGAATTACAGCTATGAATACAGAATTACAGCTATGAATACAGAATTACAGCTATGAAACAGAATTACAGCTATTACAGCTATGAATACAGAATTACAGCTATGAATACAGAATTACAGCTATGAATACAGAATTTCCTAGACATGAAATAATTTGGTCCACTCCAGATTATTGAAACCTTTCTTTGTCACTAGTAAATCGAATTTCCCTTTCAGTTATGTCTATTATTTATTTGGAGGGTATTCGGGATACACCAGCATATAGCAGGTAGATATACAGATAATACAACAGTACAAGAGCAAAAATAATTTAGTTCATTGATGGGAACTGGAAAATGTTTAGATAATAAGAATTAATATATGAAAATATCCTAAGGGAACTACTTATCAATGAGTATTTAGTAAAGAACCATTGACAAGCTCAGCTGTAGATATAAACTACATCAGTTATAACAAATTGTTTTTCACATTTCCGCTCTCAGAATTATGATATACATGTACCATTGTACCTGTCAATATTCTAGTGGTGCAATCCCCAAACCATGCTGACATCCAATCGGCCTCAATCATTCTTTCATTCCTTCTATTCATATTCTGTGCATGGACTGGGCTACAAGTGCATGAACAACTGATCTGAAATATAAGAAATGGCGATTTAATTTTTGGTTTAGCATGTACCGGTATACATTTTAAAATACTTTTCTGTCAGAAAAGAATATCTATATAGATAAAATTATTGAAATATTGAATAAAGAATATACGTTATATAAGATGACATATACTATCGTGTGAGATATGCTGAAATTGGTTTGGAATAAAAAGTCATTTCGTCCATTTTGAGTTTTTGACCATCAGCATTTATATAGCATAGCTTGATCGCATAGCAATATGAAACAAAGGGTTGGGTGAGCATTAACATGTATGTTAGCCAGAGAGGCCAGTTTCACATTTATTCATTAGGGCAAAAAATATATACCTGTGTTTCTGGTAATAAACGGGCATTGAAAAATATGGGCGGCTCAGGGCGGTAAGGTGGTGTTTTAATTTTTAATTTTATCTTCTCGTGGTATCGAATTAACATCCAACATGTAAGTTGTAACGAAAAATTGTCTTCTTAAATTATGGCTATAGAATATTCAAGACGGTCAACTTTATTTAACCGTTTGCTAACTGGAAACTAGCTGATGGGTAGTTACTTGATTATCCATTTGTTGAAGTTAGTTTTGAACATCCTACAAATGAATGAATGGGAATCCATGGAAAAATCTCAGGGGTATTATTTCTGGCTAACGTCTGCTGATATTATCAGAACATCCCTAGAATAAAGAACTGGCCATTCCAATGAATAGCATGAGGATCAGCAAATATTTTTATCATCTTCTAAAATGTAGTGATCTACTTTATGTTGTACATAAACATGTATGTGTATACAAGTATATAATAGTCACTCTTTAAGCATTACACTGCGTTTACCCAACTCCATATAACTGGAATGTTAGGGCTCATGTATCCATAAAATGAAAACCATCAGGGTCGTTCACCGAGGGACAGGCTGTTACCAAAACACAGGTTAAGTGCAAATGAATCACACTTAAATGCAAATAAATAACCTTAGTTCCTCAAGGGTTACTACTATTTGTGTGCAGAATGTCACCGTATCAATGGGTTGAGCCATTTTGTCATGTGGTCATCAAAATATATACATGTAATTGACTAATTATTCTATTTGCGCATAATCGCATTTAATTATTTGTACTTAAAGAGCAATTCCTTCATTTTATTAAAATATTAACAAATTAAATGGAAATAATATATTATAATATGCGGTGTGGAGAGGCTCACACCAAACTTAGTGTTACCCTGTAGGCAATGACTTGAAAGATGGCAATTAGTTGATTTTTAAGAGGAACATATACAGACTGGGTACCCCCAAGTCAATTGATACTTGGAATTCATAAGTTCAATTTAACTAAAAGTAAATTCAACAATAAGACTGGCACGCATATAACACAGTTACTCTGCCTAATGCCAAAAGATATGAAATTAAATGTCACGTCGACCCGTGGTTAAGTAGTCCTGCTAATTTGTTATGACTTTTGTGGGTCCTGCTGAATTCTTGAAGGGCGAAATGATGCTGTTAAAAAAAGTACCAGTTTTATATAAAATGTTCCCACAGTGTATGTGCACTGGGATTTTATGAAATTACTCAAATTAGCCAACAGTGAAAATGACAATACAAATTAATAACTGTTTTTTTAACAGCATCATTTTGCCTTACACAAATCATAGCAATTCAGCAGGAGCCACTAACATCACAACATATTAACAGGAACATTTAACCAGATGTGTTAAAGTTATGGGCATTTCTAATTACTGATGATGGATAAGTTATCATATTATGTATGCATACTTTGGGAGAAGGGATATCAAAACACATCTGGGTAAGTTTCTGAAAACTCTGCAATTACATGTGATAGCCACAGACAAAAGTGCATGCAAAATGAATAACTATAGTAACCATTTATTAAGGTACATTTAATGTACCTAGGATGATATTTGGCCCACAAAATGGAAACATTTCTCAGCTTTTGGAGCATACTTTTAAGCGCAATTAACATTCAAATTATAATTTAAACTTGTTGATCAGAAAAATAGTTATATATGTTATGAGTAGAGGTCACCCCTCCCCAATGGTTGTACATGGGATTTGGGTAAATTTAACAGGTATGCAGACTTCATAATTACCACCCCATCTGGCCCCCTGATATACAGAAATTCACTGGTATTCAAGATCATCCAACAAAAAGACTAACACATCTCTTTCACAGCATAACATTATGTAAATTTGTAATTGGTAATTTATTAACCATTTCATGACGGGAGCCATGCTGGTTCAGCATTAATGATCCTATGCCAGTGCATTCTCTTAAATATGCAAGCCTCCCATAGGCGGCCTCGCATATATAAGAGAATGCACTGGCTTACAAGGTCAAGGTAAATATTGTTAAGCCAATGAATTCTCTTCAATATAAGAGAATGCATTGGAACAGGGTTTACGCAACATTTCAGGAAGCTCCAGTCATGAAAGGGTTAACCCAACGAAATTCACCTTGATATTTGAAGTTTTGGACATCTTACATCTGCAAAGATATTAAACTTAAAATTCATGACAAACATATGTCTCATATACCGGTACTCCATAATTTCCTAACAGGTACACATGCCTGAATATCTCCCACACCCAGCAGCTGCATATGAGAAAAATAAACTTATGATTTTATCACTTATTTTGCTTTATATAGTCATGAAATGGTGAAAATTTTACTTTATATACAAACAGTTGATTGAGTTGGTGTTTGAGATGGGGGGTGTGGGGCTGGGGGGAGATACACATACCTGACTATCCCCCACCTAGCAGCTACATACGATAAAAAATAAACTGATGATTTTATTGCTTATTATTGCTTTATATAGTCATGAAATGATGAGAAATTAAATTTATGTGAGAAAAGTTGATTGATTCGGTGTTTGGGATGGAGGGGGGAGATACCAAAGTCTGAGTAGGCTGAGTATCTCCCTCCCCCACGCAGCAGCTACATACAGGTAGGATAATTCTTTGACTATATAAAGCAAAATAAGTGATAATCAGGCCCCAACTAAATAAACTTTTTCTCGGATGAAGTATATAAAGCAAAATAAAGGATAAAATGATTGTTTTGTCATATGTAGCTGCTGGATGGGGGGCGAAGATTCTTAGGCCTGAGTATCTCCCCTGAGTCCACCCCACAAACCCAGACTCAATCAACATTTTCTCAGATACAGTTAATTTCTCGCCATCTCATGACTATATGAAGCAAAATATTAAGCGATTGTGAGAGGTAAAATAAGTGACAAAAAATATTATGTGGGTGGAGGGGGGCACCCATGGCGGTAGAGTAAAGCTGTTACACCGGTACTCCACAATATCCTAACAGGTACACATGATATATACCCATCCCTGTTAACTGCATATGTTCAGGGGTTCATATCATATAGGTAGGGGTAATGCATATTTTGGGATGAGATATAACAAAAGACATCCAAATGTAAGGTGGAGTGATAATCTAACAGATTTGATTTCCCCTTAAGCTGGCGTGAGCGCAATTAATTTAATTGGTCTTAAGTACAATTCATCTATTTGAGCGTAAATGAGATTGACTGGAAATAAAAAAAAAGTGAAGTACAATGTAGACCACGAGAAAGGAACTGCAAATAGTATTTTTATATACATGTATGATTGTCTCATGTCTTATTTACACTTAAATGATGTGCGCCTAAGATCAAATAAAATTGTTTTTACACAGAGTATAATTGAATGATAGTATTCCAGATACAGATAATTCAATCGCACTTTGAAAGTGCAAATGATTTGCGCTTTTAAATAAGTTGCGCTTAAGTGCAAATTAACAGGTCATTGTGAACCACCGATCGACCTTTATTAGACAAACCGGTCTGGGGCATAGGTTGAGTCATTCTGAACTGTTCTATACTGGTATTTATATTTCTACCAATACTTAAAAACAGATAATTCTGATTTCTGTTGAAAGAGACGGATTAATTATTTACTTAAAATATTCAATATAAAAATAGACTGATCAGTTTTATACAGATCGACCAGTGGTTCACCCAGACCTGATGAATTGTTAAGCTTCAGCACATTCAATGCGATTATTAATAAACATGCAGGTCTGGCTGAACCACCAATTGATCTTTATTTAGACTGATCAATCTAAAACAGACCGGTCATACACCGCCCAGATGCATCTGAGATAAAAAGTACCCACTAAATTGTTCCATAATATCATTCAACCACTTACCGTCCTAAAAATGGATTTTTTTGAAAGATACAGAATATTTATTTAATGAAAATTAAAATAAATATTGTAAAAATCTTCAAGCAAACAACATTTCAAAATTCAAGAATTTGGAGTGAGCACTCCTCGGCTACCGTGACTGATATTCAGCCTGTCCGCGAGTCAGTGTCAGCCATGTTTTATTGGATTTCGATCAATTGGTACTTCACACAGACCTGATATTTAAATGTGAATTTGGGCTCCCATTCCCATACGATTTAGTAAGACAAACTTACACAACCTTGCAAGTCTACATGGCGTTGCCATCATATGATACTGCATGGCAACTTGTTTGTGACTCGTCTTCCAAGTTCAACCAGCTGTAACTGTCTTGAGTTACTTGAGTACGATAAAACCGACACTGAGACAGGAATGTCGCAATTACATATCACATAAGCGTTGCTAGTTTAATTTCTGCAATGTCTACTGTCTATGTGGGAATTTCTCCCAGCAAATGTCGTTAACTTGCGGAAATAACAGAGAATCCCCGACAATGCGGAAGTTAGAATTTACGGATTTCCCAACCTGATGTCAACAAATCAGACAGCTCTCAAAGTCACGCGGTCGGAGGTAATCGGTGAAACATGTCACGAGCAGATTTTGACATGTAGGCGTGGCGAAACTGTTAATGTACTTCCTGTCAATCGCAATACTATCACTTTAAAGGCATGGGTTGCCTTCGTTATCTATTATATATTTTGGAACTTCTGTGTGTTTGTACCCGGGAACAACATGGACATGTCCAATTTCACGGGCGACCATATCCTTGATCTAGCTCATATACGCTCATATAGGCATGTTTAAGGACCTCAAATTTGGTATGTAGGCCTTTTGATCCCATGAACAATGTGGGTGGGTCCAATTTCACGTGCGATCGTGTCGTTGACCTTGACCTCGCTCATATACGCTCATATAAGCATGTTACTGGACCGATCGAACAGTAGTTTTTTACTTTCTCCTAATAATTTTCAACATCGTTCCCTAAATAGCCCAGATAAAGTCGAGCACATCAGCTACCGTAGTAAGTTAATATGACCACACGTAAACGCAATAAAGCCCACGTAGATTAAATCTGGCAGTTTGCGATCCAAAATACATTTATAATAATTACCGCTTTTGAATTATATCGGTATCAAAATTAGTCGACGAAATTGCTGTGACAAAGATAAAGGGAAATAATGACATTTCTTCCTGTGCTCACATAGAACGTACGAAGAGGTGTTCTTTTGTGCGACACTGTTGCCATTTTCATAACATGGTATCTACTCAATGTGTTTACTGGTAACACCGAAGATCTGGTCTGCTTGACAGCGTGGAGATATAATAAAATTACATTACAATATGCTCCAAGTTGCGTGTTGAAATTCGGCACTACATGTGGAGTGATTACAGAGTGTGCTGTATAGCTCATGGTATGTTGCCACACAGCCAAGTCATGCAGTCCGAAAATATCAAACTATTCAAATCTGATATGGAAATGCTTATTTGCATAAGTTGGAGGGAATTATGTGAGCACATGGTGACGTCATATAGTATAGCACAGTTCACAATTCAAAGGAACAGGGCCTGTTACAGTCATGTCGCAAGCATATGGCTGCTCGTCCCATATCCCAACTAAAGAACACATTTGTGCCATTAAGAACAAACCACGATTGAACATAGTGACATTAACGGATTTACAGACCCATGCCACAGTGTATGTCGCAAGCATATGAACGCATGCAGTTGACACTATATCAATATGTGGGATACATACATGTACACAAAACCGCACGCGTGTGTTACTGGTATCAGTATATCGACCGATTGCAATGTGTAAGGACAGCACGTTCAGCCAATACCCTAAATGTCATCCTTACGCGACACAGGCATACACATAATTCCCAAAATTCAGTCATATCAGAGTCGATAATATTGTACCCAATTACAGGTTATGTCACACCGTTATAAGGCGTTATTTGTTTGTGTGCAAAGCGTTCCTATATCAATAATTTGCACACTGCTACTACGTCAATAAAGCATTTTTCAGTCAATATATACCAGGATATGTTGATCAACTTGGGAACGCAATGTGAAATTAAGTAGCCACGATTGATTACAATGTACAACTACCGGTTGGACAAACTATTACCATAACTAGTGTATGTCGCAAGCATACTCTCTAAAAAACACTGTGTAGAAACGCTACACACTTTGTACACATATATGTGTAACATCTGCTCCCCAACAATTATGTGTAGAAACTGTAGAGCAATTTTTGGTACACACAATATGTGTAGCTCCATACACACATGTATGTGTAGTCGCTATACACTTATGTGTAGTAAAATGTTGGTAGACAGTTACTACACAGTTAGTACACAGATAATACACAGTTAGTGTGTACTTTATTTATACACATGTGTGTACATATTACACAGTAGTGTGTACTTTATTTATACACATCTGTGTAACAACCTACACAATTTTGTAGTATATAGTACCCAGTATTGTGCATATTTGGTACACACACTGTGTACCAACTAATCTATACACTTTATGTGTAATAAATTTACATGCATTCTTTTATGTGTAATAAATTTACATGCATTCTTTTTGCAAATATTGGACATTTTTGGGTGATGTAGCAACTGTCAAATCAGAATCAAAAGGTTGAGGCCACTGAATTTAGGCCATCACAGTAAGAATGTTTGATATTGAAAGCAATAATTATTAGCCAAAATAAATCATGAAAAACATGCTATCATATGTTATATATGCTGAATGGACCTCATATTACATTGGCATTTACATGTACTGGTATAATACATTTGCAATGACAATGACATGTTCGATCAATTAAGCGTACTGGATGTATATCTAATAGCACATTCCTCGGGATTTTATTCGGGGTAACATTTTTCTGACAATGCTGTGTTTTCTCAATAAAATTAATCAATATGATACTTTCATTCTCAGTTTTTGAAGCCACTTCTTCAATTGACAGGGCACGAGGATCTTCGGATTTACTCCAAGCCACCTCTCCCATGTCAATGACATGAAGATCTTTCAAAAACTGAGAATGAAAGTAAATATATTGATAAATTTTGTTGTGAAAACACAGATTTGTCATGAAAAACATGCTATCATATGTTATATATGCTGAATGGACCTCATATTACATTGGCATGTATATGTACTGGTATAATAAATTTGCAATGAAATGAGCAAGAAAAGTTTTAACTCACTATTTATCTAAGTTGTTCCGGTTCAATATAATTGTTTAATTGCCAATTTATTTTACAGGCAAATGACAATACCAACTATGGGTGATGTTCGATCAATTAAGCGTACTGAATGTATATCTAATAGCACATTCCTCGGGATTTTATTCTGGGTAACATTTTTCTGACAATGCTGTGTTTTCTCAACAAAATTTATCAATATGATACTTTCATTCTCAGTTTTTGAAGCCACTTCTTCAATTGACAGGGCACGAGGATCTTCGGATTGACTCCAAGCCACCTCTCCCATGTCAATGACATGAAGATCTTTCAAAAACTGAGAATGAAAGTAAATATATTGATAATTTTTGTTGAGAAAACACAGCATTGTCAGAAAAATGTTACCCAGAATAAAATCTCGAGGAATGTGCTATTAGATATACATCCAGTACGCTTAATTGATTGAACATCACCCATAGTTGGCATTGTCATTTGCCTGTAAAATAAATTGGCAATTAAACAATTATATTGAACCGGAAAAGTTAGATGCAGTCAAGTTTATATTTTAATTGCTTGCATCCAGGATAAGGCATCGAAGTCACCTCTTCGATTGACAGGGTATGAGGATCTTTAGATTGACTCAATATATCATTTTGATAAGTTTTGACAAGAGGACACAACACTCTCCAAAAAGTAAACCCATTAGTTATCATATACATGTATAACGGATTTGTGGAATGGAACTTCAGAGAAAGTTGGCGTTGAAATTCATATATACCGGTACAATAAAATGGCAATGACAATACAAACAATGATATTATGAATAGAGTTACATGCATGTTACATGCATTTCAATAATTGCTCTTATTCTGGAGTCAGCATCGAAGTCACCTCTTCAATTGACAGGGCATGAGGATCTTTGGAATGATTCCAAGCCACCTCTCCTGCATCAATGACATGAGGATTTTTCAAAAACTGAGCATATATTAAATTTATCGTTTTTATCTGTTTTGAACTTCTGACGAGACAGCACTGTCAGATAAGTACTGTTAAAATTTACAAAAGAAGTTACAAGTAAAAGCGGGACCAGCAATTTATGTTGCCTTACATGTACGGTAGTTAGGATACCACCAGTCATTGAACAGGAATCACTTCTCTATTACTTTCATGGTGTATCATGGCAATTAAGATTCAGTATCAATGCTTACATTATAATTCAGAAGCAGAACACACAGAATACTGATAAGATGTCATCACACCAAACACCAAGATTATATATGGTCTCTTTGATGTTATTTAATTGTTCACCCCACTGACTTATCCTATTTTCAGTAGATAAATAAACCCATATTATATTAAACTGACATCGTTTTTCAATACAATGTTACCACCATTACTTTGATAGAGGAAAGTTTATTCTCAAAGAGTATAATTATTTTACATGAACTTTATTTTAATGGTATATAACTATATATCCAACAAATGAAGCTGAAAATTCATATTTCATGTGCTGCAGGAGCCTTCAAACTCTGGTAGACACTACAGCAACAGATGAGGCACAAGCAGACATGTTCACTGGAGAAATGTTATTAGATAGTCCACTTCAGCTGTTTCAGTCAGTTAATAAATTAGAGGAATAATAGTATGACCACTGCTCCAATCCTGTAGTTAGCCAAAATAAAGGCTTCTTTTACCATGATTTTAATGAACAGAGAACAGAAAATTCCTTAGTTGAATATTGTCAGATCATCAATTACAATAATATGACTTATCATCCATCCTCCTTCACAATAACATATTACATGGTAATTTACAAAGCATGTGTATGATATTACACGGCTGAATATTGTCACACATTTGAGAACTGGTCCATAAATACTGTTTGTCATCCACCTTGAATGGGAAATTCAACTCATGGCATTTTGAAGCTACAAGTAGTAACATAGCATTACCGTATGGTAGACCTCTACTTCCTGATGTAGCACATGTTATATCTGATTCTGTAGTCATCCTGAAAAAATAAATATAATAAGTCAGAATTTTAACTCATTTTTTATGTATGTCATGGTTTGAACTGAACAAAATCTATTATAGCATGGATCTTAAAGGTAATCAATCTGATTAAGCACCCCTAAATTACTATTTCTTCGGCTTCAGGGGTAAAAAAAATAATTAATTTGAGTCGAGGAACCCATCCATCAAAGCTCAGAATGATCAGATCTTGATTTGTTTTTAATTTGTAATTTTCTCGAGATGTGTACTAATAATTGCAACAGAAACATGTATTCAAACAGACGAAGATGGATAACTCTAAAATGAAGCACTGAGAACTTCTTTTGACGGCATGTTCTGGGCCAGAAACAACAGATAACAAAACTTCAAAAATTGATATCTGATCACTCTGAGGGTTGATGGGTAGGTTACTCGACTCGAATCAATTATTTGTTTTACCTCAGAAGCCAAAGTTATTTATGAGGGTCTAATCGGATTGAGTACCTTTAACATTTAACCAACCATTTTCAGACATACCTCCCCCCACTTGTTGATGAAAATCCACAAATCAGGTTCCAGCTATCTAGGTCACTTGTACCAATGTTAATCATATTTCCCAAACATGAAATGACACACTCTATGATTTCCACGCTTCAAATTAAAGATGAATTATCTGTTCCCACAACAAGTATATAGTTTCCTCGGTATAACATAAGAGAAATTAATCAAAAACACCTACCTGGGAACACTACTATCAATTAATATTTATTTCCTTATATAATGTGACTATCAAGTTGCCCTGTGGGACATATATTTGTCACTATTTTTTTAAATAGTTATTGCTCAGAACAAACACGAGCTGTAAACTGTTTAAGTATAATCAATATTAAGTATGCATCAGATAAGTGCACAATTGTTTGCCTACAATATTCAATCAAGTAATAATATTTATCCACTATTTAGGCAAGTTAGTTATATATTGAACATGGCAAGAAATTAAATTAATTCTCTGGTACTGGATAGGCTGTCATGCATGATGTCAAATATGTTGCGAGTCTCAATGACATCAGGATTGCACTATCGTGGACAAGCTGAAAATTTATACCAACAATGTAATTGAATTTACGAAATAGACCAAAATATTGCAGCTGTGTAATTAGAAGTAAAATAAAATAAAGCTTTATTCCACACCTATTGACTATTCAACCAAATCTCATCATTGAATACCTATTATTGTATGCCTCTAGTGGAATAGAAGCCAGAACTATTTTTGTTGATGTTGTCACCAAAACAGCTATTAAAGGTACATTTAGTATGTCAACAATCAGCTTCAGGTGATGTCCCAATCATAACCGTTTATCCATCAGACTTAAATCACAATAAAGGTAGCTGACTCATGGATTGACACAACTGTGTAGAATAAATACAGAACACAACTTGTACCATAATCTCAAATATTTTATCAAAATCATGGTGGACAGTGCATAAATACATTCTGCTCGAGTTTTGCTGTCGCAAAATATATCCATGCACCTTCTGCAACGAGTTCACTTGATGAAAGATTCTCGATGACACTAGGGGTAACTTAATTTTAGGATCCTGCAAATATTTAAAAAAAATCATATTCAATTAAACATGCTGCTGCATGAGTATATGATTCATATTCGATTCAACATCAGCAAAGAATATATCTATATAATATCCCTGTTGAGCTTCGCAGTGCTAAAATGAGTGTTCCGTAAGAAGCACACATCGATGGCATTGACGTAGCGTCATAAGCACCACCTCGTTATGAGAGTAGTTCATCTGGATGATTGATTTCAGCATCCTGACCGACTGTACATGTGCATGTAGGTTGTGATACATGTGAATCCGATCATGTAGCCCCAAATGCCCCGCAAAATTAAAAGATTAGTTGAAATGCAAAGTAACATCATTATATTTTACTCACAGACACAGACTGCCATTGGAAATGTTTTGTCCTCTCACAAATTCCAGATTTATGGCGAAGTTGTCTTGCAGCAAATTCAGAGGATCACATCACTCATTCCTACGATAAGCTGGGGTTATCTGCACAAATTAGTAAACACTTATTACAGTATAGTTTTCATTAGAAAAAGCTATTACTCAGACTAGTTATTTAATTGCAATCGTATATACACATGAAATCTGAAAATCGGCCACAGCAATAACTTCCAGGGCTATAAAATCACATATGTACTTCACCAACATTCATCAGGGACGTGGATGGAGCGTCTCCATTGGGGAGGGATGCACCTTGAATTTGAAATGTATAAAGCCACCCTTCCCCACACCCACCTCCTAAAATATCCAACACATGTTGTATTATATCAGACAAGAAGTCAAATTTGTTTTCAAGTTGGAGCAGGGGCCCCCGGTGGTCGAATGGGTAGAGTGCCAGGTGTATTACACCGTCACAGGCCATCCAACGCTGACGAAGCTGGTTCAAACCCCGTCATAGGAAGGGTGACTGGAATTGTGTATCTGGGCAAGTTTGTTAGTTGCTTTCTGGGGGTTGGTGGTTTCTACACGCAGTGGGACGATTTCTTGGTGAAGTCAAGCCTCTGAGTGGTCTTTCATCCACCAGTAAAATGGACAACGTCATGTGTGGCCTAGCGGCTAGAATGACGATAAACCCTAATCAACCAAACCAATCAAGTTGGAGCCAGTTAAAATTGTGAAATGGAACATAAGTACCAGTAGAATGTCTGCTGAACAGTCTCTGTAACGACACTAACTTATGATGAACTTATCTTGGCCATTTATGTCGCAAGCATCCATAGCGACTCAACTCAAATGTTGAATTATGTTCTGCATGAAACGGGGAAAAAAGAAGATAAAATAAAAAAGAGTATTCTCTGTATATGAGCTTTGGTAGGAAGTAAAGTGCAAGTGTACTCTGACCGACTTTAAAATCGCAGGTGCACAGATTCCCATGGTAATAAACATCTGTGCCATTTAACAAATTTTAACAAAAAATGTAGGAATAATGCAGTTTCCCATGGTACTAAATGTCTGAAAGTTTTGAAACAATTGACCAAAAATTATATGAACAAAAGCTCAAAGTAATACCCCTGTATAATCTATTGAAAAGTTTCTTAAAGATACTCAATTGGATAAAACTCCTCTCAATTACTATTTCAATGGCTTCACTGGCTTCGGGGGTAAAAATATTTGATTCGAGTCGAGGAAGGCACCCATCAAAGCTCAGATTTATTAGATATCGATTTTAGAAATCTATTATTTTTCATTATCTGGAATACTTTCTGTCCCAGAAGTTACCCGAAAAAGCCGACCGACATACTCTTGATACTTAATTCCATTGAACAAAATGTTGCTATACAACAGATTTTGGGCAATTATATACGATAGTCGTTAGCATTATTTTTGGATAATTATTTGATTCTGATAACTAAAGTGACCTTTGATAAAAAAAATTTGTTGTTGGAATCTTATCGGATTGAGTACCTTTAAGTCAAAAGGGGGATAACTAAAAACAATTGGACAGACTTCATAATCACAGGTCCACAGGTTATCATTGTGGTTGCTTCTGTGCCAAGTTTCATGGAAAATGATTAAAAATGACTGAGAAATACTCTGCACAAATTTGTGTCCATGAACAGAAGGAGGGCTAAGATGTTTCCAGTATAACCCCCCACAACTTGCAGGGGGAGGGAGTATAATAATAATTTTCGAAGGCATTAAATAATGTCCCGACAGTCAAGGACCACAATTAGGTCCAAGGCCGTTCAATAAAACATAACACTCAAGCATGTTATTATTATTAATACAACTCCGGCATTGTGTGATCGGTGACACAGAATTCACTGGGCCGTGTGAGAACATTTGAAATTTGAACATACAAATTGCAAAATCCTATAGCATCTATTGAGTAGCCTCAAGCTTTTAGAAACTTCAGACCTGACCTGTTGGTCTAACACAAATTATTCCACACTAATAGATTGTTTGATAATCAATCTACAGAAATATTTAAACCTATTGTTTCTTGTGAAATTTCCGACTATAAATGTACATGTCTGGAATTCAACGATATTTAGAACAGTTGAAAATTTTTACCAAGGTTGATTGACATAGGTTAATTGTAGCATTACCAGTCTCTGCCCCGGCTATAGGCTGATATTATATTCGCCGGACATTCGAATGATATACTTCACATGATACCCTTTTGTTGTATACATTGGTCTTTATATCCAGTGATTCTGTCAGGCTACTTTATGCAAGTCGAATTCCTGTTTTCACAGACCGGCGACTGACTAAGTCTGCATTAAGTATATGTGACTATATTTATATACTGGTACGTATATACATCGTTCGTTCGAAGAGAGGTCCCTGTCGGTAATTGCCGCTCAGCAAATGCTGCACATGACATGTTCACCTGAATGACGATCACCACCACCGGGCACTTGCAGTAAAAAGGGCAGTTCGTTCAAAGGAAACGAAGCCCCATGGCTATCCGTGGGCTTGCTATTGACAGTATTATAAGTAGAGGTGGAGATATTTATTCTTTTGAGGTTTCGACACAAGTTTCCAACAAATGTGGTCTGTGATAACTTGTTTGAGCTATAAAAGGTGCAAAAACTAATTTTGGCTTTTGATGACTTGTGCATATTCCATTAATTCGAAATTAGGTGTTGTTGGAACTTGGAAATGAAATAATATTATCTACTTAGTGAACTTTCAGACAACCACGATTCAATCATAAGTGGAAGGAGTTTCATCGTAGGAAGTAACCGATAGTTAGACTGCACATGCGCACGTCAAAAAATATGATCAAGCATCGTTTGATTTTAGATTCAAAATTGTGTCGTATCCACTTGTGACGTAATCGCAGTCGTGTGTACATACAAATCCTGGCTGGAAAGATCGCAGGGTAGTCAATCACATGCTATACAAACAACCTACTCAGCCAGGGGGGGGGGTGAATCAGAATCCCTTTCGATCATTTTTTGTACCCACCCACCCCACCCCCACCGCCAAATTTGTTTCCATTTTCGCCAGTTTTTTCCGACCATTTTTGACACCCACCCCCTTTTAACACTAATACAGAGATTTGCGGGGGGAAATTCACTGTAAACAGCTGTATATGAATTTCTGTGCATACTATTTATCATGGATGTTAACATGGACATGGAAATAGGAATGAGTCATTTTGAGGTCATTCGCCAAAAAAACATGGCTGCCAGCAGCCATCTTGGATTTCAAAATTTGCAACAAAATACAACACGATAACTGCCTGCAGTCAGTTTATCAGTTAGAATTACATTATTCCTCTCATTCAAAGTGGTTTTGAAGCCCAACTCATTGTCAAAACACTAATAAACAAGCAGGAAATTTTGTTTTTAGTTGCGGAAAAAATTGCTTGTTGGTAGCTTTGACCACCCACCCACCCCGGCATACGTGCCGGAATATTTTTTTCACCCCCCCCCCCCCGATTCAGCTGGACAAAACAAGTCTCCACTACTTAACTGTGGTGTGTTTAGCGTTGCCACCGCGGCCAAAATACAAAACCTTCTACAGCGATGCTCCACCTACTAACTGCAGTTGGGCCGCAGTGTACTTGCCATTCGGCGATGGTGTACATGTAGTTGCCACGGTGTACGTTCATTAAACTGAAAAAAGACGATACAAACTAGAAATCTAACCATGTTGTACATGCTATTCGGCTCCATTGTAGTTGCATTTCGGCCATAGTGTACTTGCCATTCGGCCGCAGTGTATATACTTGCCGTTCGGCCGTGGTGTACTTGCCGTTCGCCGCTGTTTATTTGCCGTTCGGCCGCAGTGCTCAACTGCAACAGTTACAAACTCTTGACTCCGTGGCCGAATGGCAAATACAACATGGTGCCAATGGACAATTGTTTTGTCCGACAGTCCAGCGGGTACGAGTACTAGTACAATATCAATTATCATCATGTACGACACCATGATGTCAACATCGCAATCATGATCCCATCGGGCCACGATTCCTCCACAAGTTTACTCCAGAAAGCTGTCAGTTATGATTGTATCATGGTCGTCTGAATGTTCACTTATAGGCAGATGTTAATAAATAATATAAATGTATTTTAATTATTTATCACTCACTGTTCAGAACTCGACAGAATTTCACTGACAGTTTCAGAATGCCTGTGCTTGCAGGTTGTCACTGAGTGAGTGACAGCCTGTTGGAGTTTTTTTTTCATTTAGAAAAATTAATATGTAGGCATACCTCACATTTTCGAGAACTGAGTATAATATTTAAGGAATAGTACTGCAGAAAGTGCAGTATACGTGTTATCGAACACGAAATTATGATAATTTTTACGGCAGAAATAGAAAGGTCAAGGACGGTTTCCGGTCGCAGGGAAAGGTAATTTCCGGACACATTTGTTCGATACTTTTACCGGATTCCGGCTTCCATACAAGATTAAATAACTTTTGAAATTTGGATATATAGTTATTAGTTCCAACTACGAGTATAAAATAACATTACCAATTGATGATGAGTCGAGTGTAAATTCTAGGACTAACGCAATAGCCTACTGTTTCGTGGAATTTACCTTCAATCAACATTCTGTACGGAATATCTGATTACGTTCTTCGTATGTTTGCATAAATATTCTCACCTTTACTAAAAATATTCTTCTTGTATAACGGCTCAAATTCAGTGGTCTTGGTCCTTATTGGAGTCGAAACTGTGATCAACACCAACAAGCCAATATGGCTACCACGAGACAACGTGTTTTATCAGTACGCATGCGTGGTACTCGATACACATATCTGTTCAAGTGTTTACACATATATGTGTAAATATAGAAAAACATACACAACATGTGTATACACATGTATACAATAATGTATATATATTGGAGGTACACACCATGTGTCCAGTGCAATGGCATTCTACCTACACAGTAGTTTGCAGAGAGTATGGATGCACCTATGACACGATGTCAATGTCGCACGCTTGATATGTAATATATACACAGAAATACGCGTGTGTGTTACTGTTGTCAGTATATCGGACGAGTTCAATGAGGTAGGATAACACAATCTGCCAAAAACCATTATTGTTCTCCTTAAGAGACGCATGCATGAGTATCATACACTCAGGGATGTGGCTAGAGGGTCTCCGCTGGGGGGGTGGTCCACCTTGGGAATTTCCAACTGCACCCTCCCCCCTTGAGTCGGAATCACACCAACACAACTTTCTGCAAAATTCCATTTGCACCTCCCCCCTTGAGGTCGGAATCGCACCAACACAACTTTTTACATAATTCCATTTGCACCCCCCCTTGTACCTCATGCTCAGGCCTAATTTCCTATATATTCATAAGCCATGCTTCTATTTTCCCAGTATGAGAACATTAAGATATTTTAACCTGAAAATTGCCCCCAAAAAAACAACTAGTGATCTAATTCCAGACAAATGCACACAGCTACCGACAACAGTCCAGGAAACACCGGGCCGATCATAGTTGTTTGGCCAGGTGTGAGAAAATTTTGAAAACTATATACAAGAAAATCGCAAATCCTAGCATCTAGACTGGCATCAAGTTGCCTCAACTGAAGCTTTCCTAGTGTTGGAAATTTCAAACCTCATGCTCCCCCTCAGGTTGGGAAATTCTTCAACTGATGACCATTTATGTCTACAAGTTTGACCAAATGTAGTAAAATATTGTTTTGCTAAACTAATTAGCAGTTTTGTATTGGCCATGTGGATGGGGCAATGACACACCGGGCCGACCATGGTTCGGCCCGGTGTGCGAAAATTTTGAAATCTGAACAAGAAAATCGCAAAATCCTAACATCTAGACTAGCCTCAAGCCTTCCTACTGTTGGAAATTTCAAACCCTACACCCCCACTTAGGTTGGAAAATTTCCAACTGATGACAATTCCAATGACAATGTTGACCAATTGTATGACAATATTGTTTTCTTAAATTAACTAGAAGTTTTTGACTGGCCACGGGGGAGGGACCAGGACACAAGCTTTCCAAGTGTTGGAAATTTCCAACCTGTCACCCCCATAAGGTTGGAAAATTTCCAACTGATGTCCATATCTGTCAAATATTTTGACCAAAAATAGGAACATATGCAAATATTGGTCGAAAAACAATAAATTCCCCCCAATAAATTGTTTTATAATCAAACTACAAGAACATTTTCAACCTATTGTTGGTGTGAAATTTCGTTGTGGCGGGTATGAAATTTCCAACTATTGAAAATATAGCTCTCTGCTGGGGGTGAGACACCCCCCACACCCCCCTCTAGCCACATCCCTGCATACACTATCGGACAGTAACAAACATGCAATGGGTCTGTTTACCACACGCTCGATCTATATATTCTAACTGACTCTTCCCCACCAATGTCTCTATATCCCTTCAAGATAGATGTTGCCTAACACTGGTTCTTGAATGAAAGTGCTCAATTTCCGGTTAAACAAACGCATACATGTAGATTCAATCATATAAAACCTGCATTTTAGTGACTTCATTTGTATTTTTCTTGCGATAATTGTCATATCTGCTTCAATTTAATGCGGGCACCAAACACCACCAGCACCAACATTCAGTCATACACGTAGTCGAGAATACTGTACCCAATTACTGGTTATGTAAACATTTTAAGGCTTTATTTATTTTACACTTTGTGCACTGCACTACTACGTCAATAAAGAAATGTTCAGTCCATATGCCAGGAGCGCCCCTTCCGAAATATCGACTTATCCCAACTCTAGAACGCAATATGAAATTAAGAACTAGAGGTCAGATTCCATGGAATCAGATATACTTCCATGGTATCCCATCCCACCCCATCCATGTGAGTATATGCGTATATATGTGTTTCTCTTCATGGAATGCATATTGGTGCTTTGTGATCCGATGGTGGACTTGCATTGACATTTCTGAATAAGACATATATTCCAAAGGTCTATGTCATGATGATTAATGACTTCTAGTGCATCATGGTCCTGAACAACTGCGACAACATTCACCCAGCCAATCAGTTCATTTGTATTCGGTAGGGATATATTTTAGGGCTAATTATAATCCCTCCACAGGACTCCCAAATCCTGTTCAACGGTCACGAAATTTGACGTGTCGGATTATATAGTAATCGACATGTATACCAAAAGGGTATAAATCATATTAATGTACCATAACTCTGTTATATCGCATTTATTGGATAGTTCTTTCAGTTTTGGATTCAGAATTTTTTAGTTTTAATGGCGGAAAAAAAACGGCTTATTAATTAATTCAGAGCGTCTTCGCTACACTATAGTCAATAACGTCTTTGTAATATAGTTAACTGTAATCGAGAGATAACTATATCACAATCGATAATGCAATCTGAGTGCTTACCCGTCCGCTTTAATGCCGTCCGTATATTAACTACCAAACACATGCAGTGTTCAAGATATAAAACACTAGATTCGCGATTTTCCATTTTTTCCCTTTTACGAGTTTCGGTGGAATTTTCCAAAAGGCTCGACCTTCCCAGGGCGTACGCGCAGGTTGCTTTCATAGTAGAGCAGTGAACAATTGGGGGCGTATCTATGGTATATCGTTGTGATAAACCCGTTTGAATTTGGCATCAAGAAGAGTGCGTTTAATTTGAGTCATATATATCACCCGTTAACAACGTTACGCGCTACCAGGAGTAAACGAGCCACTCTAAAACTTACAAAATCGTACTAAAGTTGTGCCTGGATACTGCTAACCACGTCCAATCGTCAACAAGTTTTTATCTCAAAGTTTGATTTTTGGAGTAATTTTCCGCATTTGTTTCCGGTGGAATTTGCCAAGTCTGAACCCACTCCGACGCAAGCTCTCCGTTGAGCAGGTTGCATTTATGGCAGAGCGGTAAAATCTTGGAGGCGTACCAACAGTATGCCGACGTACATGCTCCTGCATTAAACTAGCTTATCCATTAGCACGTTTGGACTTTGTGCTAAAAATAGGTTAGTCATAGACTACTTAAGTATACATATTTATATTATATAGCGTCGTCACGAGTAAACTGTTGCATCTGAACATTCGAAAATGACACTTTATAGTCCTTGAGCCAGAACCGAGAATGGTACCATTTTGGTGGGCAAATTCTCTCAACATTTTTCGCAAAGCTTATTTCAGCCAAACCTTGGCTGTTTATTTCACAGGAGTTTCTGGGATAACCTGTGTGTCGGCTCAGAACATGCGTGCCAATTGAGGAGAACACGCGAAGGATTTGTGTAAATGTTAGCCCAAACGACATTTCGAAGTAACGACTGCTTTGTTGTTTATTTCGAGGAATAATACCGCATCATATGAATTCAGCCCAAATATATTGACAGGTGTCAAGGGTCAAACTCAAAACTGAGCAATAAAAAACTAATATTAATAAATACCGAGTATATTTAATTTAACGCCAATGGGTCGTTTATGTGCGTTCAAGAGTGTATTTATGCCTAAAGCAAAGTGAAATAACGATCTTAAAATGAATTGGCCGGTATATTGTATTAGTTATCAGGGTTACCAGGGTCGTAGTTGTATAAATTACAATATATTTTTATGCTAAGATAATTGCGTGGTAATTTGTTTGCAATGGATTGATCGGTATTCAGGTCCCATATATGGAAATTCCAAATATGGAAAGTGACGTGCGCAAAACAGCTGCATCTGGGTCAGATATATTTATAGCGAAGAAATGTTGTCAAATTGCACGTCTGAATACGCGTCTTATTCTCACTTATACCGTGTTTATATCAGTTTTATTCTATGTGTTGTTGTGTATTGTATTACTTTGATCAAGGTTGCGCTTTTGTTATTCTCACAAAAGGTAAATTTGATGCGTGTTTGATGCGTGTTTACATTTCAAAATTTCGTCGGCAATGTACAGTAACACTAACACTACATATCCTTAATTACGAGACTAATTTATCGAATGAGGTCAAATTTTCGCATATAAGAAGACTCGTATGTTATTCTGCACCATTCTGACGAGTGCTGAAATTCGCATTATTTTCGTTTTTATCGAAAAATAATCGTTCTCTATGTAAATTTTTTCAACCAAAAAAAAATTCATTGTTTTGCCAATTTCAAGCTAGTTTATAGCATGGTCATGGCATAATTTGACATAGCGAGTGTCGGTAGACGTTTCTTGAGTGTGCACAACAAATTTTGGTCCCAACGAAGCAGGCTAAAATCCTGAAATTTGTCAATTTTACTTTGCGTGTGAAGAAAATATTCATTTAAACTTCCAAAATTGGTTGAAATATGCTCAACAACATTCAGTTGAATGGTGACATTATTTATAGTCACCGACTAACTTCCACGATGAATCAAATTTGTTTTTATTGGTGACAATTATGTCGCGAGAGATAAAAATGTAAATTTTTTAAAGAAAATGTAAAATTTTAGCTCATTTTAAGACTTTAATTGCTTGTAGATCGGTGTTAATTATCTTCGTCAATGATGTCATGTCACGCTTGTTAATAATTCATTTGTTCGGAAATACTTATTGGGGGTCGAAATGTATAAAATTTAACTACCACCACTTCCAAAAACAACACCAATAAACAATAACGCTCTTTGTTCCATGCAATGGAAATGGCTATTTATTGTCCTGATATCAGTGATATAAATGAATGCCTAAAATTAGTATTATCCTGAAATAAATTTATGCCACTTTGGCGAACATGGGAACCACGGTACAATTTATGCCATTTAGGCACACTTCAGAGTGAAATCAGGGCTTATATTTCGGCGAAAATCCAAATCTAGATTCTCGTAAATATTCTCGCAAATTACCCTGGATTCTCGTGAAAAAGTATATATGGATTCTCGCTAAATCAGATGAAATATATGCCTTGGAAATATAGCAAATCGTTTAATGCTTTAGAATTTTTGTTTTTCGGAGATTTATATATATATGCTTAAAGACATATTATGGACTTGTTATGGACTTTTTCAGGTGCGAGAAATTGATAAGTTAGTGCTCAGGGACTTTGCCAAATCACTGAAATTTTCCAAAAAAATCTGCCACACCACTTCATAGAGAACATTGTCTGAACTACTCCAAATTGTAAATATTTACATCTCGATTCGGGGCGCAACTATCGGCTATAATTAAACATAAATGATTTCGCCATCGAGAGTCATTGCATTTAACTAATATATAAGAATGACGTTGTGTATCATCCATTTGGATTAATATTCGTAACGAATAACTACTTTGAGAAAGATTATTCTTAATTTCTATTTGATCACTCTGCCCGGTGTCTGCCGGAGTGTTTCACATCACTTTAATCAAGGAAGACTGTTCAGAAAAACTGTATTTCAAGAAATCGTTTAATGCTTTAGAATTTTGGTTTTCGGAGATTTATATATATGCTTAAAGACATATTATGGACTTGTTATGGACTTTTTCGGGTGCGAGAAATTGATAAGTTAGTGCTCAGGCACTTTGCCAACCTGGGGAATTTTATCATTCTACTAACATCACTGAAAATTTCCAAAATAATCTACCACCCCACTTCATAGAGAACATCGTCTGAACTACACCAAATTGTAAATATTTACATCTCGATTCGGGGCGCAACTATCGGCTATAATTAAACAAAAATGATTTCGCCATCGAGAGTCATTGCATTTAACTAATATGTAAGAATGACGTTGTGTATCATCCATTTGGATTAATATTCGTAACGAATAACTACTTTGAGAAAGATTATTCTTAATTTCTATTTGATCACTCTGCCCGGTGTCTGCCGGAGTGTTTCACATCACTTTAATCAAGGAAGACTGTTCAGAAAAACTGTATTTCAAGAAATCGTTTAATGCTTTAGAATTTTGGTTTTCGGAGATTTATATATATATGCTTAAAGACATATTATGGACTTGTTATGGACTTTTTCGGGTGCGAGAAATTGATAAGTTAGTGCTCAGGCACTTTGCCAACCTGGGGAATGTTATCATTCTACTAACATCACTGAAAATTTCCAAAATAATCTACCACACCACTTCATAGAGAACATCGTCTGAACTACTCCAAATTGTAAATATTTACATCTCGATTCGGGGCGCAACTATCGGCTATAATTAAACAAAAATGATTTCGCCATCGAGAGTCATTGCATTTAACTAATATATAAGAATGACGTTGTGTATCATCCATTTGGATTAATATTCGTAACGAATAACTTCTTTGAGAAAGATTATTCTTAATTTCTATTTGATCACTCTGCCCGGTGTCTGCCGGAGTGTTTCACATCACTTTAATCAAGGAAGACTGTTCAGAAAAACTGTATTTCAAGAAATCGTTTAATGCTTTAGAATTTTGGTTTTCGGAGATTTATATATATGCTTAAAGATATATTATGGACTTGTTATGGACTTTTTCGGGTGCGAGAAATTGATAAGTTAGTGCTCAGGCACTTTGCCAACCTGGGGAATGTTATCATTCTACTAACATCACTGAAAATTTCCAAAATAATCTACCACACCACTTCATAGAGAACATCGTCTGAACTACTCCAAATTGTAAATATTTACATCTCGATTCGGGGCGCAACTATCGGCTATAATTAAACAAAAATGATTTCGCCATCGACTCGATGGCATCGAGAGTCATTGCATTTAACTAATATATAAGAATGACGTTGTGTATCATCCATTTGGATTACTATTCGTAACAAATAACTACTTTGAGAAAGATTATTCTTAATTTCTATTTGATCACTCTGCCCGTTGTCTGCCGGAGTGTTTCACATCACTTTAATCAAGGAAGACTGTTCAGAAAAACTGCATTTCAAGATCACCAAACAACTTTCCTTTTTAGGGCCACCACATCTTTCCAAAGATGTACTTCTTCCATTTTGCTATCAAAGACCGAAAAATGTCGTTAAACTAGAGATCCAAATACCCACTAAGGGCCCCTATATCTTGAAATATTAAAGACCGAGAATGTCGTTAAACTATAAAGACCGAAAAATGTCGTTAAACTATAGAGATCCAAATACCCCCTATATCTTGAGATATTATAAAGACCGAAAAATGTCATTAAACTATTAAAGACCGAAAAATGTCGTTAAACTAGAGATCCAAACATCCCGATCCCCTATTTTTTTTAGACAATTAAGAACGAAATATGTCGTTACACCATTAATACATAATTTGTGTTTATGAAAGTCTGGCACCCATTAGCAGTTTGTTTTCAGTACATTTTAATATTCATTGGAACGTAAACAATTATTCGCTGACAGAAATCATGTTAATATCGCCTTTCGTTACTGGTTTCCTCTACTCAAATATTTCTCACTGCTCAATACTTATAATTAAAAAAAATGTTCTGTGTTTTGTGTCACTTCTTAATAGCATTATGTATTCTGCTATTGGCAAGAAACAAAGTTGCAGTATACCTTAAAGGTACGGAAGGCCTTGGTGGGTATCCTGTGAACATATTTCCACCTGTCAAAAACCGCTGCAAACGAAAATAATATTCAAATATAGACATACTTTGTTAATATACAAATGAGAAATATCTCATAAACAGTATGTTATTGTCGTAAATTTGACGATTGTTTGACAAAGCATAAAAAGTTACTTTCATGGTGTTTCTTTATATTATGATGGTAAACATAAAGAGCGTTCTTTGTTGCTCAATTCCTTATTTGGAAATAATAAAGAGCGTTTATACCATTTGTGTGTGATTAGCCAGTAGCATTGTGCTGCCTTCTATAACACAATCAGACTCTTGTTTAGGTAAAATTTAGTAGGTCTTTATGTGAGCATGATGTTTACGCGATAGTGATCGTATATTTGAACCAATATGTATGCCTTTTAATATTTTTCTGTTTACGGTGTTTGGAACAAATATGAATATTTTCGACAACTAAGCCCCCTCGTCCCTTTAATATAATTAATATAACATCCCTCATCCAATAATCTCCAAATTGCATATCTAAGTTCAATCCTAGTTACACGTCACGCCGCCCCTCATCATTTGCCAATTGTACACCCTTTTTTTGCTGCTGCTGCTGCAACTGTTCAATTTCTTTTAAAATTATTGAAAAAATGGCCCTCCCGCCCGCCGACATTTACTTCTGATTTTGTTTTATCATCGGTCCGCACCAAAATTGAGCACACGTCCCTATATAATATACCTATTTAAACCGAGTATACACGGTGGTGTAATAGATCAACCGTTAATTTAACCGTTTAGGTAGCATATTTCCACGTATACGTTATCACGACAAATCCCTGCTGATCTGTTATTAATGAACCAAACACTTAACATGTCAACACACTCTGGCCCGCCAATGCTACAGTGTATAAACGTAACGGGGCAAATATGCACATTATATTGGCAGCTAACGAGAGCATTCATCATCGGCAATCTGCTCACCTCTTTTATCCGATACGATAGAAACTAAACGATTTGTTACTTCTAATTACCCGTACTTAATTACACTACTTGCGTGTTAATAAAGTACGACCCCATTACCACTAAATGTGAAACATGGGATTTAGAACATTAATATTCACTCTTACATATTTCCACATTCAAGGTGTAATCGTATGTCAGTTGTAACGTTGTGAAACTGCAACCGAACTGAATTATTCTATGCTAAATAGTTCATGGCTGACCTGATGCATGCATCTTAGTTTTCTTGTAATAATATAAGCTTGAAATTTATCTGAGTGCTGGCGCGCACTGTGGCAGTGTAGCTTAGTGTGCAAAATTTGTGTTTCCATGGAAACGAAGGGTGTTTTTGGCCAGTATAAAAAATATGCTTATAATGGTCTACTACTAGAAAGTTTAATGCAGTAACTCTATCTTTACACTGATATTGGGTGACACCCTTGGTATGCTTTCTTTTGACACGGAGTATTTCACCTCTAGAGGTCAAGGTCATACATAACGGTCAAGGTCATTCACCAATATATTATCTTTTTTCATATCGGGTCATACATTTTCTACCCACTGATTTTATATATCAGTTTTGAATACGTTATCTTTGCTCCTAAATAATCTGTAGCGTATATTCTACATAGAGGACTTCGTTATTGTTGAAACAGACGTGTCATTCATGAGATATAGTCCTTTAAACTTGGTGACCATTTTCCAAAATGGGTGAAAATCGGTTATTTCCCAATATATCATGTTTCTGTGCAGTCCAGGCGCTTGGTGCATGGGAATGTAAGAATTGCACAACTATTGATAAAAGCATGAAACTTCCAACATATGTTCCTGATCATTTTCAGAATAAACCCCATCGAGATTTGGCCCTGCTTAGCAACGGTTACTAGGCAACTGCCCGAAAGTATAAACAGAAAGCTATGTTATCTAATTTAAAAAAAATGTTTCAACAATACACATGACATGCTACTAGAAAATCTTTGCTGCTTTGCACAGCTGAGTATATCGCTCTACAGATGGTCCGAGGTCATTATAAATGTTATAGGTTTAATAGAGGTGCAAAGGTTCAGCATAAACAAAGCCAGTGATTAGTTGACAGTTCTGCTATATAATTGATATTAATAGGTCAGCGGTAAGGTGTCTTATCGTGATGGCGGTGTTGTTGGTAGAATTTGATACATTATCATTGTTAACTTAATTGGACTCTATTAACCCAAGTATTCCATGTCCGGGTCACCTTTTCACATTTAATCAAAGGCTGCGCTGGTTCAGCATTACCTATCCTGTGTCAGTGAATTCTCTTATATTTGGGAGTGACCCATAAAATCCAATATTTTGTGTTAAGTACATTTGTCTATAATAGTACATAACAGTATACTCTATAATTCAACATCAACACTCTAATTTATTATTCCGATCATAGTAATTTACTATCGCCAAGGGATGGGTTAAACATTTGCCAATCGTGATCGGCCTCTCGTTTTCTGTTGCTGATATATTGTCACTGGTGGGTGTATATGTGAACAGGAATTAGATGTATGGTCATGGCTGGGGGTTATGAGTATACAGCGGGTGGCTGAATTATCATGAGTGATGTGTATATGCAAGTGTGGAATGTACACATGATCATGTGTGAGTGGTATTGGTATATACATGCAATGGTATGGTGTATGTATATACCTGGAGTGAATCTATTGTCAAGTGCGGGGTGTATATGTATATCGTGAGTGGCTATATGGCTATGCGTATGACAAATGGGTATACAGGGGGTGATCATATGGCCAATGGTGGAGGGAATATGTATACAATGTGTGACCGTATTTCCAGAATGAGGTGTATATGCAAGTCTGGAGTACATTAATGTATATTGAAGGGCTGTGTCACCATGGGTATGGCGAATAGGTAAATGTATACAGGGAGTGACCGTATGGCCAAATGGTGGAATGAATAGGTATACACGGAGTGACTGTATGGTAAAACATTTGGTATATGATTGTCACGGGTGAGGTGTATATTCAAGCCTGGAGTGTATGAATGGCCGAGTTTGCGGGGTATTGGTCTATATAGAAGGGCTGTATGGCCATTGGTGAGTTGTATATATATATATATATATATATATACTTGGAATGACTATACAAGGAGTGACTGCATGACAATATATTTGGTGTGATTATCATGGGTGAGGTGTATATAGAAGGGCTGTATGGCCGTTGGTGGGGTGTATATCTATATACTTGGAATGACTATGGTTATGGGTGTGTTGTATGTGTATATCTTGAGTGGCTATATGACCATGGGTGTGGCGACTATATATATATACTTGGAGTGACTCTATGGGTGTGATGTATATGTATATATTGAGAGGCTATATGGCCATGGGAGTGGCGAATATGTATACAGGGGTGACCTTTGGTAAAAATGTGGTGTGAATATGTATACAATGGGTGACTGTATGGTAATACATTTGCTATGTGATTGTCATGGGTGAGGTGTATTTTCAAGCCTGGTGTGTATGGGTTGCCGAGTATGCGGGGTATTAGTATAAAAAGAAGGACTTTACGGTCATTGATGGGGTGCATATGCATACTTGGAGTGAATCTATGGTTATGTGTGTGGCCAGATATAAGACCGAATTTGTCCTTGATTTTAATTGGGGAATATTTATTCATATTAAGTGAACAATGGTTTGGAATTTTTTAACAGATCGAAGGGTCGGGGCAAGGGAATTAATTTATCCCAAGAATCAGCTGCAAGAATAGGGATTTTTCGGGATCCAAACCCGGATGTAGGTGGAAAAGTTAAACTTGGTAACGATAAAATGTGTTAAAATGTAGTCTGTTTATTATACGGATTGAATACAGAGCGTTTACTTCACATCTGTGCGAAACACAGAAAACAGCTGAAACTCGCTCTGATTATGCTTAAATTTTGTAGAGTATGTACAGTGTATAGGTATTTCGTGTCTTCGGCGACCTATATTATCCCCACTACAATATACACCAGTATTGAGGTTCAAATGTGCCATGCCCATTCAGATGGTAAATATATATTAAAATGAGAAATCAGTCCCCACCTACATACGATAAAGTAACTAAACGATCGTATATTCAAATGTGCAATACATCGATAAATCCACAATATATTGATGCCCTTGTACAAATGGTGAGACAGGGACGTGACAACAGGTGTCTCAGCCCCCCCCCCAACTTTGGTCAAATGTTCAACAGTTGGACATTTGATATACCTGACACAACATTTGTTGGAAATTTCACACCAACAACACGTTGAAATTGTTCCCGTAGTTTAATATTCCATCAATTTATTAGTGGAGAATTTGTAGGTTTTGGACCAACATTTGCATATTTTCCTGTTTTTGGTAAAACATTTGGACTGAAATGGCTATCAGAAACTGTTGAAAATGTTCCAACTTTTGGGGGGTGTCAGGTCTCAAAAGGTCCAACAAATGGAAAGTTTGATGCCAGTCTGGATGCTAGGATTTAGAAAATTTCATGTTCAGATTTCAAATATTTCTCACACCGGGACGAACCATGGTCGATCCGGTGTGTCCCGGTCCCTCCCCATTGGCCAGTCAGAAACCGATAATTAATTTAAGAAAACACAAATCGGGGTTAATTTGCATGGCGGTAGACCACTAGATATTAGCATATTAGGATTGTTCAGGCTCATATCTACACATTTTCTTGTACTGGTCGGCCTATGGATTATACCCACCCCCGGATAGTGACAAAAGACTACTGATTCATTTAGAATATGCTACCATCCAGGCGGATGTGAGGGACCAGTTGGGAAAATCAAAGCCCAGCGGGATGGGAGGGGTGAAAATAGGGTGTAGTTATATAGAAGGTGGACGCCCCCTAACGCGGATACAACCTATAGACACGTCCCTGCAATGGGTCGAGACTGCGTCTATAGCACCATCTACTCACTCTATCAACCACAGGTCAGCAAAACAAAAATTGAGGTCAATTTTGGTTTTGGGGACCTGTGCTATCAACCACAACTTGTCATTAATGTAGTGAACAACGATGTTGGTGAACAAAGTGCTAGAAGCCGCCTCGAGAATTTGAACATAAAACCTGGTTTAAAATGACAATGATGTTTGCCCATGACATCTTGCAATGAATAGGTTAACGCATAGCTGACTGGAATGCCATGTAATTCATGAACCTTTGAGTGAGAAAATCGTAGTGAAAGGTTACCGGTCAATGGGACACATCTACCCGTTCCAACTCGCTTTTGTTTTATGAGCTGCATTGAAAGTACCCAAGTAACAATGACGATATTCATCAATTTACCCGGACCCGTTCCCGTCGGACTTCTTTTGTTGAATTCGATGCAATTAATTACATGGGCACATCACGTGTGCTGCTACGTCAATAGCAGGTATTGATAAGTGGACCCAGAATGAGACCAAATATCGATCCATATATAGAGTAAATGTAAAACGTATTATGCCTTATACATGTCTGATACACTTGTATTCACTCTGTCACGACGTGTATATACATGTTTTATGTTAACCAACGTCAAAATATTTCTTTTATTATTTTTTGTAAAGAGCCCCGAACCCCATCCGCGCCATCAAAATAGAGAACCTTTGCTACTGTAGTTCTATAAACCACATTAGTACCTATTAGTCATACAGATATTCGAACATATACAGATACTAGATAAAACCAGCTGTGTCATTATATTGTATCGCTTCAATCACAGGCCTAAAATGTTATGTTAATATATTTAAATAAAGTAAAATATAAATAAAATTGCATGTTTTAATTGGGGTCCATATCAGTATGGGGTCCGTATAAGCCGAGGTCCGTATAAGCCAGGGTCCGTAACATTCGGTGGTCCGTATAAATGGCAGGGTCCGTATGCATGCGCGCAGGGTCTGTATCAGCCTCATACCGACGCATGCACACCCATATCAGAAGCATTTAATCTACACAGTAGTATGGCTAAATTTTCTATAATAACAAAATAATTTGTATCATTATATTGCAGTGTGAATTTATAACTGGAATCGGCATTAATATGACTGATGAACATAATATATTTTCTGATGAACATGCATATGAATGCATTTTCTAACATAAACAGTGATACTACAATATTGCTATATATTCTCTGTTTATGACATGTGTGAGGGAGGGTGCGAGGGTGTGTCTGTGGGTGTGTTGGTGTGTGTGTGTGAGAGAGAGAGAGATTATTTTTATGCAGTACGTGGTGTTGCGATAGCTAATTTGAACACATCATCCTCTGAGAGTGGTTTTTGGGACATGAAAACAAAGATGACTAAAACACTTGTCTCTACGCTAATAGTCTGTACGTTAATATATTAGCGTAACGGGTTGACGTAAAATAGGAGTTACGCTAATATTTAGCGCATCGGGTTCAAAGGGTTAACCATTAACAAGTTTTCTATATATATATATATATATATGTCCGTGTAGACTTTCTACTTTCTAAGATAGCTCAGGTGTGAAAAACCCTTAAGTCGGGTTTGATCGTGACTTTGTATCTGTATAAATACAAGGCTCGTCATATTGTCCAGTGTAAGCTTTTGCTTTTTCAACTGTTCCGCAAATAGTTAATGTCATTGACATGGGAACTATATTTTATCTAGATATATGACCCCTCAGCTAGGAACGGCCCCCTCTAAAAAGTTTCCACTATAACCAAGAAACAGATAAGTGCAGTATCGTGCTTTAGTTAATATCACAAATCGTGTTTATTTTGTTCTGATTGTATCTCAAGGGTAATTTATCATGAGTTATGTATTACCACAAAGTTATGCATGATGATGGGATTACTTTTATGACTAACCTACTAGAGGTAGTGGATTATGAGCCAAATTATTAAAAATATACCAAATATTACCTTTGTCCAATGACATTGACTGCAGCAATTGTCCTTGACCCTATAAGGCATATAGCTCAGTCCATTGATGGATACTTAATGGCAATATGAGTTCACATCATTTCTTCAAACAAAATTAGGCTCAGGTTTCCAGCAGTTGGATTTTCAATAATAATATTTGATGCCGGTGCCATCGAAACCAGATTTGATCTCGACAGTTTGTCAGACCTCTCACTGGGCATCCCCCAAAAGTGTCCATTATAACTACGCAACACATATGTGAAGTTTCATGATTTAGTTACTAAAGTCACAAAATTGCTGTTATTTTGGTATTGATGGTAATGCATCGTCGCTCATGTACTGTCACAATTACCACAACAAGGTAGTACTTAAAATGCAGATTAAAATGAGACTAAAATGTGCCATACAAAAAAAACAAGGTTCTTTGATTCTCAAAAGCGGCATTTTTTTAATTTTTCTTCAAATATATGGTGTTGTCATGGAAACCTGGGTTTGTAATGACATTTGAAACCACCCCCACCTGGGCATGCCCCCCAAAAAGTTTGCCCTATACCTAAGTATATATTTGTATAAGTTTCGTACTTTAGTCAATAAATTCACAATACAAACCCTAACGGACACCAGATAAGTAAATAACTCTATCATATACACAAAAGCACGATATCTTGGGAAATAACTGATTTTGACCTATTTTGGAAAATGGCCACAAAATTTAGAGGTCGTTATCTCATGACTGGCTTGTCAGTTGCAACAATAACACAGATCTCCGTGTAGCCTATATGCTCTAGATTATTTCCTAGTAAAGATAACGTATTAAAAACTGATATATAAACTCAGTGGGTAGAAAATGTATGACCCGATATGAAAAAAGCTATTATTTTGGTCAATGACCTTGACCTTTGTATATGACCTTGACATATAGTGGTGAAATCTCCAGTGTCAAATGAAAGCCCACAAAGGATAGCACCCCATAGCAATGCCAAGATAGCGTTACTCCATTAAACTTTATTGGTATAGACCATTATATGCATATGTTTTATATAGGCCAAATACACACTCCGTTGCCATGGAAACACACATTTTCCACACTAACCTACACTGCCCCGGTGTGCCCCAGCACTGATATAAACTTCAGACTATGAGCTTTCAGAAAACGTTTGGTAGAATTTGCCCACCAAATTGGTACCACTTTGCATTTTTTGGGAGCCTGGCTCATGGACTATTAGTACAGGCGAATTAGGGTTGAACCCGGAACTAATTGCAACACAAATGCCAAAGGTGCCACCATATAGAGTAAGTCAATGCAAGCAACATACACAAAATTTAGAGAACAATATTTGGGACAAATAGCAAATTTTGTGTTTCCATGGCAACGAGTGGTGATTTTAGCTGACTGTGGAAACTAGGTGTTACATTGCGTGTGTGGCGAGAACTGTTTCAATTATTCCAAATATTATGTTGTTTTATATGAACACTCATTATTGTCTAACTTTTGAAACGAGGTTCACCTCTTGGAAAGGTGAAGGTAATATGAAAATGTCAAGGTCATTGTTAAAAAATGTGTGCTTTTTCCGATACTATCATATAACTTCGACCCACTTGATTGAAATTAAAGATGTAGAGAGACGAAGATATATTTAAAATAATTTGGAGGACCACTGCTTAGTACAGAATTATAGTTTTACCAATAATAGCAACTCATTCCCAAGATATAGACCTTCAAAATTGGTGGTACCCTTTCGTGATAAGCAAAATTGCGTAGTATTTTGACCAGACGTGGTTATACGTGTAGGTGAGCGGCCATTAGAGGAAAAGGGCCATATTTAAGAAGTTTAATACAAATTCGGATTATTTTATACCGCTGGAAAGCTTATAGATTGTCCATTCTTATTAACCCTGTAGCAGTGAGCAAAAGTGGAAAGAAAATGTAACTATTATTGTTGCCATGGCAACGGTTATATACTATTTTTGTGAAAAAAATGGGGAAAAAGGTCATATCTAAGAATATAATTGGTCTGGGTAAGAATAGTTCCTATACAAATATACATATAGGTAAATGTTCAACATTATGTTCCGTCATCTGTTATTTTTGTAGGTCAAAGTCACACTTACAGGTCAAGGTCATTCGGGGGGGAGTTGAAAACACCGGTTTTGCTCACATAACAATAACATATATATGCAGCCTGCATGTCCCTGTGATATTGCAAGAAATAAGAACGCAATAAATAATCACATACAATTTCTAAACAATATGATATATTACATTCCCCATGTGCAGGGACGTGGCGACAGGGGGAGTGTGTGTGTCTCACCCCCCCCCAACTTTGGTCAATATTTTCAACAGTTGGAAATTTCATACCTAACACAACATTAGTTGGAAATTTCACACCAACAGTAGGTTTAAAATGTTCTTGTAGTTTGATTTTCAAACAATTTATTCGGGGAATTTATTGTTTTTGGACCAATATTTGCATATCTTCCTACTGTGGTCAAAATTTTGGACTGAAATGGCCATCAGTTGGAAATTTTCCAACCTTATGGGGGTGTCAGGTTAGAAGTTTCCAACACTTGGAAAGCTTGTGTCCTGGTCCCTCCCCCGTGGCCAGTCAAAAACTGCTAGTTAATTTAAGAAAACAATATTGTCCTACATTTGGTCAACATTGTCATTGGAATTGTCATCAGTTGGAAATTTTACAGCCTAAGTGGGGCTGTCAGGTTTGAAATTTCCAACTCTAGGAAGGCTTGAGGCTATAGTCTAGATGCTAGGATTTTGCGATTTTCTTGTTCAGATTTCAAAATTTTCACACACCGGGCCGAACCATGTTCCCTCCCCGTGGCCAATACAAAAAAACTGCTAATTAGTTTAAGAAAACAATATTTTACTACATCTAGTCAAAATTGTGGACTGAAATGGTCATCAGGGGTGCAACTGGAATTATGCAAAACATGTTTGTCGGTCGGATTCAAGTGGGGGGGGGGGTGCAGTTGTAATTCTACAAATTGGACACCCCCAACGGAGACACTCTAGCCACGTCCCTGCCCATGTGTGTGTATTTCAATTTCATAAGGATGTACATTATGTGTGGGGTACGTGATTTTCGTATTAGGGAGTGTCGTTCCTGACAGCGACGCATTTGTTTTGGTCCGATATGGTTGACAACTGTATAAGCATGCTAAGTTATGTATCAATGAGTAAGTTAGGTATGGTTAACCTTTCTCAGTTCAAAAATACACATTTTAGAGTATTTATACACCATATATGTTGTAGTTGATTACCATGGTAATGCATGTATACACGTTGGTTCAGTACTTCGAGAAATGATTAATCTTATTAGATGTCCGTATTCTGTGACATCTAACGCCATTCCAAGATATATAGACACGCACCTCGCAATATATATAACTGCAAAAATATCACAATGGCGCCAATAACGCAATGACATCACACCCGATATGTGAGCCAAACACATTTTACATAGAGCAGGCCTACTTCCTCAGTACTACTTCCATAGTTGATTACGGTGATCAACGAAACAGAGCTATATTTAAAGATGGTCTGTCTCTTTGTAAACATGTGCTACATAGTTAACGGGGTATAAAATATTATATATAAATCGAAGATCCCTGTCCGGAAATGCTTCAATCGATTACTATTGATTATAGTTCGAATATTTTCTGGTCTAAAAATGTGTGGTTGTTTAGCTAACGAACAACAGTGGTTATGTTGACAGAGACCATATATTTATTTTGTAATTTTGTCACAAATAAACGTTAATTAGACTCACTATCGCTTATAACTATCTAACGAAACAATACAAACAATCAATATGGGACATTTGATGTTCGGTGCATAGCTATGGGAACACTCTAATGATCTCTATATCTACATGGTATCGCCTAAATGGTCTGTTATAAAAATAGAACAATAACGTGTCCCACTTAATTATCTCATTTAAAATAAGCGTTTCCGGACATGTGACTTCGATTAATATCTATTATTTTATAGCCACGAAACTATTTAAAAATTGTTATATAAAGAGATAATCCATCTTTAACAATTTCAATATACAATATCATACAGATGGAACTACATTGAGTGGATATATTTACTTTCCTGTGTCCATGGGCAACAGAATAATATAATGATGTTCGTAATTCTTTTCGTTCAAGAGTTATTCTTGTTTTATTTCTGAAAATAATGGTGTTCTGTTCATCCACACAGATAACTCAGTCATGCGTGGTCTATCAGAACTCTACGAAAAATTGGGTCGCCACCAGCAGTGCTTTCATTAGAGCATTTCCAAAACAAAAAAACAATTGACCGATATGGTTCCATTGTAGAGATATTGTCGCTCCAAACTATTTTGGATGACTATTATAATCAGCATGTCCGTTTGCTTGTCTGGTTGTCTGAATCGTTAAATTTTAACAATATTAAACAGAACTAGATTTCAAGTTCCCGGCGGAAATGTGGATACCTCCATGTTTTATGACTTCCATCAATAGAAATATGATATTTCGTAAAATAACAATGACAAGGACAACGGCATATGAAATAGCGACATAGAAGCTTTCATTTTGAAAGATCGTTAATCGCTGGGTGGATGAAAAATTATATTTGGCCTTTTTCTGACACTCACTCCTGGCCCAATATCCTGGTGCGACGTCGACCAAAGTTACCCCATGTGTTCGATTCAGTATTCTAAACAAAATGTCAAATCAAATAGCGTCATAAATGCTTTCTTTTTGAATGAGTACGGGCGACATGCCATTCTAGCCCATTAGTATTAATGTTTATGGGCTTTTGTATATATCACCAGTTTCAAGAATTTTGCTAATTTGTAATCGCCATCTCTCAGAGACTTTATATTCTGAGTTTGATGATAATCAGATCGAGAACAAAATTTGGCCATTTTTAACACCCCTCCCCTGACCCCGCGCCTGATTGGCCCTTCACCAAAATTACCCCATAAGTTCGTCTTAGTATTCTCAAGACAATGCCATATGAAATAGCAACACAGATGCTTTCATTTTGAAGACGTTTCGTTTTAACCGTGGTAATTATATCCTCATCCCAAAAGATGGGGTATAATGGATTACATGCGTCCGTCCGTCTGTCAAGCCGTCCGTGTGCCCGACTCCAGAGGTACAAATGTGGGTTATTTCACACGTACACGGCATACGAATGGGTTGAATTTTACTTGTGTAATGAACCCCACAAATTCATTGTCAAAATTTCAAATTTCGACTAGCAACCCACCAGTAGCCGAACATGTTCACACCTCGCAATTTCTGTCAGTTATATATTTTAATTTTCCGTCCGTAATTTGATGTGATTTTGACATTGTGAGACTGTCGCGTGACTTTAGAAATTAAAAATTGATATGCCCATGTGCAGGGCCGTTTTGTAAATTCTGTAATTGTGGGGTTTTTTGAAAATATGCTCACTTCAACTTTTCCTGATGTCAGAATTTCGACATTACATTTTTTTATTTATTTGATAACTATAATGGAAACACATGCAGAGAAACGTGTTGTGAAAGTAATTGAGGTGAATGTAATGCCAAAAGGGTTGAGATTGCTGCCTGAATTGTGTTGAAAGTAAAAATTAATAATAGATTTTCAGGCGAAAAGAAGTGTGTTACTTGTAGGTTTCTTCATTTGTTTTAATTTCATCGCATATTAATGATTGGTAAATAAAATGACAACCTTGAATGGTGAGATTATACAGTGTTTTGTACCTGAGACCAGACTAAAAGTATCCACGTTAAAGGGCATAGCGCTGTTATAACGCTGAGGATATGCACATATACGGACGGTGAGCCTCACGAATGGGTACTTGTTGTGTGCTTTATATTGTTCGGACGACTTGTGCGCTGCACCCCACAAGTATATATACATTCTTCGAAAATGCCAATATTAAAAAGCATCTGGTTTAACCCTTTGATAAATGGATAGTAGCTGAGAAGTTGTTACTTGGTGCGCATTCATTCATTTGTAGGGATTAAATATAATACGTTCAGCAGACAGCTGCTTGTTGAACTTATTATCTGAACATCCCTGTAGATAAATTAATGGGAATCCATCGAGAAATATCAAGGGGTTTCCTGTAACAACACCGCTACAAATGAAGTAGGGTCACTGCAACAAACACTTTTGGAACTTAATGAACTGATATGCGCAAGTACGGACGACGAGCTTCACGAATGGACATAGTTGTGGCGTGATTTCAATTTTTCGGACGACTTGTGCGCTGCACCCCACAATTAAATTACCATAAATGGCCAGAAACGTGGTCAATTTTGTTTTGGTAGTCATATATAGGTCCTTTGTGATAATGAGTGAAAGAATTAGGAAACAGAGTTTCAAACTCGATTCTAGCGGTGCTATATATGCTGCTAAACTGCTAATTAATGAAAGAATTAAGAAACCGCTTTCAAACTCGATTCTAGCAGTGCTGTGATGCTAAATTTCTAATCAAAAACAGAGTTAAGAAAATAGAGGTTCAAATACCATTTTAGCTGAGCTATGCTGCTAAATAATGGCATAATATAGAAAAGAGTTTCAAACTGGATTCTAGCGGTCCTATATATGGTACTCAACTAATTAAGAAACGAGATTTTCAAACTCGACGTTAGTGGTGCTATGCTGCTAAACTGATCATTAAGAAAAGAATTAAGAAAAGAGAGTTTCAAATTCGATTCTAATGGTGCAATATTATGCCATACTGTCAGTTATTGAAATAATTAAGAAAAGAGAGGTTCAATCATATGCTGCTTTAATTAATGAAAGAATTAAGAAAGAGAGTTTCAAAATCGATTCTGGCGGTGCTGTGGTGCTTAACTGCAAATAAATTAAAGAATTAAGAAAAGACAGGTTCAAACTTAAATATAGTGGTTCTATGCTGCAAAACGGCGAACTAATAAAATAAATTATGTAATATATGTTTAGGATTGTAATTACAATAATTATGTTGACACGAAATTTTAAAGGGGTTCTGAAGTTGCTAACCAATTGGTGCAAAAGAGGCTGATGTAGCACCACGCACATCCGTGATTATGAAGTTACAACAAACCAATCGGAGCATCTGAACGCATATGAACCCAGAAGCTCTATATAAGTATCCGCATACAGGGCACACATTGAAAATTTCGCAGGAAAAGAACACTTCTGAAGTTACGAACCAATGGGTGGAAACGAAGCAGTCTTGCCAACACGCAGATCCGTGATTACAGTATTAACAAACCAATGGTAGCATCAGAACGCTTATGAACCTAGAACCTTCACATTGGTATCCGCATACATGGCACATATTTAGAATTTTACAGGAAGATAACACTCCAATAGCGATGCAATACATTTGCTTCGGGGTTCACGCTCAATCTTTCTGGTTCTAAAACAAATTCCCGCCAACAAGCATACAGACAGGACCGCGAAAAAAGGTTCGGTACCGGTCCACGGCTGTACCGGACCGGGAACCGACCCAACCCTTCTGGACCGGTTCAGACTAGATATGGTTGTTGTGGAACTATTACATATATAGCTTACTAATATATGTGACGTCAACATGTAGACTGCTGAATACTGTTAAGAAATAAAACATTTGGAACTTTTTTAAAGCTGGACATGATCATGCTATAATATCTTTTTTTACGGTAGAGTACTACTAATAATTTTAAATTTTACTGCGTTATCTCTACCGTCAATCCTGGAAATAACTCAAATGTTGGTGCAGAACCAATGTTGTCTGCTGTCATGTCTAAGACTATTCATTATTATTGTTGTTGTTTCTGTTTTTGTAACGATACAATTATAAAATATGACAGATAATTAGTCTGATAAACATTTCAAGACCAAATGACCCATCATTGTCGGAAATAATGTCAAACACATTATTCTGTTTCATGATGTCATGTTAAAATCAATATTTTAGAGCAATAATTTGTCGTGAATGTGTACTTAACCGTGATTATGATATGACCTTTAACTGCTCACATATGTCCCGCAAGTCACCCCGATGCCACCCATGCCTTTTTTATTTCACCCGATGTGTTTGTGCTCCATTTTTTCAACTTTATTCATCAAACAAATTCCAAAAACAAAACGAGTCTGCGACTTGCAGTACATTTTGAGCCGCTTGCTGACTGTAAACTAGTAACTCCGGAACTGTTTTAACAGTAAATAAGATATTTTAACCGTTGTTATCATGCATGCGCCAGGCTTAAAACACTCTTTAAAGAGATTTGTCTTACGCGCACGGAAGAAGAAGATTGATTGACAATAATTGAGAGATGTTGGCTTGAAAAAAAAAATCAATTACGCATAGATATCCGATGGAGTATTGAAGAGACACTTGAATTATTAATTTTATCTGTGCAAAGAAGTTTATCTGATTTTAAAACAGAAGTGAAGTGAAAGTATTGTTAAATAATTGGAATTTGTTTTGATACAATATTAAAATTCTGCGAATTTCAATAGTGGCAGTGTGACCTTGACCCACCAATTCTTGTTTTACTTTCGCTTTCAAAATTTACTGCGATTCGAAGACACGTCTTATTTTTTGGAATTCATTTGATGAATAAAGTTGAAAAATTGGGCACAAACACATCGGGTAAAATAAAAAAAAAATGTAGGCCTATGTGTGTCTTCTGATTTACTTACGGAATATGTATGAGCATTTATAGGTTATGTCCTTGCGTTTCACTACACGCTCGTGACAAATTATTGCTCGAAAATCCTGATTTTATAACTTTATATTCGCTTCGTTCAATTTTGCCGAATTATATGTCAAATGAAAGAGAATTTAATTGCCTATAAGTCACATCGGGGGATAGTTTGATTGAAATGATCGATTTTGTAGAATTCAATAGGGTTTTGATAGTTTTATATCTTTTGCGCCTTGTCACTGGTATAGTCTATATTGGTATTTTAATATTTTTCCCCAGGGCTCTTGCGCATGTAAGTGGATCGGACCGCTTTGGACCGACCCAGACAAGGGTACCGGGCCGGAATGGCCTGGACCGGACCGGACCGGACTGGACCGTCTATATATAGTCAGTGTATCTGACCACCCAGTGTAGTCCGGTCCGGTCCGTATATCTAATGCGAACATTGTTCGTGTTGTCTTCCTTGATGTTTATATTGCACCCAAGCTGGGGTACAGATGGGGTATTACTAGTATATATGATGATAATGGAGTCTTCGTATTTTGGGATGCCGGTGGGGCATTATGTCATTGTATGTGTGCTGGGAATGGAATCACCGCATGCTGGGGTGTCGGCGGGGCATTATGATTATGTTCAAAGTGTTCTCGTAGTTTGATTTTCCAACGAATTACATTTATGTCTTCATTTTTTCATTAATTAGCAGTTTTTTGAAACTCTGGTTTCTAAATTTGTTTATTAATTAGCAGTTTAGTAGCATAGCCCTGCTAGAATCAAGTTGAAAATCCATTTTCATAATTCTTGCTTATATTAGCAGCATAGCACCGCTAGAATAGAGTTGAAACTGGACCGGACCGGACTGGACCACCTAGTGTAGTCCGGTCCAGTCCGCATCACTAATGCGAACATTGTTCATGCTGTACTAAGTGTTTTCCTTGATGTTTATAAATGTTTTCATTAACTAGCAGGTTAGCAGCATCGCACCGTTATATAGAATCGAGTTTGAAACTCTAGTTTCTAAATTTGTTCTTAAATTATCAGGTTAGCAGCATAGCACTGCTAGAATCGAGTTTGAAACTCCATTTTCTTAATTTGCTAATGTATTAGAAGACAAGCAGCATAGCACCACTAGAATCGAGTTTGAAATTCCTTTTTCCTTAATTCTTTTATGTACATGTATCAGTAGTTTTATCAGCATAGCATCGCTAGAATCCAGGTTGAAACTCTGGTTTCTTAATGTTTTCATTAATTTTCAGTTTAGAAGCATAGCACTGCTAGAATCGAGTTTGCAATTATATTTTCTTGTGGTTTTCATTAAAGGTGGATTATCTCTTTGTAAACATGTATTAGATAGTTACCGGGGTATAAAATATTAGATTTGAATCGAAGACTCCTGTCCGGAAATGCTTCTATCGATTAATATTAATTTTATTTCGAATATTTTCTGGTCTAAAAAGGTGTGTTTGTTCAGCTAACGAACAATAGTGGTTACTGTTAACAGAGACCAGAAATTATATTGTGCAATTTTGTCACAAATAAACGTTAATTATACTCATTATCGCTTATATATGTGGAACAAAACAATACAAACAACCAATCTGTGACATTTGACATTCGTTGCGTAGCCGTAGGAACAGCCCAGTGCTCTATGTCGCAATACGGTCTCATCCGAACGGTCGGTTCTAAAAATAGTAATATAAAGGGGCCCGATTTAATATTCGAAATAAAATCAATAATATGACCATACGTAAACGTAATAAAGCCCACGTAGATTAAATCTGGCAGTTTGCGATCCAAAATACATTTATAATAATTACCGCTTTTGAATTATACCGGTATCGAAATTAGTCGACGAAAGATAAAGGGAAATAATGACATTTCTTTGTGCTCAAATAGAACTTTCGAAGAGGTGTTCTTTTGTGCGACACTGTTCACATGTTCACAACATGGTATCTACTCGATGTGTTTACTGGTAACACCGAAGATCTGGTCTGCTTGACAGCGTGGAGATATAAAAAAATGACAGTACAATATGCTCCAAGTTGTGTGTTGAAATTCTGCACTACATTTGCATAAGTTGGAGGGAATTGTGTGAGCACACGGTGACGTCATATAGTATAGTACAGTTCACAATCTGAAGGAACAAGGCCATATCCCAACCAAAGAACACATGTGTGACATTAAGAACTAACCATGCACGATTGAACATAGTGACATTAACCGATTGACAGACCCATGTCACAGTGTATGTCGCAAGCATATGAACGCATGCATTTGACACTATATCAAAATGTGGGATACATACACAAAACCGCACGCGTGTGTTACTTGTATCAGTATATCGAACGATTGCAATGTGTAAGGACCGCACGTTCAGCCATTACCCTAAGTATCATCCTTACGCGACACAGGCATGCACATAATTCCCAAAATCCAGTCATACCAGATCGAGAATATTGTACCCAATTACAGGTTATGTCACACCGTTATAAGGCGTTATTTGCTTGTGTAAAGCGTTCCTACATCAATAATGTGTACACTGGTACTACGTCAATAAAGCTATTTTTAGTCAATATATACCACGATATGTTGATCAACTTGGGAACGCAATGTGAAATTAAGAAGTAGCCACGATTGAATACAATGTACCACTACCGGTTGGACAGACTATTGCCATAACTAGTGTATGTCGCAAGCATATGGATGCACTTATGACACGATATCAATGTCGGACGCTTGGTATGGAATATATACACAAAACTACGCGTGCATGTGGGTTACTGTTGTCAGTATATCGGACGAGTTCAATGGCGTAGGATAGCACAATCTGCCAAAAAACATTATTGTTCTCCTTAAGATACGCATGCATGAGTATCATACACTATCGGCGAGTAACACACATGCAATTTGGTCTGTTTACCACACGCTCGATCGATATATTCTAACTGACTCTTCCCCACCGATGTCTCTATATCCCTTCAAGATAGATGTTGCCTAACACTGTTTCTTGAATGAAAGTGCTCAATTTCAGGTAAAAAAAACCACATAGATTTAATCATAAAACCTGCATTTTAGTGACTTCATTTGTATATTTCATGCGATAATTGTCATATCTGCTTCAAAATAATACGGACAACAAACACCATCAGCACCAACATTCAGTCATACACGTAGTCGAGAATACTGTACCCAATTACTGGTTATTTAAACATTTTAAGGCTTTATTTTGTGTACACTTTGTGCACTGTGCTACTATACGTCAATAAAGCAATGTTCAGTCCATATGCGAGGATCCATTGATCGATGTCGCAACCATGGCATGTGAGCGCCCCTTCCGGAATATCGACTTATCCCAATTCTAGAACGCAATGTGAAATTAAGAATTAGCCACGATTGATACCACTAACGGTTTGTTAAACTATTGTCATATACTGTATGTCGCACGCGTATGGACGCACTTGACACGACATCAATATCGCACGCTTGGTACGGAATATATACACAAAATCGCATGCGCGAGTCACTGTTGCCGTATATCGGACGAATGCAATGGCGTAATGATCGCACGTCAAATTGAAATTGTTATCCTTACGCGACGCATGCAAGTATGTCATATACCAGGGACCACTAACATGTTCATATGCGGGGCTGTTAATCACACGCTGGAACGGCTTATTCTAACTGACGCTTCCCCACAAGCGTCTCTACATCCCTGCATTATGGATGTTGCTTAACACAGTTTCTTCAATGAAATGCCAAAATATATATAACGATTTAAACTCATAGATTTAATCACACAACCTGGAAATTTTAAGCATTTAGTGACTGTTTGTATTTTTCCTGCAATATTTGTTTAACCTTTTAATGCTGGGAGCTGCACTGTTGCAGCATTAAAGACCATGTTCCAGTGCCTTCTCTTATATAGGAAGACTCGTATATGTAAGAGAATGCGTTGGCACAGTGTTTTCGTAATATTTCCGGAAACTCAAGTCATGAAATTGTTTAAATTTAATAGACACCAAGCACCATCAGCATCAAAACTCTAATAGCAGGAAGCGTTGGGAACACTGTACAGTGTACACAATTACTGGTTATGTCACAATTCTAAGGCCGTATTATATATTTTAATGCGCTCTCACGTCACTCATTTTCACACTGAGCTGGTACATAGATAAAGGACTTTCAGTCTATATTCTACGATGAGTTGATCAATGTCGCAACCATATGGGCGTCTTATAGAAGCCGATGTTAGTTTAGCGTCCAATTTGTTGATTTAAGTAGGTTTTGTCGAGGCTTTAGATCATGTAATAAATATAATCTATAACTCGTCCCCATAGTATAGGCTACATGGCGGAATTTACAAAACTCGTTCACTACATTAGGTCTGGACCTCAACGAAGGCTCGTCCAGATCTAATTTTCTGGACTCATTTTGTAAATTCCGCTATAAACTGGGGACTCGTTGTAGATCCTCTCTTTATTGCACACGCTGACCCCTGGAACATGACAAATGAGGCAAGAATGAAAAAATACCAACCGGTATGATGGCAGTATCTCATTCTAATAACAATATTGCTTGTTGGTGAATTTGGATTTTGTTCAAAATAATATGATCATTTTGTTGGCACCAATATTTTATTAATCAGAAGGCAATCACATCACACAGGACTGGCCATGAGTCTTCATGTCTTTGCATTACACTTCCTGTTAGACATACATGTACAGTCACCTTCAAGTGTAAATTATGGCACTTTCCAAACGTAATAGAACAAGATTTACATTCTCCAGAATTGAAGCAGTGTATATTTTCCTTAGAACAATTGGATCAATACCTTGTACTTTCATAAAATGTTTTGCACTGAATAAATAAATACACATCAGCATCCTGGAGTGAATTCCTTGGTGACCTCAGGTCAAGAATCACTATACCGTGTACACATATTACACATATATGCATCCACCCCAAAAGTATCAATTGCACACATGACTACCTCCAATATAATTTAGAATAGATGATGTATTTTCTGTTATCCTGTTTTCTCATCATTTCCTGCTACTAGTAGTATTATAAGGAAGCTGAAATTGCAAGTTATTAAAAGTTTGTGTCCTTAATGTTGATATTGCCTTTGGGTGTGAATAACATTCCACGACGAGAGCCCACAGAAATTAGTGGATTTTACATTTGTGTCATCATAGTCACGATACAACAGTTCCATTTAATCTCTGATTGTGAATTTTAATTTTACACTTGTCCAAGGAAATTGCCTGATGCCTTTTCAAAATGTATTCAGAACCAGTAAATGTCAGATCACAGAGTTGAACTTCTGATAGTTGATATAGTTATATAGTTATATGTGTGATAAGCAGGATGTAGATCAAAAATATCCCTGAAAATAGAAAATAAAAACAATTTAAGTATACAATAATACATACACAATACAGACATGATTTTAACAAGTATGGTTGCACAACTGTTAAATAAAAGGAACGACTAACAGTCCTGTTTTATGCCGAGCAGTTTGAACTACCGAGTACAACCATGTAAATGTGTGCTGACATCTAATTTAATAGCATTGTTGTGAACATTAAAAATAAACAGTAGTAACTACTAGCTGGGATACCAGGAGTTTGCTTTAATGATGGTTAAATAATTATGGTGCCTACAAGTCATCCAAGCTAATTATTATTATTATATTCTAAGGTGATGATAAACGCTCTTTATTGCTAATTATTATTGCCACTTTAAAATCATCTGAGAAACACAGCACCTATCCCACGGCAATCCCTGGGTCACGTTACAGTACCCCCTGTGTATTAATTTTCCTACATATATTGATTATCTTCTAAGCTGATACTGCTTCTAAGCTGATGTTATTTATTAACCCTTTCCTAACTGGAGCTTCCTGAAATTTTTCAAAAACCCTGTGCCAATGCAGAGTCGCCAATATGGCGCCTCGCATATAAAAGAGAATGCATTGGCCAAGTCCTTCCCATGAAAAGGGAGCGATTGCTCCCACACCAATAATTACTCACAATATTTTATTCGCAGGTGCCAAAATTTACACTTGTCAAAATGTTCATGGTCACTGTAATAGTTGATTAAATATTGAAATTGTCGAAGGTATATTTATAACCTTTCCCATCTCAGTTAAATTACATTGTATGGGCATGTGAAAAGTTTAACTGGACATATGTCTATCCCACAGGTATTATTATTTGTTTGGCCAAATATGCTTGAGGATTATGAGCGTTGGCCATGTGTTCAGTGATGGGAACCATTATTTAAACAGTTGCTACTAGGATGCTAATAAGACATTTATCTTTCATGCTAAGTTTGTAGCAGTACAAGTAACTTAAAATGGTTGAGTTTTAACATGTACGTTTCCATGATAACTGCGATGAACATTGAACAGTGCCTTGTCGCTGAGGATCAGTGTCCACTGAGCCACTCACCATGCACATGAGAAGATAAATTTACTTTCAGAAAAGTTCTACTTGTGCGAAACAAAACGAGAACAATGTAATTGTACTTGCTCTCACTAATCGTTAGCGGACTAAACAATACAAGAATTGAAAGACAGACCAATTGGGTTTTAACATAACAACAAATCATGTAGTGATTTCGCATTCAGTAAGTTAATCCATTTTATATCTCAGCTTACACATGGATAGGCCTACATGGGGAAATCGAAAAAATGCATGATTAAACTGATCATGATGGAAGGCTTACATGATAGTTGTTTAGGTTTAATGTACGGCATAGTTGACTAGTTGTTTAGGTTTAATGTATAGTGATTAGTGTTTTCACGATGGAGTTGTGTTTAAATTTGTTTTGTATTTATAACAGGAAGAGGCAAAAGTGTGTAACGACAAAGTTCGGCAAAAAATTATCGCTGTTGAGGAAACAAAATTATGTTTGAGGACCTGAACATGGATTTTGGTCAGTCGAAACATGGATATTTTTTTGGACTTTTTATATGTACTGGTGCAATGCAGTACATGTACATGTATGTTGTGCATGGCGATTCCCAAATATATCTTCAACATCGATTAAAAACTGTGTCTGTAGCTGCGTAAATTTAAAACTGATCGAAAAATAATAATGTTCTTATATGAGCGAGAGACTATTATATTATTACAAATATTAGGATGAAAGTTTCAAAAAATAATAGCTGGATCCAAGACAATTCCCGCTACGGTATTTCCTTGCAATCATGATTAACTTGAAGATGAAGACGTGTATAAACATACTACTAGTAGTGTCTAGTGGTGAAGGTGAGGCCATTTGGTATTGCAGAATGGTTAATGTCAGTGTTCTATCATTCGACAATTAAGGAATCACTGAACTAAATGGTTTCCCATAGGCGACAGTGTTAACGTTTCCGCCAAATTCACTGAATTGAAGCCTGCAGGCCATACCAGTGATGTTTACCCAGCTAGATTGACACCAGTTGATCACGAAAATGCAAGTAAAATCATAGGTCATGTGTTTACTTTTAAAAATAAATCCCCAAGTGTACGACGGGGCTATCCCACAGCCAAATTTGATCTGGACAAATCCAGAACTACAGCAGCTAGTTAAATAAATTTCCCGCTCACAAAAATCCATTACCCCATTCATTCACCAGTTTAAATTATTTAGATATTATGTACAAATCAAATAAACGCGATGTCATCCTTTAAAAAAAACGTGTCGCATGTATCAGGTGAAGGTCATTCTTCAGTTACCTTCACCTTTATGGTTCCACGGTGTACTCGCTCCCCGACTCTAGAACACATTTAGCTCCCTGATTCCTATATATATGTATATGTGTGAAACACAGCGTTTCTTATAGTATTTTATCAAAATATAGACCTTACTGAAATAAAAAATGGATTATATCGAGCAGTAGTTGTTTACTTTTCCAATATGAGGCATCCTGAAAATTAGTGTCAATCCTCAAAATAAAGCCAAAAAATTTAGATTTTTTTTTCAATTTTACTAGCTGATGCATCTCGTATAACTGAAGAATGCCCTTATATACCATACTATTACTAAATTGAAGAGGATATGTTAATATACATTTTGAGTGGGATAACTTGTCCAATTTTAAACCCTTTTCATGCAAAATTTGTCAATTTATAATAAACATTTACAAAAATTAACAGAAAATTTAAATAAAAAATACTTTAATAGCATAATAAAGCAACTATACGTCAATTTAAATATCTAAACATAATCATACAACATCAGCCACAGTCTCAGGCATGAAATTTGACCAGATGGCAGGGCATACTGTCTGTTTAACAAACCTGCCATGACAGTTTTGCACGACATTAACACTACTGGCGATGCCATCACCCCCCCCCCCCCCCGACTTGGGGTGGGACTACGGTCCCCGATAAGGCTACTGGGTGCCGGGAAATCTTAATTGGGTTAACTGCCACCTTTTCCCAATGTGGGGGGGGGGGCTAACACTACTCAAAGTTTTAGGGAGGGGGACTTTAGCCCCCCTGACCCCCTAATGGTACCTGATGTCCATGCAAAATTCCCAGATTTATCACTTTCTTTACTATCTACAGGCGAATCCATGCGTTTCTTCTTTAAATCTGTCCAAAATGTGGTCAATATCATTTGAAAAAAGAAAATATGGAATTAACAACTTATCATGGCGAGACGTGAAATTTCGTAAAATTCATATTTTTCCTATAGGAATCACTGAACTAAATGGTTTCCCATAGGCGACAGTGTTAACGTTTCCGCCAAATTCACTGAATTGAAGCCTGCAGGCCATACCAGTGATGTTTACCCAGCTAGATTGACACCAGTTGATCACGAAAATGCAAGAAAATCATAGGTCATGTGTTTACTTTTAAAAATAAATCCCCAAGTGTACGACGGGGCTATCCCACAGCCAAATTTGATCTGGAAAAATCCAGAACTACAGCAGCTAGTTAAATAAATTTCCCGCTCACAAAAATCCATTCCCCCATTCATTCACCAGTTTAAATTATTTAGATATTATGTACAAATCAAATAAACGCGATATCATCCTTTAACAACGTGTCGCATGTATCAGGTGAAGGTCATTCTTCAGTTACCTTCACCTTTAGGGTTCCACGGTGTACTCGCTCCCCGACTCTAGAACACATTTAGCTCCCTGATTCCTATATATATGTATATGTGTGAAACACAGCGTTTCTTATAGTATTTTATCAAAATATAGACCTTACTGAAATAAAAAATGGATTATATCGAGCAGTAGTTGTTTACTTTTCCAATATGAGGCATCCTGAAAATTAGTGTCAATCCTCAAAATAAAGCCAAAAAATTTAGAATTTTTTTTCAATTTTACTAGCTGATGCATCTCGTATAACTGAAGAATGCCCTTATATACCATACTATTACTAAATTGAAGAGGATATGTTAATATACATTTTGAGTGGGATAACTTGTCCAATTTTAAACCCTTTTCATGCAAAATTTGTCAATTTATAATAAACATTTACAAAAGTTAATAGAAAATTTAAATAAAAAATACTTTAATAGCATAATAAAGCAACTATAAGTCAATTTAAATATCTAAACATAATCATACAACATCAGCCACAGTCTCAGGCATGAAATTTGACCAGATGGCAGGGCATACTGTCTGTTTAACAAACCTGCCATGACAGTTTTGCACGACATTAACACTACTGGCGATGCCATCACCCCCCCCACTTGGGGTGGGACTACGGTCCCCGATAAGGCTACTGGGTGCCGGGAAATATTAATTGGGTTAACTGCCACCTTTTCCCAATGGGGGGGGGGGGGCTAACACTACTCAAATTTTTAGGGAGGGGGACTTTAGCCCCCCTGACCCCCTAATGGTACCTGATGTCCATGCAAAATTCCCAGATTTATCACTTTCTTTACTATCTACCGGCGAATCCATGCGTTTCTTCTTTAAATCTGTCCAAAATGTGGTCATTATCATTTGAAAATAAGAAAATATGGAATTAACAACTTATGGCGAGACGTGAAATTTCGTAAAATTCATATTTTTCCTATATATATGTATATGTGTGAAACACAGCGTTTCTTATAGTATTTTATCAAAATATAGACCTTATTGAAATAAAAAATGGATTATATCGAGCAGTAGTTGTTTACTTTTCCAATATGAGGCATCCTGAAAATTAGTGTCAATCCTCAAAATAAAGCCAAAAAATTTAGATTTTTTTTTCAATTTTACTAGCTGATGCATCTCGTATAACTGAAGAATGCCCTTATATACCATACTATTACTAAATTGAAGAGGATATGTTAATATACATTTTGAGTGGGATAACTTGTCCAATTTTAAACCCTTTTCATGCAAAATTTGTCAATTTATAATAAACATTTACAAAAATTAACAGAAAATTTAAATAAAAAATACTTTAATAGCATAATAAAGCAACTATAAGTCAATTTAAATATCTAAACATAATCATACAACATCAGCCACAGTCTCAGGCATGAAATTTGACCAGATGGCAGGGCATACTGTCTGTTTAACAAACCTGCCATGACAGTTTTGCACGACATTAACACTACTGGCGATGCCATCACCCCCCCCCCCGACTTGGGGTGGGACTACGGTCCCCGATAAGGCTACTGGGTGCCGGGAAATCTTAATTGGGTTAACTGCCACCTTTTCCCAATGGGGGGCGGGGGCTAACACTCCTCAAATCTTTAGGGAGGGGGACTTTAGCCCCCCTGACCCCCTAATGGTACCTGATGTCCATGCAAAATTCCCAGATTTATCACTTTCTTTACTATCTACAGGCGAATCCATGCGTTTCTTCTTTAAATCTGTCCAAAATGTGGTCATTATCATTTGAAAATAAGAAAATATGGAATTAACAACTTATGGCGAGACGTGAAATTTCGTAAAATTCATATTTTTCCTATATATATGTATATGTGTGAAACACAGCGTTTCTTATAGTATTTTATCAAAATATAGACCTTATTGAAATAAAAAATGGATTATATCGAGCAGTAGTTGTTTACTTTTCCAATATGAGGCATCCTGAAAATTAGTGTCAATCCTCAAAATAAAGCCAAAAAATTTAGATTTTTTTTCAATTTTACTAGCTGATGCATCTCGTATAACTGAAGAATGCCCTTATATACCATACTATTACTAAATTGAAGAGGATATGTTAATATACATTTTGAGTGGGATAACTTGTCCAATTTTAAACCCTTTTCATGCAAAATGTGTCAATTTATAATAAACATTTACAAAAATTAACAGAAAATTTAAATAAAAAATACTTTAATAGCATAATAAAGCAACTATAAGTCAATTTAAATATCTAAACATAATCATACAACATCAGCCACAGTCTCAGGCATGAAATTTGACCAGATGGCAGGGCATACTGTCTGTTTAACAAACCTGCCATGACAGTTTTGCACGACATTAACACTACTGGCGATGCCATCACCCCCCCCCCCCCGACTTGAGGTGGGACTACGGTCCCCGATAAGGCTACTGGGTGCCGGGAAATCTTAATTGGGTTAACTGCCACCTTTTCCCAATCGGGGGGGGGGCTAACACTACTCAAATTTTTAGGGAGGGGGACTTTAGCCCCCCTGACCCCCTAATGGTACCTGATGTCCATGCAAAATTCCCAGATTTATCACTTTCTTTACTATCTACAGGCGAATCCATGCGTTTCTTCTTTAAATCTGTCCAAAATGTGGTCACTATCATTTTAAAATAAGAAAATATGGAATTAACAACTTATCATGGCGAGACGTGAAATTTCGTAAAATTCATATTTTCCCTATATATATGTATATGTGTGAAACACAGCGTTTCTTATAGTATTTTATCAAAATATAGACCTTACTGAAATAAAAAATGGATTATATCGAGCAGTAGTTGTTTACTTTTCCAATATGAGGCATCCTGAAAATTAGTGTCAATCCTCAAAATAAAGCCAAAAAATTTAGATTTTTTTTTCACTTTTACTAGCTGATGCATCTCGTATAACTGAAGAATGCCCTTATATACCATACTATTACTAAATTGAAGAGGATATGTTAATATACATTTTGAGTGGGATAACTTGTCCAATTTTAAACACTTTTCATGCAAAATTTGTCAATTTATAATAAACATTTACAAAAATTAACAGAAAATTTAAATAAAAAATACTGCCACCTTTTCCCAATGGGGGGCGGGGGCTAACACTCCTCAAATCTTTAGGGAGGGGGACTTTAGCCCCCCTGACCCCCTAATGGTACCTGATGTCCATGCAAAATTCCCAGATTTATCACTTTCTTTACTATCTACAGGCGAATCCATGCGTTTCTTCTTTAAATCTGTCCAAAATGTGGTCATTATCATTTGAAAATAAGAAAATATGGAATTAACAACTTATCATGGCGAGACGTGAAATTTCGTAAAATTCATATTTTTCCTATATATATGTATATGTGTGAAACACAGCGTTTCTTATAGTATTTTATCAAAATATAGACCTTACTGAAATAAAAAATGGATTATATCGAGCAGTAGTTGTTTACTTTTCCAATATGAGGCATCCTGAAAATTAGTGTCAATCCTCAAAATAAAGCCAAAAAATTTAGATTTTTTTTTCAATTTTACTAGCTGATGCATCTCGTATAACTGAAGAATGCCCTTATATACCATACCATTACTAAATTGAAGAGGATATGTTAATATACATTTTGAGTGGGATAACTTGTCCAATTTTAAACCCTTTTCATGCAAAATGTGTCAATTTATAATAAACATTTACAAAAATTAACAGAAAATTTAAATAAAAAATACTTTAATAGCATAATAAAGCAACTATAAGTCAATTTAAATATCTAAACATAATCATACAACATCAGCCACAGTCTCAGGCATGAAATTTGACCAGATGGCAGGGCATACTGTCTGTTTAACAAACCTGCCATGACAGTTTTGCACGACATTAACACTACTGGCGATGCCATCACCCCCCCCCCCCCCGACTTGAGGTGGGACTACGGTCCCCGATAAGGCTACTGGGTGCCGGGAAATCTTAATTGGGTTAACTGCCACCTTTTCCCAATCGGGGGGGGGGCTAACACTACTCAAATTTTTAGGGAGGGGGACTTTAGCCCCCCTGACCCCCTAATGGTACCTGATGTCCATGCAAAATTCCCAGATTTATCACTTTCTTTACTATCTACAGGCGAATCCATGCGTTTCTTCTTTAAATCTGTCCAAAATGTGGTCACTATCATTTTAAAATAAGAAAATATGGAATTAACAACTTATCATGGCGAGACGTGAAATTTCGTAAAATTCATATTTTTCCTATATATATGTATATGTGTGAAACACAGCGTTTCTTATAGTATTTTATCAAAATATAGACCTTACTGAAATAAAAAATGGATTATATCGAGCAGTAGTTGTTTACTTTTCCAATATGAGGCATCCTGAAAATTAGTGTCAATCCTCAAAATAAAGCCAAAAAATTTAGATTTGTTTTTCACTTTTACTAGCTGATGCATCTCGTATAACTGAAGAATGCCCTTATATACCATACTATTACTAAATTGAAGAGGATATGTTAATATACATTTTGAGTGGGATAACTTGTCCAATTTTAAACCCTTTTCATGCAAAATTTGTCAATTTATAATAAACATTTACAAAAATTAACAGAAAATTTAAATAAAAAATACTTTAATAGCATAATAAAGCAACTATAAGTCAATTTAAATATCTAAACATAATCATACAACATCAGCCATAGTCTCAGGCATGAAATTTGACCAGATGGCAGGGCATACTGTCTGTTTAACAAACCTGCCATGACAGTTTTGCACGACATTAACACTACTGCCGATGCCATCAACCCCCCCCCCCCCGACTTGGGGTGGGACTACGGTCCCCGATAAGGCTACTGGGTGCCGGGAAATCTTAATTGGGTTAACTGCCACCTTTTTCCAATGGGGGGGGGGGCTAACACTACTCAAATTTTTAGGGAGGGGGACTTTAGCCCCCCTGACCCTCTAATGGTACCTGATGTCCATGCAAAATTCCCAGATTTATCACTTTCTTTACTATCTACAGGCGAATCCATGCGTTTCTTCTTTAAATCTGTCCAAAATGTGGTCACTATCATTTGAAAATAAGAAAATATGGAATTAACAACTTATCATGGCGAGACGTGAAATTTCGTAAAATTCATATTTTTCCTATAGGAATCACTGAACTAAATGGTTTCCCATAGGCGACAGTGTTAACGTTTCCGCCAAATTCACTGAATTGAAGCCTGCAGGCCATACCAGTGATGTTTACCCAGCTAGATTGACACCAGTTGATCACGAAAATGCAAGAAAAATCATAGGTCATGTGTTTACTTTTAAAAATAAATCCCCAAGTGTACGACGGGGCTATCCCACAGCCAAATTTGATCTGGACAAATCCAGAACTACAGCAGCTAGTTAAATAAATTTCCCGCTCACAAAAATCCATTCCCCCATTCATTCACCAGTTTAAATTATTTAGATATTATGTACAAATCAAATAAACGCGATGTCATCCTTTAACAACGTGTCGCATGTATCATGTGAAGGTCATTCTTCAGTTACCTTCACCTTTAGGGTTCCACGGTGTACTCGCTCCCCGACTCTAGAACACATTTAGCTCCCTGATTCCTTAAGTCAACAATGCGAGAATTCGATCGGATCAGCTTCCGTTCTGTCTAAATAATTTCTGGTCGCATGTAATGACACCTTTGACAAAACTGTGTTCATAAATTAATTTTGTCGCTGTGTACATAGTAGTATCAGTACTCACAAGTATAATCACAATTGAGGTACAATTGTAGATGCTTGATTCGTTAAAATTGTAATTTCGAAATTTGTTGCAAGAGTGAATCGTGGAATTATGACTCTGAACCCGAGTCACTGAGAACTAAGTTAGAACTTAGAAGTTAGAGTCAACGGTCAAAAGTCAGTCTGCCCTCGCCTGGAATTGGTTACATTCGCGGTCAAACAAGGCGTACAATGGTACATCCTACAACCGATACTGAACATGTACATCACTACATGTACTCACCTTGTATATCATAATATAAGCATTTTTTTCTCACCCACTGCGTGTGTTGTAATTGGTAATTCGTGGAAATAATAATCCGAGGTGGTGATTTTCAACTTTGTTTGAATAGCATCACTTGCCTAACAACCGTCTGTGAACAACGTTAATTCTGATTGGTTAAGACAAACGCGATCATCCAATCGCTAAATAGGTGACTCGGAAAGACGATACCAAGAGTTCAATAGGGCATGTCAAAGGTCATCTATTTTTAAGAAACAAATTTTCAAAGGAACGGTATTGCAATTCAGCTCTCCCAGCGTCGAGTGTGCGCGCCCAGTACACCCAGAGCCCTCTTCGGGCTGGGCCTTCGGCCCAGGCCTACGTGGGCTTATTAATTGATAGAAGCTTTTCCGGAAATAGGTCTTCAGTTCATATCTATTATTTTATAACCATGCAACTATTTAAAATTTGTTATTTAAAGAGATGATCCATCTTTAATCAGCAGTTTAGCAGCATAGCACCGCTAGAATCGAGATGAAATTCCATCTTCATAATTTTAGCATATATTAGCAGTTTAGCAGCATAGCACCGCTAAAATCGAGTTTGAAACTCTCGTTTCTTACTGTTTTCATTAACTAGCAGTTTAGCAGCATAGCATCGCTATAGAATCGAGTTTGAAACTCAATGATCTTCCTTTGTTCATTAATTATCAGTTTAACAGCATATCACCGCTAGAGTTTGAAATTTCATTTGTATCATTAATTAGCAGTTTAGCAGCATAACACTGCTATTTGAAATTCTATTTTCATAATTCTTGCACGTTTTAGCAGTTTTGCAGCATAGCACCGCCAGAATAGAGTTGAATCTCCATGTTCTTAATTCTTTCATGACCTTGACTTTTATACGTGACCTTGACATTTCAAGGTCACCTTGGAAATGTGAAAATATCGAACTTTACAAGTCTTTCCATAAACCAATGGTAAACTTTTCGGTAGTTATTAAATTATTCACGATACATACTATTTAATGTCAAATTTCCAAATATCCGATTATTAGCCATTGTTGCCATGGAAACTCAAATTTACCAACTTTGTCCCAATTGGATATTCCTAAATAAAAGATATTCTAACGCAGTAGATTTTTAACTATCCAGTGTACCAAAAGACAGCTGTGTTGCAACAAGTTCACACACACTTGCATATATTATGACAAGTTATGCTGTGATTTTTTGTCTCAACAATCTATATAAATATCCCAAGTTATGTCTTGTTGTACATAAAAATGTTGTCGCCACATATTTCAAATTGCTATAGTTTCTAATGCATATATCGATATCCATTCAAATGAACCTTCCCATGGAGCCTGAATTCCGGAATTTATAAAATAGTGTTGGTGATTGCTATTTGTAATAAATAGTAACAAGGACAGTCGAAAATGTGTCTGCTAAATGATAAAAATCCAGAATTTTAACAATGACCTTGACCTTTATACGTAACCTTGACATTCTAAGGTCACCATGGATATGTGGAAATGTCGGCCATTACAATTGTTTCTATAAACCAATGTAAACTTTTAGGTAGTTATTAAATTATTCACGATACGCACTATTTAATGTAAAATTTCCAAATACCCAATTATTAGCCATCGTTGCCATGGAAACACAAATTTATCAAATTTGTCCCAATTGGATTTTCCTAAAATATTGATAGTCTAATGCAGTACATATTCAGCTATCCAGTAAACTAAAAGGCATTTGTGTTGCAATTAGTTCCGGGTTGACCACATTTTTCGGCTAGATCGCCTGTACTATATTAGTTGCGCGTGAACACTACCCATCAGATGTACTCGTCAAAATGTTTTTATCTTGATGTTATAATTTTGTCCCTTTGCGATTTTCGGTGGAATTTTCTTAAAGTCTCAACCCACCCGACTCGCATCCTCCGTTCGGCAGGTTACATTTAAAGTATGGCGGTCAAGCTTTCGGGGCGTGCATAGAATATCCCAATGTACCTGCTACGGCATTACCTTGCTCTTTAATTAGCCCGTTTTGATTTGGTGGGAAGAATAGGGGCAATTTTTCCGTTCCCCGTATAGCGGAAAGACTTCAGAGGAAAAAACGTTTAAGATGTATATTTGGGTCCGAATCACTCCTCCCATTCGGAATATGTGATAAAAAAAATAATAGGGCTGAAACAACATCGGTTTATTCATCCTGGTGTATAGTGTGTCCTTTTACTCAGAATATGGCAGGATTGTTCCAACCCTTGAATTTATAGGTGGCTTGGAGAGTATATACATGTCCACTGTATATTCCATTATATGTCCAATAAATATATACAAAATACTACATGTACTCTTAACATCGCAGCATGGACATCATGTTGCTCAGCTTGTTATTGTTATGGCGAGCTGGGTCACATATGTCGTCCAACAAATACGAATATGGCCCATTAATATGCAGACAAGAGCCGATTTGTGATTTACGGATAAACGTCTTGTAAAGTTTGTCAGTTACTGTACGATGACGGTGGTTTCTATATGCAGTGGGGTGATTTGTGGGTGGAATGATTCAACTGCACGATACATATTTGACGCCCGACACAAACTGATATACATTATTACTCTTTGAGCAGATAAGAAAGGAATATGTTTGAGTCACGTTCTGTACGAACCCAGTGTTTACACTTTTGTAAATCAATCGGGACGTACGGACGGGCATGCTGATTACTATATTCCTCCCAAATATATCGAGACGACCCCCCATAAAGTGAAATATACACCATAACGGCCACACTCAAGATTATATCATATATTGTTATGAGTGAAACGATGTTATACATCTGAATTATCATGTTTGTGTGTAATTGTATTTTATGTTCATTTTGTGCAATACAATTATATGGGGAGAGAGACCCTTTGTAAGTTGCAAAACTTATGTCTCAATCCCGTTGCGTTATTATGCAATAAAATACGTTTTGCACTAAGAAGGGAATGCCCAAAATCTTGTACACCATCTCGCTGTTATAGCATTGATAAACGCCTCGAATATATTGTTATGGATTAGTGACATGTGTGATATGTATGAACGTAAGAAATGTTTTGTATTCAATGCAATACTATTAAAATAAGACAGAAGGATCGAAGTGACTTAGTCGGACAGGTGTGTAGCATAATGTCATACGAAGCACTTCGGATATATGCTGCAGCTGGTTCCGTTTAAAAAAAAACTCGAATGTGTAAAAAAAATGCACGGATTTGGAAATGTAATGTCAGTGACGGTTGTTCCTGCGTACAGTGAAATGATTTTCCGTTAGAACAATCCGACTGCACGTAGAAATCACTGACGCCTAGCAATCACTGACACAAATTATAATGCCCATTACGTGTTGTTATACATTTAGTTATATGAATTAAATTATTTTGTGAACAGTGAAATACTGTAACAACGATTACATATTAATCAAGTAATTGCTCATGTTTCTGTTGTTGACGTTACTGGGCCGATGCACGAACACAATTGCATGAAATACGTATAGACACATATTTTCCGACGGCATATGCATTGAAAAGAGTCATATCATGACATATATTACGTACATGGAGAATGAACGCGACTGGTTTAGAGAGCGTCCTGCGTTATTCTTCTGCATAATGGGACAGTCCATTAATTTCTCACGTCTCCATGAAATCATTATATTCACCAGAATGAGATAAAGGCGAATATTTGTATAATTGAAGATGTACTATACTCCAACTCTCGCATTGTAGAAATATCACAGATATGTCACATACGAGCCAGTTAACTAATACTGAAGTTATCAATCAGAAACCATATATCGGACGCACGGACGGACATGCTGATCACTATATTCCTCCCAAATCCATCGAGACGAACCCCCCCCCCCACATAGAGTGAAATATCCACCGTTATGGTCACACTCAAGATTATATAATATATTGTTATAAGTGAAACGATGTTATACATCTGAATTATCATGTGTGTGTGTAATTGTATTTTATGTTCATTGTGTGAAATACAATTATTAGGGGAGAGAGACCCTTTGTAAGTTCCAAACTTGTGTCTCAATCTCGTTGCGTTATTATGCAACAAAATACGTTTACATTAAGAAAGGAATGCCCAAAATCTTGTACATCATCTCGTTGTTAGCATTCGTAAACGCCTCGAATATATTGTCGTGGATTAGTTACATGGGTGATATGTATTAACGTAAGAACTGTTTTGTCTTCAATGAAATACTATTAAAATAAGACTATAGGATCGAAGTGACTTAGTCAGACAGGAGCGTAGCCCATTGCGTGTTGTTATACATTTAGTTATATGAATTAAATTGTTTTGTGAACAGTGAAATACTGTAACAACGATTACATATCAATCAAGTAATTGCTCACGTTTCTGTTGTCGACGTTAATGGGCCAAAGCACGAACACAATTACATGAAATACGTATAGACAATTTTTTTCAGACAGCATATGCATTCACGGTGAATACATATACGATACCAACCCACCACCAACACCCAGCTTTGGCAAAGGACACCATTCCTATACGTAATTCTCAGCATTTTTGTGAAAATTCAGATGTTACATTTATTCCTTGCATTTCTCCACAATGACATCACATAACTGTATTTGTATGCTTATCACTGTCTTCCTCGTGCATGTGTTTATTTCATGTTCGGCAAAAAAGTGGTAATGGCCCTGTACGTGTGGATATTGTTTAATATGGTAACATTTCTTATCTGGAATGCCACGGACATAATGTCAAGCGCCCTATACTTGAGTAGGACACTAAATCGGATAGAAGCTGATCTGGTGGGCATAAGTGAGCACTGGTTATATCAGAAACATATCAATTTTCTAAATTGTATCCATAATAAATATTCATATCACGCCGTTTGTGATGCTTCTCAACGTTTGCCAATGCAACGCGGTCGGCCCAAAGGTGGTTGTGCAATACTTTATAACAAGGATAAATATGAAGGTAAAATATCAAGTATTGATATAGACGACGACCGTATAATTGGTGTTCAAATACAACTTTCAAATACATCATACATGTATGTGTTTCAAGTGTATCTTCCATCCTCAAATTATACTATCCAATTTTATCGAGATTACATAGCTATTTTGAAAAGTCTTTATGATGCCTATATTGTGCTTGGTGAAGTGGTATTCATGGGCGATTTTAACGCTACAACTTACAAACACGATGATCGTGGAAAAGAATTCAAGTCTTTCGTCGAATACGCATCATTTTTATCAGCCAATGAGTTTGTAAATTCCAACATGAGGCTCAACACCTATGTGCCAAAAATGGACTGTCCTGGTTCTGTCATTGATCACATTCTAATATCAAAACACAAACAGAACGATATTATATATGCCAATGTAATTGATGATGATGCTCTAGATTTCTCAAATCATCGACCGGTATTAGCGTCAATAAAGTACAATGTTAACACGGAAATACCTGTGTCTGTCCGTAACCAAAGATGTAATTGGAAACTATGTTCCTCTAATGCAGCATATCAGCTTCAATACCAGTCCGATATAGCACTGAGGCTTCCAGATAAGAATGTCAATAGTCGTCGAGATCTTGACAACTATTATGACACTTTAATTGAATGTATAACTACATCATCAGATAACAATATTCCTCAACGTAAATTCAAACAATTTCTAAAACCGTATTGGAACAATCATTTGAAGAGTCTTCACAATTCTATGAACTACTTTAGATTAATCTGGATATCAGCAGGACGACCACGTGACTGCCAAAATGTCAATTACCGTGACTATAAAGATGCAAAATGTTCTTTTCGGAAAGCTCATAGAAAATATACTAGATCATACATGGATACATTCAATGCTGAAGTCGATAATTCGGCAGAGGTAGATCAACAAACGTTTTTTCGTCTCTTTAACTCAAATCGTAAAAGTCGCAACTCTTTGTCTAGCTCTATTTTTAAATATAACGGTAACATACTGAGGAATCCATCCGAAATTGACGGTGCATGGGCCTCATATTATGAGTCTATTTTTTCATTTCCAATTGAGAGCTCAGAATTCAACGATTTACACTTTATTGAAACAAATTCCTTCATCACACGAGAGTTATCAAAGTCGGACGTCAGCCCAATAGATAATATAGTCATGTACACCGTCACATCTCAAGAGATTAACTCACTTTTTAGACTCATATCTCTAAATAAAGCTGCTGGTTGAGATAATATCAGCAATGAACATATCATTTTTGGTGGCGACGTCCTGTCAGGCCATATCGCCTATCTATTTAACCAGATATTCTTTCATGAGTACATTCCCATAAATGCTAAACGAGGAGTGATATTTTCCCTGCATAAAGGTGGTCGGAAGCCGAAGGATGACTTTGATAGCTACAGAGCCATTACACTTTTGCCGACATTATACAAGCTCCTTGAAAGAGATATCTTAACTCGATTGCAAGTTAATGCCCCCAAAACTCTTGAAACTCATCCGTTACAAAACGGATTTCAAAAGGGGGTGAGTTGTTTGATGTCTTCCTACCTGGTTTCCGATTGCATTTCTTACACGACCGAAAAGAAAAGTAAACTGTATACATGTTTCCTGGACGTTTGGAAGGCCTTTGATACAGTTTGGATTAATGGCCTTCTTCTCAAATTGCACCAACGCGACATTCGAGGTAAAACACTAAGACTTTTCAACACCTTACTTAATGGAATCAAATGCATCACTTTATTCAAGAATTCGACTTCTAAATGGATAGATATTTGCCATGGAACCAGGCAGGGAGGCACAATATCACCTTTTCTCTATGATTTATTCATTGACGAATTATTAAACATACTAGATGAGTCCGGATTTGGTCTACACATGCACGACATTAACTGCTCTTTTGTAACACATGCTGATGATATGGCATTATTCTCCTTAACGAAGCTTGGTCTTCAATCGATGTGTAATTTATGTGTACAATACAGTAATAAGTGGAGATATCGCTTTAACCCAATGAAAACACACGTTATCGTCTTTAATGAAACAGACAATGAAGCATCTAAAGCGAAAAGATGTTGGCACCTTGGAAAAAGCCAAATAATGGAAACAGATGAAGTAACACATTTGGGGATACCTCTCAATAAGTCCCGCTTGATGAGCTCTTTCGTAGAAACCATTGTTGATAAAATCAGATCAGTTTACTTTATGTTGTCCAATTGTGGCGTGTACTCAGGTGGTTTGACACCTATTAGCTCTAAGAAAATTTATGAATCAATAGTTTTACCTAAAGGGTTGTACGGTTCAGAAATACTCGCCGGTCTAAATTCAACAGACTATAATCGCCTTGAAAAAATTCATAGGATGTGTTTGAAGCACATCCAAGGTTTCCATACAAGAACCAGAACTGATATGGCATTGGGTTTCATAGGAATGACACCACTGCGTGTTTACATTGAACGTAGAGTTTTATCACTATTATGTGCATTATGTCATGTTTCTCCTTACAAGAGAGTGAAAGAAGTATTCATATGTCGTCTAATAGATGCATTGTCTGGTCTTACTTGTTCACAATCATTTTGCAATAATGCTTTATATGTTTCAAATCAGCGTAATTTGACAGAACATATTGTGTCTTTTATAGACACGTCCACCTTTATGAATAAATCAATGTGGAAAGAACTTATTAAAGTTTCAGAAGTATCCAATCAACGTGACTGGGATAATAGAGTATCATCCGACACCGAATTTTCACGTTTTTTTGCGATCCATCCAGCACCTGTTCTTTCTAATCTATGGCGCATTTGTCATAAGCATCCTCGCGATAAACATAAATATGTGCTTGTTGCGCAACTTATATATTCATCAAATAACAGACTTACTCAATGCAACAAATGTGAAGCGACCATATCGGATCTAGCCGAGCATCTCGTGGAATCATGCAGATTTCTCACATCTATACGAAACAATATATGGTATGATATCATAAATATATTCGGAATTTCATTTTATCACGTACTAGATAACATGAGCCGGAGCAAATTATTCATGTGTTTTTGGGTCATATGCCCCTCACATTAGAACCATTCGTCGAAGACAAGCTTGAATATGTGCAATTTTGTATTAACGCTACTTACCCACTGTGGTGTCGATGGTCGGATAATGTATGTCAGGATTTATATGTCGCACGGTAACATTTGCCACATTCTCCGCTGTTACGACTGAAGGTCTATCCGCTATATATATAAATCAACAGTTTTGTGGAATCTGGTTTGTTAGTCCAGCCCGAGTACACCGGAACACTGAATGATTTGGGGCAGCTGTAGACCACAATGGGGGCACACATATATGCATTCCTGCGGCTTGCACAACTCCTTATACATCAAGTGTTCCGGTGTGTCTCCGGGGGGTTTTGCATGCCAGGTTCACAGTTTATAGAAACGCAGAATCGTGAATATAAACTTCTTTTTTTTTCTTCATTGCATTACATGTTAGTCTGTAAATATTTATTGCTTATTCCATGTATGTTTTTTTTTGTTCAGTTATACTCTCCTGAATTGGAGGAAATAAAGATATATATTAATTTCTCATGTCTCTATGAAATCATTATATTCACCTGAATGAGATAAAAGCGAATATTTGTATACTTGGAGATCTACTATACTCCAACTCCAAATACCACGGACATGTAACATACGAATCAGTTAACTAATACTAGAGTTATCAATCAGAAACCACATCGAACGGACGCACGGACAAACATGCTGATATACGATATTCCTCCCAAATCTATCGGGAACAATTATATATATATACTAGCCGGTGAGCCCGACGTTGTCCGGGCTATTCAAAAACCAAATTTCAAGTCGATAGCTCTACCAAGCCCGACGTTGTCCTATTCAAAAACCAGATTTCAAGTCGATAGATCTGGTCTGCGCATGCGCGAAGCTGGCGTCGCACGGGCTCGGCGACCCGATAAAATTCGTATCCGGAGCAAGATACATTCACATACCAAACTTCAAGTCGATAGCTCCACCCTTCACATACCAAACTTCAAGTCGATAGCTGCATCGGTTTCGGAGATCTCGTCTGCGCATGCGCGAAGCTGGCGTCGCACGGGCTCGGCGACCAGATAAAATTCGTACCCGGGGCAAGATACATTCACATACCAAAATTCAAGTCGATAGCTCCACCCGTTTCCGAGATCTCGTCTGCACATACGCGAAGCGGGCGCCGCACGGGCTCGCCAATACGACAACGTCCACCGCCTGGTCAAACTACACACACGTACCAAGTTTCGTCCCGATCGGTCGAGAATCGTAGATTTGTATAAATGACAAACAAACAAACAGACAGACAAACAGACAGAGGTCTTCAAAATATATATGAGATATATTGATGAACGGACGGACATGCTGATTCCAGTATACCATCCCCACCCCACCCACAAGTGGTTGCAGGGGTATAATACAGGTAATAATTCTAAAATAAATGGTACCTGAACACTCCATGCACATCACTCCGAAAATATCCATCCCATTCTCATAAGCCTTGCTTCACATGGGCAGATAAGTGTTTTGAACAAGCACATAACATGAACCGTGATCAATGAACGTTCGATCCGAAGAATAAAATGAATGATAAACACCAGCACACACGGCGTATGAACGTAACCGAACAGAAAAGAGCGTTCCCTGCATGGTAGGAATAATTAGCATTTGTTTCACGTTTGCCTTTTGACAAAATTTAAATGACGGCGTACGAAAATAACAGTGGTGTTTTACTTAAGTGAAATTATAAAGGAAGTCATTTACATTTTGGCAGACATATACTAACGGAAAGAATTGAATGTACATTTGCAGTATTCTACTATTCATAAAAATATACGAATTATTGTTACGAAAGTGATGATGTTTGCATTTTTCTATGTGTTTATCGTTGTTATCGCAAACGAAATATTTGGCTATACGTCGTATTTACGTTAGTACATGTATAAGTATACATCGTATAACTAAGGCTTGTTTGGTCCCATTAATGTAATGTTTGTATTTTGTTTGGTTGTATTTGAGATGCAGTGCATTGAAGATGCGAAATACGATACACAAGTGAAATGTGCGAAAGGCAGAAAACTCATGGCACACTATACACGTTAAAATGATAATTTAGCCCACACCATGGGCAGCAACATTTACGAATATGTGGGTTTATATTCAAATCCAAGTTATTTGCTTTATAACAGATTCGATTTGTATTCATACCAATATACCAGTCTGGAAATGGTTGTTGGAATTCGGTGATGGTTCCCAGGTAGAGGCCGCGAGACCAGCGTGTGATACGGCTTTTAATGTCGGATACTTTCAGAGGAGTTGCGGTCGTTAGCAGATCAGCGCAAAAATGCGAATTTCCAGGACCAACAACTCTGGTGTTTCTAATCGGATTTTAAAATTTCGTTTTGCTGTATGATCAACTTCACTCATGGAATGCGCATACCTTAATAGACTACTTTCGTTAAGAATTTTTTTTTTTTTCGAAATATTTGCCCCTACCCCAATGTAAAAATATATGACCGACCCTGTCCAGTTTTTGTTTTCGCAATGAACTGGCAACTACCAAGAGGACTGCGAAAACCGAATTCGGTTATCTACAATTATACAAAAGAACAGCTGAGTACAACCAATTTGAGGTTTGACTATTTATGGGCGGTAACTCCTCAGGAAAAGCTCGGACACAAGTTTTGATGCCGTTGGTCTGTAGGGCATATCGAGTTGTGCATACGGACCAATTTTCTATGCTCTGCTCCTTATAATTTCCGAGATAATAAAATGACATGTTTTCGTATAAGGGGAGATAACTCTGCGAAGAAAGTGCGGACAATATTCGTTATGCGACTAAGGCATAAAACTCATTTGCCCCAACATACTTACCAACTTTTAGTTTTCTACTGCTCATACTTTCCGAAATAAAGTGATTATAAAAGTGTGGAGTATTTTAATAATAATAATAGTGAAAAATAATGTTTTTTTAAATTTCATTCCGTAGCGAAGCGTTCTGGGGACATCGCGATACCTCCATTTACAGTATCCCTCAGATGCCTACGTTCCCTAGAGATTTCACGGTCTTCCTCCAATTAGTTTCTGAGTATTTTCAATAAAACGGAAAACGGCCCCAATAGAAAAACAATATACTTCCTTGGTTACACAATGGAAGTATAATTAGCCCCGATTGAACATACCACTAACGGATTGTCAAACTATTGCCATATAATGCATGTCGCACGCATATGGACGCATTTGACACAACATCAATATCGCACGATTGGTACGAAATATATAAACAAAATCGCTTGCGCGAGTTACTGTTGCCGTATATCGGACGAGTGCAAAGGCGTAATGATCGCACGATCTGTCAAATACAAATTGGTATCTTTACGCGACGTATGCAAGTACAGTATGTCATATACCAGGGGCCAATAACACACATATGCGGGGCTGTTAATCACACGCTGGAATGGCATATTCAAACTGACCCTTCCCCACAAGTGTCTCTACATTCATGCATTATGGATGTTGCTTAACACAGTTTCTTCAATGAAAGTGCCAAATATATATAATGATTTAAACTCATAGATTTAATCACAAAACCTGGAAATTGTATATATACCGGTACACACAACTGATTGTGTGTCTTCCTGTCGTCAGTTTACTATACGAGTACAAATGCGCAAAGATAGCAAACTTTTCTGCACGAACAGTGAAATACCTCATGTGCTATTCTGATGGGATCGCAGAAGTTTCATAAATTTGGGACCATAGCACTGATGCATGTTCTTTCTTTGAGTGTCTAATAGAACATAACAATTGCTATTTGCAGTCATGTTTCATGAACTTATAAAGCAAAAGTAGTACATGTACCCTGATGAATGTAAGGCAAAATTATAGTAAATATTTGTATAACATTATCCACTCTAGACTCACACATTTACAATTAACATATACAAGTAATAAATACATGTACTAATTAATTTAATTTAGTTTTTTTCAAATAACGTTCCACACCAAAGTGAGAGTCACTCGTATTCGAAGTATAAGGAATGCACTAAAAAGGGTCATTCTTTTTTATTGATACATATGTAACCTTCATATCACCTTCATTGTTCTGTTGGATTGAGTGTATTTGGTGTTACAACTTATTGAAGGGTCAGTAAGTTGGCATAATAAGATCATGTTTTTTATTTTGAAGTTTTATGACTTTACAAGTCTTATAATTTATCTGCAAGTTTGCATAACCTTCAATCAACACAAACGTTTAACTGAGAAGTCAACCCATTTTTGGTGGCGGTAACATAGGTTTGGTGGGGAGGCCCAATCACAATCAGATTGGCCTATTTGTATCCTACCCTTATTCCATTCAATAAACCCATTCTATATATAGAGGATCTCACATGAGTTTCTATTTTATACGGAATCTTATCAACCGAGTTAACTAAATTCGATTTGAGCCGAAGTTCATCAAGGCTAAAATAGAATTTAGTGGACTATGTTGATAAATTACGTATAAACTAGAACGAGCTTGGGATACCTTTTATCACATGATCAAATAAATGTGAAGCAACGCGAAGTATTCATCGAAGACAACTACTAGTATCATAAACTTCAGCAGTCGCAAGTCATTTAGGCCTAAATAATGGCGTGACGTCATCGCACGAGCTAGTATTACACGTGTGTCTGACCAATAATTATTAACCTCGTTTTGTTGGTTTATTATGTGATAAAGTTTGATATTAAAAGTTCGTTTAATAACAGGAAATAGTGCGAGGTGACCCTTGACTTCCGGTCTGTCGTCTATTTACACTCCGTATATTATGCCTTCCAATATTTTTCCAACCAGCTATTATCATGAAGAGTTTGAAAAGTTATGTCATTATATATACACCATTACATACATCAAAGTGTCTTTATTTATCTGGGACTATTTCTTACACGCACAAACAACGCACAGTTACATGAACAGTCATTGCATGTCTTATAGAAGCCGATGTTAGTTTAGCGTCCCATTAGTTGATTTAAGTAGGTTTTGTCGAGGCTTTAGATCATGTAATAAATATAATCTATAACTCGTCCCCAGGGTATAGTCTCTAGCGGAATTTACAAAACTCGTCCACTACATTAGGTCTGGACCTCAGCAAAGGCTCGTCCAGATCTAATTTTCTGGACTCAGTTGTAGATCCTCTCTTTATTGCACACGCTGATCCCCTGGAACATGACAAATGTGGCAAGAATGAAAAAATACCAACCGGTATGATGGCGGTATCTCATTCTAATAACAATATTGCTTGTTGGTGAATCTGGATTTATTTCAAAATAATATGATCATATTGTTGGCACCAATAGTTTATTAATCAGAAGGCAATCACATCACCCGGGAGTCTTCATGTCTTTTCATTACACTTTCTGTTAGACCTGCATGTACAGGCACCTTCAAGTATAAATCATTGCACTTTCCAAACGTAATAGAACAAGATTTACATTCTCCAGAATTGAAGCAGTGCATATCTTCCTTAGAACAAGTGGATCAATACCCTGTACTTTCATAAGATGTTTTGCACTGAATAAATAACTACACATCAGCTTGCTGCAGTGAATTCCTTTGTGACCTCAGGTCAAGAATCACTATACCGCGTACACATACATTAATGACCAAAGTAATTGACCACTTAACCACAGCAGAATTATGGGTACTTTTTCAGGATTTAGTCGGAAATATGGCTTGTTGCCATTCATCGGAAAGCTCTCGGCGAGAGCTTTCCAATGAAAGGCAACACGGGGTCAATTACTTTGGGCATTTCTGTATTACACATGTATGACCCCACCCCAAAAGTATCCATTGCACACATGGCTACCTCCAATATAATTTAGAATAGATGATATATTTTCTGTTATCCTGTTTTCTCATCATTTCCTTCTACTAGTAGTATTATAAGTAAGCTGAAATTGCAAGTTATTAAAAGTTTGTATCCTTGATGTTGATATTATTGTCTTTGGGTGTGAAGAACATTCCACCACGAGATACCACAGAAAATACTGATTTGACATTTGTGTTATCATAGTCACGATACAACAGTTCCATTTAATATCTGATTGTGAATTTTAATTTTACACCTGTCCAAGGAAATTGTCTCATACCTTTTCAAAATGTATTCAGAACCAGTAAATGTCAGATCACAGAGTTGAACTTCTGATAGTTGATATAGTTGATGTGTGATAAGCAGGATGTAGATCAAAAATATCCCTGAAAATAGAAAATAAAACACTTTAAGTATACAATAAATGTGTTCCTGCTCGAGATGATTGGAGTGTAGTCACCTTGAATTTTGAGGGTAATTTTCGGGCAATAAATTATGTGTGTACGTAAATCTAGCGTCTAAATATTACATGTTGTTCACTGAAAGTAAACCGGTATACATTGTGAAAACCACAATAACTACAGAAAGTGCAATTTCTTCATCTGACGTGGCAGGCAGGCTCGTGCCTCTCATATTTTCGTGCAAAAAAACAAAACATAAACAACACAAGATTTTCCCGCAAGTGTGTCAATTTTCGTTAATAGTATGGCATCTGGACTCGCTAGTGATGGATATGCATCTGATATGGACAAGACTGCTGGTACAGGTAGTAATCCCCTACCAGAATGTGGTAACAAGTTGACACTTCGCCTTTCGATCAACACTGATCAACGCTCAACGAGAATACGCTCATCAGCCCCAGGGTTTAAGCTGCCTGAGCTTGGCGAGTATGACAGTGATTCTTCATTACTTTCACAAGATAAATCCACCAAATCTAAAGTCAAACATAGAACCACTAGGAAAAACACTAATTCCACTTCTGCTATTGTTGAATCTTCTGAATTCCAAAACATGTGCCAGTCATTAATCATTCCTCAACTGCAGCAAAGTCTAAAGGAGTTGAAACCAAAATTGTTGGAATTGTTAACTCTGCGATCAAAGATGCAGTAGACATAGCTATGAGTGGTATTCCTAATGCTGTAAAGTCTTCAGTTAATAAAGTTGTTACTGATTCTCTAAAGGATGTGTCTGCAACGAAAATTGATATCAACCAGTTAAAATCTCTTAACCATCAACTCATGAAAAAGATACATGACTAGGAGAGCAAACTTGAACATAATTGCCAGGACAGGGTATAGTGACTGGAGCAGCATGGTAGAGGTAATAGCCTGAGGTTTCTGAACATTCCACTTAATGATGACACCCAATACCAGTGGAAAATTCCTAGCAGAAAACTGATTGTCAACTTCTGCAAAGACAACTTGGGCCTCGAAATTAAACCCACTGCCATTGATAAAGTTCACCCCCTGAGTAGAATAAGAGAACTTCCAAGTAAATTCAGCACTCCAGCCTCTGATTCCACTGGACCACTTGATGCACATAAGATTCGTGTTGTTAATGTTATAGTTAGATTCAAAGACTGGTATGTGAGGAAAAGTATATTCGACTCCAAGAAAATGATGAAAGGGAAAGACCTCACACCTAAACGCCAGGAGATCGTGAAAATTCTTTGCTGGCTACAAGTATGACAAGAAAATGGACTCATTCTGGACTGCTGAGGGGAAAATAGTCTTCAAATTAACTGCCAATTACAATAAACTCATGATCAATGTGAAAGAGCTTGCCAAAGATCAGATCAACACAGCCATTGCCGAACAAGATAGATAAAGTGACAAGTAAAGGTCCCAAATTGACCACATTGGTGTATTTGATACAATCACTGTATATAATATGCATTAACTAGTCAACTAATATATATGTAACCTACAGCCAAAGAAAGCAAAATGCAGTTGGGCTTCTCTATCGTCCCTGTTTAGAATATACTGAGCCATAGAGATAAGTTTCTTCTTACCTTGTTCTAAAACAAAAAATATAGGTAGAAATTGTGTGGGGGTGTAATCAAAACAAAACAAAACAAAATCAACCCAAAGTCTTAATATGAGGTTATTTCCCAATTAAAAAATAAATTAAAAAAAGAGTATAAAGTTGATACGAAAACAACTGAACATAATTACAGATTAATTTCTTACTACTATAAAATAAAAAAAAATAAAAAACAATCATAAGGAAAAACAATTACCCCACACACTAACCCAACCTGCATCTAGCTTTCTTTGACCAAGCGGTACAGTGAAATGTATCCCATCTTTTATAGAAATGCTGATATATATTTGGAACAAATCTGCACATTTTCCACGAGTCACAGATATATATGTATCGGCTAAATTTCCATTAGTAGTAACATCCATCTTCTGTTATCATCAGATTGACAAATTAACAGCACTGTGAAAGGTAACTCGCTGTTGTCGTTCCACTCGTTTGTGAACCATACGAAAAGTGACCAGTGAACTGGGTCTGCATATGACCCACATTCCCTGATGTTCTGATACAGTCCGAGCAAAATAGGCGAAATGATAGGCCCACACATTATCTGTACCCGTACTTACTTTGAGTCTGGCACGAGGGGCTGTTATTTAAGCTTGAACAATGCGGAGTCAATGGACGACTTCTGGTCTGGATTAAAAATTATTTATCTAACAGGACACAAAGAGTAATAGTTGGACAAACATTTTCGAGTCCCCTGCAACTGAAAGCAGGAGTGCCCCAAGGATAAATCCTTGGCCCATTCTTCTTCCTAGTTTTTATAAATGATATACATGAGAATTTAATATCTTTCACGCGTACATGTATGTACGCCGACGACACGTGTTTTACCTCATTCGAAGACGCTAGTACCTTATGTGAACATAACCGGCAAACAGATGTAGAAAGTATATCTTTGTGGTCCAAACAATGGCTGGTACAATTCAACTCTTCCAAGACAAAAAAAATAAATTTTACCTTTTCATCTAATTACAATACTCTAAGTGTCGCAATGGACGGTCAGTTAATAGAGCAGGTGGACACACATAGACATCTTGGTGTGTTACTTCAGTCTAACCTCAATTGGGACAAGCAAATAGAAAATTTGTGTGGACGCTTAAGATCTCGCCTATCGCAATTGAGACGATTGGAATATATGTACAAAACCTTTATTTTGCCGCTTATGGATTACGGAGATGTAATTTGGGCTCACGCACCGAACCCTCTTCTTGTACTGCTTGATCGGATACATTACGATACGGCTCGAATTGTTAGTGGGTTAAATAAATCTGTTTCGAATGAAAAACTCCTCACTGAACTAGGATGGCCTACACTTTACACCAGACGCGAACACCATAAATTTAAACTTGGCAGAAAATAATTCTTGGTAAAGCTCCCAATTACCTGAGTACACTTTTGCCGACCTTTACTAAAGATCAATCTACCTACTCACATCGATACCCATTATTATTCTTACAGAAACGCAACAATACAGAAAAAATTTAAATCGACCTTTCTGCCTGAGATGGTAATTAAATGGAATGCAGTGGTAATAAATGGTTCATCTGATCGCACCAAAACCGACATATTGAAATTAATGTATGACAAATTGCTTATATTTCCCCCAAAACCGCCGCCATACTTCAATTCAGGCTCTCGCAAATGGAACATCGTGCACACCAAGCTACGGTATAATTGCAGCGATTTAAATTTTGATAAACTTGAAAACTATATCTCTATTACAGCCCACTGTCAATGTGGGTTTTATATTGAAGACGCCTCGCATTTTTTCTTCCAGTGCCTGTTATTTGAAGAGAGTCGCTTAATATTCCTCCAATGCCTTTGGCTAAATGGAATGTTCGTTGATAGGGTTGAAGATATCCCCTTTGGTCAAAGCAACCTATCCAATACCTTAAATGATAAATTGTTTCGCAATACGAAAACTTTCAGTGCATCATCGGGTAGATTTCATTGACGGAAAATCTTCAAAATCCAAATAAGCCTATATCTTCATACATTTCCCATATTGCCATCAAAATACTCGGCTCAGCTCGCCATAGGACCTACATCCCATCCTTGATATATGTCTACTCACTTTATACCTCACCCTCATTCTCGACCCTCCTCGTTTTAGGTACTACATTCCAACTATAAGCTAACATTGAGTCCTACATAATTCAATATACAATTAATAATTTGCGTTTCAATATTGTTAAGGGAGAGGAGCAATATTCTAAGTTGAATAACTTGTGCTCCCATCCCTTTTGATTAACTCATATCTTATTTCAGATTCTAATTTGTTAAATGTATTATATAATGAGGGTCAAATAAATTATGTTCAAACAAACAAAATACAATAAATGTCAATAATATAAACACAATAGTCAATACAGACATGATTTTAACAAGTGTGGTTGCACAACTAATCAATTGTTCAAGTGTATGCTGCATTGTAAGTACTATGGCTTCTTTTCAGGGAGTTTGAACTGTTAAATAAAAGGAACGACTTGCAGTCCTTTTTTATGCCGAGCTGTTTGAATTACCGGGTACAACCATGTCAATTTTACTGACATCTAATTTAAAGCCATTGTTTTCAACATTAAACATAAACAGTAGCAACTACTAGCTGGGATACCAGGAGTTTGCTTTCATGAGGGTTAATTACAAGCATACAAGTCATCTAAGCTAATTATTGGTGTCTCTTTGATTTACCTGGGGTAAACTCCACCTATTCCATGAGATACCTGGGAAAGTTTTCCCTACATATATTCTAAGCTGATGATAAACGCTCTTTATTGATAATTATTAGTGCCACTTTAAAATCATCTGAGAAACACAGCACCTATCCCACGGCAATCCCTGGGTCACGTTACAATACCCATGTGTATTAATTTTCCTACATATATTGATTATCTTCTAAGCTGACACTGCTTCTAATCTAAGCTATTTATTAACCCTTTCCTAATTGGAGCTTCCTGAAATTTTGCAAAAACCATGTACCAATACATTCTCTTATATATACTAGTATAAAAGAGAATGCATTATTGGTCAAGTCCTTCCCAGGAAAAGGGAGCGATTGCATATATTTGTAAAAAATGTTTAGCTCCCATGGTTCGACAACTTCAACGGCTTGGTCGCCAATAGCCGGACAGACAAATGAACAAACAAAATTGAGCTTTAATAACATACTGATTGATATGGCCCATATGGGAAAGTAGAAAGGTTAGTGTGGAGTCCCAGTAAATTTAAGATCCCAGGTCAAACATTTCAGAATGCCTCTAGGGTGTATATCCATTGCATACAGACAGGTTACTATGCAGCTTTAAGGCATCATATTGTTCAGTTTTTATTATTTCTGAGCCAGTTGACAAAATTTGATGAAATTCAATCTGAATCTTCTCGATTTGTTCAATATTATTGAAACTATACTAAAGAAATTGTGTTAAAACTGGAATCTATACTAGTGTGTAAACGTGGCCTCTGTTGGAAGGGTGTCCAAATTTCCAACCAGACCTGCCCCCCCCCCCCCCACGTTAATCTGTCAGACCAACCTACCGTATCTCCCATATTGACTAAATTCCATTGCACAGGCCTCTACATGAGACACCCCTCGGGTTGGAACTTTCCAAATGGTACCTCAACTTTCCCCATCTGTTTGAAAGTTACAACCTGACACAGTGACCCCCCCCCCACCCGGACAAAATGTTGGATAATCTCCACCCAGTGTTGTCTTAATTACTTTATATTTTGAGGCAGGCATGAAATTTCAAATTGTTTATTTTTTTTTACCAAAGCTGGCCGGGAGGGGGGGGGGGGTGAGGTCACCATCCCAATTTTTAAATCCCTGGCTATCATGTTTAAATTAAATTGATTAACTAAAATTACTGTCACCAAAACCTAATTGAATGTGTACTTCCGGCATTTCTTTTATGACACACATTCAAGTTTGACAGTCACATAAAACTTGTATATATGTAGGGGAAATACAGCAGTGATTCGAACTTCACTTTCGTTTTCACAAACTGTCAAGATAAAACGTTATTGTAGGACATTTTCGAAAATTATTATATTGTGTTTGGTATTGTTGTGAATATTTATTGGTATAAATACACTAATTTGGATAACTAAATCGGCTTTTGGAGAAATTCTGTTGTTGTTGTTGTGATTGAATGCTATCGAATCTGATTGTGTAACTTTAAAATAGTTGAGGTTAACATTTCCATGGTGGCCATGCTTAACAGTGCCTCATTACTGCTGGAGATCAGTTCTTTAATTGTAGTGTTATAATTGTATGCCATCATGTGGTAATAGTACAGATTGTCAGATAGCATATACTTATCCCGTACAATGCACATAGTTGGAAATAAAAATCTACATTCTGTTATGCTTTATCCCATCGATTCACCTGACCATGCACATTGAAAGCTAAATTTCCTTTCAGCAAACACTATTGCGGTCGGGAAAATATGTGGGCGAGTCGGAAGATGGATCATTTTTTGTTTGGCCTTATTATATAACTGTACATGGCATACATTTAATTGTACCCTGCTGGACAAAACAAGTGTCCACTTAACTGCGGTGCGGTTAGCATTGCCACCGAGCCGAAATAAAACTACACCGCAGCTCCACCAGCTAACTACAGTTGAATCGCGGTGTACTTGCTGTTCGGCCATGGTGTAGTTTCTGCGGTGTGCGTTCATTAAAATGAAAAAAGACGATACAAATAAGAAATCACGGTGTACATGGCGTTTGGTCGCGGTGTAGTTGTCGTTCGCCCGTGGTGTACTTTCCGTTCAGCCGCAGTGTACTTGCCATTTGGCCATGGTGTACAGTGTACTTACCGTTCGGTCGCAGTGCTCAACTGCAGTTACAAACTCTGACACCACGGCAAATACACTGCAGTGCCAATGTACGCTTGTTTTGTCCAACGGGGTATATCGTGCAAGGCGTCATCAAACTATCTTCAACATAGATTAAGAACTGTTTCTGTACTCAACATATTAACAGTATTTTATAGATGGGAACGGTAAACAAATTATTATATAACATAATATTAACATCTGACATAAAACTTTATAACACACAGAGGCCAGTAACTGTGTTCAACGCACCGAGCGAATAGATACTTCTTCAAGAACCATATAGGCACAGACCTCAAGTGCATAAACCCAGTAACTAGTGATAATAGATACTATAATCTGATACGAAAATACCAATAAATTTGGTATGAATTGACGTTCAGGTACAATCTGTAGTTGGATGAATGCGCGAATTTGAAACTAATATTAAAGCGAAAAATATTAACTATGGTACCGGCAATACTACTGTAGTAATATTGTGGGAATTTAAATACGAGCAAGGTATTATTAGGATGAAACTACGTGTACAATAGTGGAATCCAAGACAGAACTTTAGTTTCCAATAAAGTATTACCCTTCGGCCTTGTCGTGTTTAACTGGCATAGGTTGGGATTAGATGCAACCGCGCCCAATGTTTATTTTTTTCAAAATGAGAGATAACTCTAAGATGCAAGTTATTTCGTTAAATACCGATATAACGGTACTTTTACAAAATAGCCGTCATGTCAAAAGATTTACAACACAAAGACACAACCTTTGCAAAACGTATTACAAATTCTAAATTCAGGGTCAGTTATGCTTGGGGAGCCGGATGGCTCTGTACAAAAAGTCAGCCTGTCGTATTTAATCAAAAAATTCACCTGTCGTATTTAATCCCATATATTGCCTTTTAACTTGAAGTACATCACTAGCCAGTTGAAGATGAAATGCAATTAAGCCATTGCAATTTAAGCAAATGTTTTCAATCAATTTACCAAAGAATGTTTTTTCAAGTTTCAAAACAAACTGTCAGTGTCAACACAAGACGGTGACAAGTATGTTCATTTTGGCTGAACGTACTTGGTCAACACTTGTCAATAAACTGTACTTACTAGTACTGCACTGTAGTCTGTAGTGCGCTAATGCAGACTAATGACTTGTGTGATACATGTACTTTGTCAACAAGATTATCACCGGCGTCGTGTGCCAGAATCTATTTCAACAATCGATGCAAGCAATTTCCGTTTAGGCTACACAAATTCTGGTCTCGTATAAAACTTTGTTTACAAATTAATCCTGTCATTGTACACTTATAAAACCACAGTTAAAATGAGATAACTGTTTGATTCGTTCAGAATTGAATTGCGAAGTTATGAATCTATGACTTTGAGGCAGAGGCGAGACTCAGTAACTACATGTAAGTAAGCTGAGCGACTAAGGTCAGGTCAGATTCGGTCACTCATTCACTGCCACTGGGTCTGCCCTCGCCTGGAATTGCTGAATTGGTTACATTCGCGGATAAACAAGGCCGACTATACTATATAGTGATCACTCACCTTGTATATCATACGTAGGCAGGTTTGTTTCGTTTATCACATACGTGGTAATTCGTCTAATGGGCGAATAATAACGCCGAAGTGGCGCCTGATTTAAAAAAAATGTGGTTTGAATATAATTATTTGTCTAACAACCGTCCGCGAGTAACCTTAATTCTGATTGGTTAAGATGATCGCGATTGTCCAATCGCTGCATATGTGGCTTGGAAAGACGAGTTCACAGTTCCAAGTGTGTGTCGGGGTCATGATATATATTTTAGAAACTTACTTTTCGTTTAACAGTATTGCAGTTTCAATGCTCTCCCAGCGTCGAGTGCGTATGCTCAGTACCCACTAACGCACACGGCTCCGCCCCTGCGGGGCGTCGCGTACGTGGGCTTATAATTTAGAAATAACAGTTACATAATTATGAACATTTCCCTAAGAATATACTAATAGTATAGAATAATGATCATATTATGAATGTGTTATTTTCCACAAAACACACTTTGTGCGATCCAAGCATTTGTTTATATACAGCACGTAAATTTTGAGCGATAAGCAAAACACTCAACACCGTGGCGAATGTTTAGGTCGAGAATGATTCATGGTGACCCATTCAACACCGAAATGTTGAGCGGTAAGATTAGCGATAGCTATACCGCTATGTTGTAAATAACATGACAGAGGCATTTAAAAAAAAAAGTTAAATTAGTGGGGGTCTCCTCAGTGTTGACTGTTTTGCTTATCGCAGACTCTTTACATACATGTACTGTTTGTTTACATAGCATGGCGTTTGTTTACATAACAGAGTACTAACATGACAATAACATGCCGACATTTACACGATATTTATGATTGGTATAAGAACAAGATTTGTCTATAATATAATACTATTTCTGTTTATGGCAGTTTTTACCGATGTGACTATTTTAACAGTATTACCAACCGACAATGCTTTACTTGGTCTGTAACAAGATCCTCATGGACTTATTATTTTCTTCAATTTTTGGTGTGACATCCCGCTAATAGACCGCGGTATCATAACCAAATGGTACCCTAACTCCACTGCAGTGACCGTTTCGATACTGCTGAGGATACCGTATACTACCGGCAATACCGTGGTCAATTACTTTGATTATGGTGGTAAATGGTATCCACTTATATGTACTTGTATATCACTGCGGCGAGACAGCGATACCGCGCAGTTACCATATGATATATCGGTAGTCAAACCGAAAGTTTAAATAATATGTCCACAAGGATCTTGTTAAAAGTTCCACAGATGTACATGTAAAATGAAGCACTGCATTTTATTCTCATGTGTAATGCCAATCAATGTGGTCTGATACCAGGCGATGGGTGGAGATTAAAGATTGAAAGCCAAAACAATGTCGGCAACTTCAAGTATGTAATTCATGGTATGGTACATTTAACATGTATATACAATTTTTTTATCGAGCGATACTATGAACCGATGTACATGTATTATCTACATAAGTCACACATGAAACACGGCTTGACTAACCGGTAGTCTTGGGCACACATAAAAATACAATGAGTACGCAAAACGCTAAATAACGCCAGACCTGCTTAAATGGGGACTGTACTGTAAATCAGGCCATTTGTGGGACCATCTCCTTTTATACTCAACATAATATATGTAACACATGAATGAATTTGAGCCATGGATTAGTGCAAAATTCACTCATGTGCCCTATGAATAATGCAAACAACATGGTAATTATAACGAAAATGAATAAACGGCTGGAGTCATAAATTCATTTTCATTATAATTACAATGTTTGCACCATCGTTCATAGAGCACATTAGTGTATCTTTGCACTAATCCATGACTCAAATTCAGTCATTTGTTGCATATATTATGTTGTGTATAAAAGGAGGTGGTCCCATAAATGGCCGTATTTAGTGTACAGTACCCCTTTAATGTTTTATCAACACAGTATCGTGTACCGTGACTGCATGCGTCATGTTGTAACTGCAGTACATGTAATGTTGAAGTGATAATAAGCGGTAACCTTACCGCAGTGCTTGAGGTTATTGCGTTATTACCGGGATGACACCACGTTAGAGATGATCAATTACTTTAAATGTACATGTAAATGTAGCTGTAGAACATATTTAGACAAATATACAACATACATGTAACTTGTACGTATGGATGACAAAAAGAAACACATTACCGAGACTACAATTTTTCAGATAGCAACTCACGAAACTCAACATTCAGTAGTGTCTTCAATAGTCATCAATACTCATGGGGACCTTTTTGGGCTTGATTGTTAAACTGGAAGACTTATGATGACTTTAATTTATAATTTTAAAGCTACGGGTACGTTGAAGTTGCATTTCAGCATTTGAACAAAGATCATACACATATAATTTTGATAGCTAAAACTTGTGCTGTCCATTTATGAATATGCGTGGGGGCAGGGTTGGCCGATTTAAATCCAGGAATTTAAATCAATGGTTTAAATCAAGATTAAAATCGATGTTTTTGATTTATTTAAAAAAATCAAAAAAATCACCAACCTTGTGCGTGGGGCATACCGGTACATATACATGTACTAGTATCTGCAGTGTCTCTAAATTTAATAATAGGACCAGTTTGTACCACATGTCCCTGGTAGGGTTGCAATGGTCCACTTGGTTATGATACGAATCACGATACATGATAAACGATACAATGCAATTGTTTTTTTTAATTTACCCGCATGTTTAGAATCACCTCTTGATGGAAGCTATCAAATTCAGACAATTTTCGATAAAAAGCATGGCCGCTGGCAGCCATCTTGGATTTTACTCTGAGCATCACTAAATCTTTTCGCACACCCTGCAGATCACATCCCTGATCCGATCATCAACAAACTTCATATGGATCTTTGTGGTGACCTGTAGATGGGACCAATTAAATTTTTTCAAATTTCATTAAAAAACATGGCCGCCACGGGCCATTTTGGAATTTACTCCTTGTATGACTAAATCATTCGGCACACCTACTCTCATTCGATCATGACCAAACTTCATGAATATTGATCTTCGTGTGACTTCTAGATGATATCTCTTCATGAATATTGATCTTCGTGTGACTTCTAGATGATATCTCTTCATGAATATTGATCATCGTGTGACTTCTAGATGATATCTCTTCATGAATATTGATCTTCGTGTGACTTCTAGATGATATCTCTTCATGTTGACATCAAGTATTTAACACTTAGACACTTTAAAGTCTAACTTTCCACATTCCTAATCGCTCCGATCCATTGGCTGTCACATCTAAAATTATTTCACTCAGAATTTACCATTTTTGGGAATTATCATTTATGCATGGATACGGTCGTAATAATCTGGGATTTATTATTAAAGCACGAAGGAAAGCAGTTAGAACACAAATTTAATTTATCTTTAATGATCGATCTGTGGTTCACCCACACTTGATCAATGGCATCATCGTAATGACGGAATCCAGACAAAAAGATGCAGGTGCATGGAAATTGCATAGACATGCCCATACATGTAAGGTACATCAGGCAGACATAATTATAATGAAATGTATGGTGACAAAAACTACATACATGTATGTAATACAGTTGAGTGGTTTAGTCTGTCATGATATTAGTATTAAGTACTATATATATGTATGAACATACCCAAACGGCCAAACCATACAGTTCTAAGATACATGTAGCTCTATCAGGTGAAAACAATCTTATTTACTGACAGTCGCCCTGTTATGGTCTGTTTTTGGGTTGAAAATTGTCAATTTGAGTCAAATTGGGTAAAATTGAGTATTTTGTGTGTGCAAACCAAGGGCACAAAAAGTAGTAGTCAGTTTCGAAGGCTATTCGTGTCACCAAAAATAGATTATAATAGCTGAATTAGTGTCGATTTTTTTTTATCCTTCAAAAATGGCCGCTGATACGTAGTGAGATGTGTTGCAATGTTTACAAGAGACCATTGTTTACAAGAGACCATTGTTTACAAGAGACCATTGTTTTTGGTGAAAATAATCTGAGTGTGTCTTCACCTATTTTGAGCAGATTTGGAATGTCAGCATTACATTCTGTAATGCGCACATGAATGGCGCCATTTTCCACATCAGTGCCGGTGTATTTCCCCCGTTTCAAAGAGCCCCCTATAACAGTACCGTATGTCGATAAGCTTTCTACTATAACCGAATCATCTAGCCACAGCGGGGCATCACAAACAGTTAAATGTATGGACTCCTTTCCCATGTTTCCGACATCTTGCGGTAGGAAACAATTTCCAAACAGGAGAATTTTTTTTTCGATTTGAACATATTTATTGTAACCCACAATATACAATATATATTACACAGATGATATATAACAATGATGATATGTATATGGGCCACAGAGGATCGGAGCAGAAGTTGCCGAACTTATCGGAGCTCCAATCCCCTGGCATTCAATTGCTAATACATTTAATTTTTAATGCAGGTGTATTGTTAAAGTTACTGTTTAAGTGTGGCTGTTGGAGCGGCTATGGTCTCGCATATTGGGGTAAGAAAAACGAGAGAGAATTCTGATAATTATGATTATGAGATTAAGAGAAACGGTCTGTAGATGAGATAAATGATTGTACTGTCTCTATTAGGCGCACATTTAGCTTTTAACTGTAGTTGTTGTACACCAAACAGGATATCTTTTTCGGAGACAATGTTCACGTTAAGTTCATCCAAACGAGCCCACTTCCGATTGCTTGACGAAGTGGTCATTGGTGTAAACAAAGTCGACTTTCAAATCGTGGACAAAAATCTAATCTTGCGAAATTAATGTCGAAATCTGTGTCTAGGAAATCAGCACTAATCTAGAACGGACATATATAGGTGTTCTATATAAACGAGGTCAGGACGTTTCATAACTCCATAATTTGAACTTTTAATTATGACTTTCCCAATTTCGGTGGATATTTTTTCTAACGGTTTTTCAAACTTGTCGCCCAATACATGACGTCACGTCGGTGGAATCTCCCAAAAAAATTACTATACGCGGCGTTCCCGTTAACAAGTGGAGCATATATAAGCTGCCGATCAACTCCACATTATTGAATACGCTGAATCTACAGACCATCCGTAGTACTCCAGTGAAAACTATGTCACAATCACTATCAACAACGGTCGGTGCTCTGGCAGACGCACATGGTGTTGTATAGGATAACAACAATAGCAGTGCGCACATAGTGTTCCCCAACCTGATGGTTCGCTCCCACAAAAGGACGACCCCCTAACCTGATTGTTCGCTCCCACCAAAGGACGACCACCCTAACCTGATGGTTCGCTCCCACCAAAGGACGACCCCCCCCCCCCCCAACCTGATGGTTCGCTCCCACGAAAGGACGACCCCCCTAACCTGATGGCTCGCTCCCATCAAAGGACGACCCGTTAATAGCAGTGCGCACATAGTGTGCCCCAACCTGATGGTTCGCTCCCACCAAAGGACGACCCCCCTAACCTGATGGTTCGCTCCCACCAAAGGACGACCCCACTAACCTGATTGTTAGCTCCCACCAAAGGACGACCCCCCTAACCTGATGGTTCGCTCCCACCAAAGGACGACCCCCCTAACCTGATGGTTCGCTCCCACCAAAGGACGACCCCCTAACCTGATGGTTCGCTCCCACCAAAGAACGACCCCCTAACCTGATGGTTAGCTCCCACCAAAGGACGACCCCCCTAACCTGATGGTTCGCTCCCACCAAAGGACGACCCCCTAACCTGATGGTTCGCTCCCACCAAAGGTCGACCCCCTAACCTGATGGTTCGCTCCCACCAAAGGACGACCCGTTAATAGCAGTGCGCACATAGTGTGCCCCAACCTGATGGTTCGCTCCCACCAAAGGACGACCCGTTAATGCTTTCAATTCTGAGGGACATTCAGTCGCGAATGAACAAATTGTACATAATGGAACAAAAGCTTGAAAAGCTGGATAAAATTGACATCATAGATCAGAGAGTGAGCGATATGGAAGATAGAGTAGACTAATTAGACAAATTGAAAATAGAAGAGCGCATAGTAGAAACACAAAATAATATACACTGATGATTGAAACATATCTGAAGTTTACCAGTCAATTGCACGTGTAATATCAAAAGTATCAGAATCATGTTTACCAAAAAGTCACATACTAAACGCCTGAAACCATTTTGGGGCAATTGTTTGAAAGATAGCACACATATATGCGGGATCTCCCGAAACAATGGATACGCGAAGGTCGACCTCGACCAAGTACACAATGTAATAGTTACACTCAATATAAATTAGCGAAACATGATTTCCGTAGAGAGTACAGAAAAGCGTCCGAAAATTATATATCCGAATTAAATAATGAAATTGACGAACGCGCTCAGATCGATCAGAATTATCTATTTCGCGTGATACATGCAAAGCGACACAGAAATCATATCGATACAAATGTATTCTTTTGTTATGAAGGGAATGTTCTACGGAATGATCTTGATGTTGTGGAAGGCTGGGCATCGTATTTTGAAAATCTATACTCGCCGCTTTACCAATCAGACTTTGATTCCAATCACTTTACTTCCACTGTGTTAATGAATTCATTGCACGTACAGTGGCCAGTAAACAAAGCAGTGATATTGACAATCGCATAATTTTTCCTGTATCAACTGATGAACTGAATCAAATGGGGACATATCTCTATTCCGAAGGTTCGCTATTCCGAGGGTTCACTATTCCGAATGTTCTCTATTCCGAAGGTTCGCTATTCCGAAAGTTCACTATTCCGAAGTTTCGCTATTCCGAAGGTTTTTGCTATTTAAAGGTTAATTCTATATTCTAAAGTATTGAGAGTGTTCTTTATCACGAAGACTCGTTTATGAAAGAAAATAACTTAAAACATTAATCAATAAATGTGATTTGTTTTTGTTTTCGCGGGTTTTTTTGAGATTTAATGTCATTACGTATGACGTTTTTTCTCAGAAACATATTCACGTCACGCAGCCCACACAATTGCTATGTGTCCATAGGATTTAATGCCATTGCGTATGACGTTATATCTCAAGAATCTTAGAGACAAGAATACGCCAGCTAAAAGCGGATTATAACAGTGGGGCTATAACGCTTAACGCATACTGTGGCGCCATAACATGCTACGTTGCAGAATATCGCTGAATAAACGGGTATCAGATGAACCTAACTGCAATTGTGACTTTGTTTTGACTTCAAAAGCCCACTTAATTTTCGAGTCACCGATTATTTTTTTTATAGTGCCTTGATATACGGTTTTAATAACAATATATGCCATAAAATATGATTAAAATATTATAATTCATCATCATATGAAACGTCTGTGTCTCAGAAAATGCCCATAGAGAAATAGAAAACAGCTTAAATCATAAAAAGATTCCCCCGTTATGGCTCCCAGAATGCAACATAATTCAAACTAAACTGTTTTTTCAATGGATGGAGATTAACTCTATCTTTAAAATATAGAGTTATTCCTCCTACATTGAAAATAATACACTTTGCGCAACAAAACCAGATGAAACTTTAGCACAAAATCACGTCGGTAATTCACCAAAAACATGTTCACAGTTTTTTACACCGGATAAGTTGATAATACAATGTTAGAGAGCTTCCTATTTCAAATGGTATATAATATGGCATATATTTTATATATGTGATTTGGGGGTTCGAAAATTAATTGGGCCTTTAATGTTCATGTTTCTTTCAAACACAGATTGCCAGTTCAGATGGACTGTATCTCTTATATGCAGTTTATTTCAGTCAAACAGTCATCGTGCTTACAACTTTTCATAATAAATGATAAACTGATACTGTCTTCTTGGTATTAATAAACGACATCTGGGACAATTTGGGCGTTAGAACGGGGTGTATAAATATACTATATGTGAATACTAGGGTAATAGTATTTTTCATTTCTCGTGCGGTTTTTGTAGGGGGGGGGGGGACAAATTTTGATTAATTTCTTGTTAAATACGCCCAGAATAAAAAACCTTCGGAATAGCGAACCTTCGGAATAGTGAAACTTCGGAATAGAGAACCTTCGGAATAATGAACCTTCGGAATAGGGAACCTTCGGAATAATGAACCTTCGTAATAGCGAACTTTCGGAATAGTGAACCTTCGGAATAGAGAACCCTGCCCGAATCAAATATATCGGGGTCTAAGTACGGGGAAAGCGGCTGGATGGGACGGGATATAAATAGAACCGCATGAGTGTCTGGATTTTTACAAAATTATCGCACGAGATTTGTTGGCTGAGCGATACCACGAGTGCGGGACCCAGTCCCGCACGAGAGGTATCGTGTTCCGCCAACAAATCGAGTGCGATAATCCGTCAAAATCCAGACACTCACGCGGTTCTATTTTTATTACATACTAGTATCTCCGTATCATAGTAAGTTGACTCACAATCGTACATCTCCGGTACAGAAAATGTGAATTTATAATTGAGTTTTAACGGCATTTTAGGGTGTAACGCAACAATCAGACAGGGAGCCCGTCTATCCGCGAGTGACATTGACCCATCTTTAATGATGCGTTTGAAATTAAATTATGTGCCTCGACAAACATACTCTTGAAATGAAACTACTTGAAACTACTACTCATCGATTTATCGCTTATTGTTTCTTTATTGTCATGATTTAAAAAGTAAAAATAGTAACGGCGAGAACCAGACTAACAACACTGAATGAAATAGTTCTGTCGACAGATTGCACTAGTGCTATTCTGAGAATTATCACACGCCTGGAAACTCGTGCGATCATGCGAATTATGTTGATATATATGCAATAAATCCAATGAACACTTATTATACAGAAGTAACACATTGACGTTGGCGATTTCTAAACTTTTAACTAGTGTAATTAATACACATAAGGTCCCAAGCCAAATGAAACGCCGTATAATCGTTACATTGTTTAAAGGTGGCAAACAAAAACCCAGGACAGATTTTGATAGCTATAGGGCTATAACGTTGATGCCCGTTTTATGCAAGTTACTTGAAAATGTTATACAAACTCGATTGGAATCTTATGCACCCAATTTAATACAAGTGCACCCGCTTCAACATGGCTTTTAAAAAGGTGTAAGCGCAACCATGACATCTTACGTAATGAAGGAATGTATTGACTATGTGTCCGCCAGTAAACACAAATTATACAGCTTATTTTTAGATGTCTGGGAGGCATTCGATACCGTCTATATTAACGGATTGTTATATAAATTAGATGAACGCGGTTTTAAAGTAAATTTGTTTTGTCTCATTAATGAATTGTTGACAAATGTTACATGTTCTATTCGTTATAACAATTCCTTATCTAGGTGGTTTGACGTTCGTCAAGGGGTTCGTCAGGGAAGAATTCTCTCCCCATTTTATTACATGGTCTATGTTGACGAGTTGATATGTACTCTCGCAAATTCCCCGTATGGCCTACAAATGATCGGAGTAAATTGTATATGCCCAACACATGCTGATGACATGGTTTTATTATCGCTCAATAATGTCGGATTATCAGCTCTTATTGATATGTGTTTTGAATACAGCAAAAAGTGGCGATATAAGTATAATTCCAATAAATGCTCGGTAATAGTATTCAACGAAACAAAGTCAGAGTTCTCTCGTCAATATCGCGTCTGGAACTTAGGGACATCTATTCTACAAGAATGTACAGAAGTTACCCATCTTTGTATTCCAATCGATAAATATGATTTTAATTCTGTCGTCATTAATCGGATATGTGATAAAACCCGAAGTACATTCATGATGTTAACGAACGCAGGAATATACCCCGGTGGCATTACACCAAAAAGTTGTTCGTTGATTTATTATACGGTGGTCATTCCAAAAGGTTTATACGGATCTGAACTTTTATGGTGTGTGAATAATACTCTATGCGACCCTCTTGAGAGAACGCACCGTTTCTGTCTAAAATATTATCAGGGTCTTCATAATCGCACAAAACAGTTATAGCTCAAGGACTAGTCGGTATGTCGTCAATGGTATCATTAATAGAAAAACGTAAACTGTCATTTATTGGTTCAATGTGCAATATTTCGTCGAACAAAACCGCCAAAGATGTATTTATTACACGGCTATACCAGTATCTAATGTTTCATACAGCTTCACGTTCTAATTTCATGGTTGATATTATTTGTACATTGGACAAATATGGAATGACCGAATATTTCGAGAAATACTTATTAAATGTGAACTTTTCAAACAAATTATCATGGAAAAATATAACGAAGACCTCATGGTTAAATATAAATAGAGATGAATGGGAAAGTAGCAAAGGCGATGATACTGGATTAAACCGTTTCTCGGCACTTCAGCCTAAATTATGCATGTCTAGGCTATGGGAAAACTGTTAAATATATCCTAAGCATAAAGATTATTATCTCCTTGTCGCACGTCTTATTTCCATTCTTGAAACGGACGAACAATCGTGCCCATTGTGTGACAGGAATCACAATGATCTGGTCAGGCATGCATTAATGGAGTGTGTCTCAATATGTGATAACCGTAATATGTTTGAATTTGACTTATTAAACGAATTTCATGTAGACGTATACATGCAATATGATAGTTTTAATGCGGAATCCAAAACGCGAGTTCTATTATCCAGAATAGCTGAACTTGACCATTGTATACGCGAAATAGATAATGAACTCATCGATTTTTTCGTTAGGAAATCAGCTTCTCTATGGAAAGCATAATTATATTGATAGCATATCATCATTTATGCTTGTACCTCCATAGTTCTGTATTATAATGATATATACGTACGCGTAACATACGAGTGCATATCCATGTCTCTATGACTGTACATCATATGTGTATTTGCTATGTATAATGAATATGTAGACGCATACATGTATTATGCAGCCACAATCAATTGTATATAGCAGAATTCTTTTGCAACTGAACATTTACAAATGGGTGGTTTCTTGATTATATAGCAACCCATTCAATGCATGAACTTAGCACAGCATATAAACTTAGTACAACTCCATATTAATTACACATATTTTGGAATTGCCAACACTTATGTTGTCATGTAAATCAGACTATTTAAGGACTTTGTGAACCCAATTTTTCCAAAATGTTATAGAGTCCAAATAGAGGATTATGTTCATGTATTTTGGTAATCACAGAAACCATGCCCAGTGATGCAACATTTTAAGTGTACACTTCATGGTGGATTATGTTAGAAATACAAAATGTGAACTTTATTGAGATTTAAAAAATTTAAATTTACAGGCAATGGTCCAAGAAAAACAAAGTCGATATCTAAGAATCAAATATGGGAATATGTACTTAACACTGTGATGAATGATGTACTACAAAATAAATAATATATTTCTTGAATGTTCTTTGAAAAAAATACTTTGAACCTGGATGCTGGGTTCCCCAAATGAATATCCCCTTAAATTTATTTTACTCTTTAATAACAAAACAGTTACTGACGATTGGTTACTTGATTCCCATGAATTTGCACGCAGGAATGCTTAAATAAGAACTCACACAGACATACAAAGCCTGCCTGTGGGGTCTCCCACATGAACATCCCTGCGAACAGTGGATGGGAATCCATGGACAACACTCAAGGGATCATTCTCTTGTCGGATGATGACTTATACGGTTACCACTTATATTATAGTCTCATACTTATTAAGAACTCATTAATATATAAACTTAGCTCAACACATACACTTCTCACAATATATATAAATCACATATATTTTGGACTTACTATATCTATATTATCATACACATCCAACTATTTAATCCGTTGATGGCTAAACATCTACCAATGAGTAGTTACTTTATTCCCATGCATTCACACGAAGGAATACTCAAATAAGAAATCCCACATACATGCCAAATCTGCTTGTTGTAAAAAATCCGACATACAGACAAAGCCTGCCTGTGGGATCTCCCACATGAACACCCCTACACACAGTGGATGGGAGTCCACGGACAACACTCAAGGGAGCATTCTCATGTCAGATGATGACTTATAAGGTTACAACTTATTGTCTCATACTTCTGTAAGAACTCATTAATACACAAACTTAGCTCAGCACATACTCTTAGGACCACACATATACATTACACATATTTTTTACTTACTATATTTATATTATCATATACATCAAACTAGTTAATCCTTTGATAGATAGACATTTACTAATGAGTGGTTACTTTATTGTCACCCATTCAACGAAGGAATACACAAATAAGAAATCCCACATACAGATCAAGTCTGCTTGCTGGACCTCCCACATGAATATCCCCACAAATGTATTTAACTCTTTGATAACTTATCATAAACTGATGAGTGGTTACTTGATTTCCATGCAGTTGCATGCAAGAATGATTAAATAAGAAATCCCACATACAGACAAAGCCTTCTGTGGGATATCTCACATGAACATCCCACAAACAGTGGATGGGAATCAATGAACAACACTCAAGGGAGCATTCTATTGTCAGATGATGACTTATAAATTACCACTTAGAGTCTCATACGCATGCAAGAACTCACCAATAGATAAACTTAGCTCAGCACATGGGGTACATCAGAACATCACCCAATTCAAACATCACCCAATTTGGAGATTTTGCCTGATTTGGGCTTAACATAAAATTTGCCATCTAGAGCCCAAGCATCTTCAACTTTTAGTCATATTTGGCTTTCATAACTACATTTGAAAAATCATTATAAAATTCAAAAATAAGTTCACCAACATTATAATGGAACGAGTTCCAAGCGGACCCGCCAGATAAATACCTGTTGTTTTCAATACCACAGCATGTCACACTCAGAAGTATGTGCAACTCTGTGGCCGGATTCGTCATCTCCGGTTTAAACATCCGAGTTTAACCTGGTTTAAACCTACATTGGCGGTACAGCCAAACCGGGTCTAAGGGGGCGTTTTTGTCGTTCAGTTGCCAGCTAATTGACAGCTCGATTCGGTGATCCAATCAAACTACCCTCTTACCAATCGGACCAAAAGATAGACCGATATAATGGTTATTGACAAGTCATAACTTATCGTGACCGGGTGCACGCTCAATGGATTTATTCATTGAGAAACAAGGATCGCTCATTGACTATTAATCCGATGTCGTTCTGTATTTAAATCAATTTAACAAACGGCATGTCTCTCAACATGAGTTTCACACTCTGTTCATCACTTTGTTTGTGATAGATTTCTGCAAGATGCTTCACCCGCAAAGACAAAATTTTTGTTATGGGTATATGAGCTGTCTATCTGTCTGTCCGTTTGTCTGTTAGCAACTGTTCTCCAATACCCCTGGACCGAATTAAATTAAATTAGGTGTGGTGATTCGTGTGGTATAACGGCGTTAGGTTTTACAAATTTTGATTTAAAAATAAGCAAAATATAATTTTTTTAAAATGAAAACAATTGTGTAAATTGAGTTGGAAGTGTGCAACCATGCAGAGGGACTGCTTTAAATAAATAAATATATTACATGCGTTGATTTGTTTTCAATGTCATAAATTTCCCGTCATGCAGAAAATCAAAAAGGTTCCCAGGTTTTGAACTGGTAGAATATTATGGGAATGTATGGGCGTAGCCAGAGTAGAGCTTTGTGGCATGATCTACATTAAAATAAGTTATCAAATTTAACTCATATAGCAATATAAGTTTAGGATTGCACACTATGTGTATAGCACATGTGGTCGTTTTGGTGTCAACATTAAAACGTTGAACCCTTCAAATGAATTCGTAGAAAACACCAGTATTTGTGATTGCCACAAGCCAAACAAAAACAACCCAAGATAGTTGTAAAAATCATACATTTAGGAACATGTCCAAATCTGAGCAAAGCTCGCATGCGAATGAATCAACTGTGACATGATAACACCAGTCGGCAGTCGCCACTTAGACACGCCCTCACTCGAGATTATTTACAGCTCCACCCTTTGACTGATTGTTTGACAATTCTAAACCACAGTGAAGAAAAGACGGATTCGTCATCCGAATTATATGGTTTAGTTGCCGGTTTAAGCTTACAAAACGCAAAAACAATTATGAAATTGACAAAAACTTATCACCATACGCTTTATATGTGTGACTGCTTCATTTCCAATCAAAATATAATCGCTGTCGTAATTATTGATTTCTCAATCAATAAAACGAGGCGGTCCGCATTCGGAAATACTTTTAATTATCTCGCCGATACAGAGAGACCACTGTAAACCAATGTCTGGCTGGACCAGGTTTAAACTAGAGATGACGAATGCGTCGCTTAGACCTGATGTCTCGGGTTTAAACCACTGATTATGCTGACTCATGGCGGTTTAAACCTAGAGGTTTACGTAGACCAGGTCTAAACCTGAGATGACGAATCCCGCCAGCAACTTTGCTCCGTAGATTTGCATGGAAATTCCCATTCAAAATTGTTCACTTGGCCTCCCTCTTAAAATTACTCACAGATCATTTTTCTGTACTTGTCTGTTGATTCGGTTTCTTCTTTGGTTGCTTTTCCGATATCTCAGACTGATCCCTGCTTTCATCTTTGCTGGATGCGCTCATGTTTTGTCGTTTTGGCATAACAGGAATCCGTTCTCAGTGCATTGTAACAAAGGATTATTTACCTCGAAAATTGGAGATGGGATTTCAGATTTCAAACCAGTGTCCAATTACGTCAGCAAATGATTGCGTGTGTCGGCGAAAGTATCCGCAGTCGGCGAATTATGTTCAGGTAACACAAAATTGTGGTTGTTTGGGAAACGATCGATTTTCAAGTTTATAAAAATCTACAATTGTAAACTGCGATTTCCAACCAGTTCCTTCAGGTCGCCATCTGTTTAAGCCAACATATATAGAGGATATGAAATGAGTGTTTCTCTCATATGATATTTATGAAACGAGTCTAAGAATTTTCAGTTTTCTCGAGCCTCCGGCGAGAAAAAACTGAAATTTCGTGACGAGTTTCATAAATATCATATGAGAGAAACACGAATTACATATTCTATTTAGCATATGACACCTATAAATTGATTATGATGTCCAAAACGCACACAAATCACTAAATAGCTATATGACATCGGCAGCAAAAGGTTAATGTGACGTCACTTCATTGCACCGGAAGCCCAATTACACCTGGTGAACTAGCAGAAATAATATGCACGCGAAGATATAGTGCGATATTCTGTTCTCAATTTGTGACATTATATTGTATGTTTATTAGATAAATACGAATTACATATTCTATTTATCGTATAACAATGTCCAAAACTATATATATTCAAGATTATAATTGCGAGAATTTCGGCATCGAGTTGATTGACGCGCACGAATTTGACCTGCATTTAGTTAGAGATGCCGCTCGGCCCCGGCTGCCATTCAGCCAATCAGAACACACTTTTTGTCAACAAACCAATCAAATGATCGAAAGGTGATATGAACTAGTAATTGATATGAAATTGATTTATGACATACTTTCCAACGTAAATAATGATTGAGTCATATGATAAATATATATATTACATCTGATACATTTTAATATCAAGCCCGAATATACACATTCGTGTTTTTTATCAACCAATCAAGTGTCGCTGACTTTTGTAAAATCCTGGTTATATTTGGTTCTAATATGAATCCATTGGATTTCATGAGAGCCACCGGATAGCCAGCCGGTCGATTATTGACGTGGGCGTATCCCCCCTGCCCTAGCACTGCCCAACTTAACACAATCCCCTTCTTCGCATGCCTAACAACATTATCGACGAAAGCGCTTTCGTATTGCCTCGGAATGTGTTCAGCTACTTCGAGTGATATTATCCAGTCGTATATCGGGATCCCGTATTGTGGAATGGTCAGATCCATGAATTGCACACTCCCGTTTGTGAAGTCCTCGCAGTAAGGATTTCCGTCATAGGCGTCATATACCGGTACCATGTGCGATTTGATAATTTCTCTCTTGTAGACCCCCATCCCATCTCCGAAACTCCCTACGCTCGCTCCTTCGAAGAGGTCAATCAGTGCCTTGACGAGTTCCATATCGGTTACATGTGATTCCATGCCTTCTGAGCAAAATGCTCCCGTGTCTGACGTCACATACCCTTTCTGTAATGAATAACAGTTTTTATTTAAACAGATTCATTCCGTATAATCAGGTCAGGACATCCTAAATTCAGATATTATAGTTATATTAAAGGCAATCAATCCGAATTAACAATCGCAAAAGACTATTTACTTGGTTTCGGGGGTAAAAGTATGTTGATTCGAGTCGAGGAACCCACTCATGAAAGCTAGGACTGATCAGATATCGATGTTTGAAATCTATTATTTTAATTTTAACTGGCCCGGCAAACCGTCGACGAGTAGAACTCATCTGACAAGATAGCGGATGAAGATTGATAACTCTAAAATCCATTGGCTTTTTTGTGTCAGATATTTGGCAACCGGCAAAATTTCGTTGAACAAGACGTTGATAAATAACAGGTTTTGGGCAATTTTATACTATAGTTTACTGTGGTTAGCATTATTTTTGGGCAATTAATCGGTCCTGATAACTGAAGCGGCATTTCAAAAAATGTTGCTGTTGTTGTTGGAATCTGATGATATGGGGACCGTCCAATCGGATTTACTATGATATGTAACTAGGGATACCGTCGTGTTGTGAATTCAATACAAGAGGCATAACCCAACATCACATTTTCAACAAAAACCAAATCCCATTGCTTACCTTTAATTCCCAAATCTTACCCCATTCCAGTTCTATCTTATCTCTTGCTATCTGTTGTTGAGTGTGATCTATGTAAAGGATAATGACTGATTGAAGTGTCTGAGGCCAAATAATCACCAAGGCCGCGAAGCGGCCGCGGGTGATTATTTGGCCTCAGACACTCCACGAGGTCATTATCTGACTTAAAACCCACACACCCATGTGCACATCTTAGGAGTGGTATATATGTGTATTCGGACACTGTTGTGAACACAGTGGTCTTTCGAATTTGTATCATTGTATAAGCTGACTGCTTATGTTGGCCAATGTGCCGCTGTGTTGAAACCATCGAAACCTACCATCCAATAATTTTATTGGTTTGGCCTATACATTGCTGACCCGACAGTGAGTGGTTAGCAACTCTGCGTGTGATATCTTACCACAATATGCAGTCGTCACAATTCAGCACGGACTGAATGCAAGTTATCATTAATCAGGAAAAAGCACTGTATTCTTGTCATCTCATACTTATGGTCTGGCTTCCCCATTCAGAAAAAAAAGCAATTCAATTCAGAGAATCATGCTACCGTGGCTTGTCGCTGTATACTGTGGACTCACGGCTAGCATGTGAGATAATATTTTGTAATTTATATATATTTCAACCTTTTTACGAATATGATTTCATATTCAATCGTTATCTGTTGAAAGATTACTAGCTTAAATTTCAATAACTCTTCTTTGGTCAAAGAAGGGACGTGGTTACACGGTTTTTATTTGGGTGCGGCGTCAAGCTTTGAAGTTTTAACTGTATCCCCTCCATTCTGAAAACTGTCCTGCATCCCATTTCGGGTTGCAAACTTGTCATTCTCCAACTGCATTTCTTGTTTTTCTCTTGGTTTTTTTCTGTTTTGCCCATCCGTGTTAGTTGTTATTTTAGAGAAGTCGCGATTACTCACATTGAAATAATTATCGTTCTTCACATCCATTATATTATTCGTAGAACTTTCTTTTAGTTGACCTTAATTTAATTTAGAAATAGATCGATAAATTATTTCTATAGTATGACTGTGGGGGTGGGGCCGTGTTGGCTGGCAAATCTTATCATACACGACGATCTAAGATTTCTATGTATACCATACAAACTTTATTTTGCTTAGCAATCAACATGTTATATTTCAATATTGATGTGGAAATGTAGATTCCGTTTGGGTATATCCGACTAGGAATTTCTAATTGCACTTGTAACCAAACTAAATCTGGAAAATAATATTTGGGCTGCAAGTATATATATACAAATGGTATACCTCAAGCTTTCCAATTGTTGTATACATGTCTCACCGAACATCCGCTATGGTGGTAATGTTTCCAAATTATGACACTTTTAGTACAAATATTCACCAAACATAAGAACGATTTAAATTTTAACATCAGATAAATGTCAATTCTTCCCTTTTGATGTAGCTGGGGGATTAACATGTCGAATGTTGTTCATCCACTGGAAGATACCCACACGGTGTTTCCACCCCTGGTTAAGTAGTCCTGCTAAGTTGCTATGATGCTGTTGTGTCCTGTTGATTTGCTATTATGCTGGTAGGGGACAACTGATGCTGTTAAATAATATATATTGATATTTTCCTAAGTTTTGTTATTTAGCTGTGTTTGGCTAATCTGCTTTGAGAAAAAAGCTAATGTGTGCATGAAACATCAAACACATGTATATATTTTTGATAACTTAATCCTGGCTGCTCGTATGTTTGCAAAGCGACATGATTCGATATTCGATCACTTGAATTATTCTTTCTGTGGCTTTATGTGGCATGATAATTTTAGCGTATTTATCGACCTACATGTATGTTGAGACCTGGAACCGGACCGCTATGTAATAAAACGAGCATTATTTGGATCTTCAAACCACCCATCCCTTGAAATATCTTGCAATATATATGTTTTCCAATGTTTTATAAACATAATAGCCTTTCTCCATTTGTTCATATTAGCCACAGGTCGGGAAAATGACATCTAAGAACAAATAACGGTACATTTTCAAAACAGCATAACTTTGCTCTATCAACATCATAGTAATTCACCAGCACACATCAGCAGCAAAGCAGGACCACTTAACCAGGAGTGTTTATTCCTTTTCCGAGGTGGTCATTATTTTACCGGTCATTATTCAGATAATGCACAGTTGAGGTAATAATGACTCGCAAAATAATTACCACATCGGCGAGCTAACACATCGGCGTCTTCGGTGTTAGATATTCGTCAGGTAATACTCAAGCGACAACAATAGGCAGACGCCCAAGTGGGTTTTAAATTAAAATCACCACTGAGTTATCTAAAGTACAAACCAGAAAAAAATCCCCCCTGACTCGCCCGAACGGCCTTATGTAGTTCGGAAAAGTTAAGCGATCTTGGAGAGGACTTACACAAAATCCACAAAATGCTTGTTGTCTCATCCCATTCCAATCACCCATAATCATCCATTGGCATTTTTCTAAAATATTCATCTTGTTTTTTTGTATTGGGAATAAATATTGTTTACTGAACTTTACACCAACAAAAACAGAATGAACAAGAAATTCAATAAATTGAGGAAAAACTCCCACTTTTCTGAGTGGTATTGATAAGCTATTGGAGGGTCTACCACTTCGTATGCAAAATAACATGAGATGAAGATGGGAATGACCCACCATATATGGTAGATATTCACCCAGGCTCTGATTAAGTTTGTTAATTGATGACTGATGTACATGTACAGTACACACACATAGTAATAAGAATTAACGTTATGATTTTGAAACTAACCATGCTAGAATATTGACAGTAAGGTGGTATTAACTACTACGAGTACTATTAGTAATACTAGTACTATTCTATCATAATATATGTGGACATGATGTATAGGAAATATTAAAGGACAAACCAATAGTTACAATACAATTATAATTTTTTTGTTAATTAAGTGCAAGAAGAGCTAATTGCGCTTAAGCACAATAAGGGAATATTTAAATGCGCTTAAGCGCAATGAAGAATATTCAAATTGCGCTTATAAGGCCCAATAAGGAATATCTTAATAAGGAATAATATACAGTTATCGCCCGCGATTGAGTGAGACACGGGGATTTGTCGCCCGCTCGAGACCTGGAATGTCTGGAGACATTCCAGGTCGAGAAGGCGACAAATCCCCGTGTCTCACGAAAACAAGGGTGATAATTGTTTTGTTATCTGACAAAGGTGTACACACGAACCTCCTTAATAGCAGGCTTAAGTACGTGCGTATATTCTTTAATCCAGTTCGAAGAGTTAATTTTACGTTTTTCAGAAAATAATACATTCACATTCTGGATCAATTAACACACCCATTATTTGCGCAGCTATTCTCCGGTCAGTTTGCTGGTCGCATGGTGGGAATCGGTTCACGGAAAGAGGAGTAAAGCAATTTCGAAGTTGAGTAGCATGCAGCGAAATGTTCGGTTTCGTTTCAAATGAGCGTAAAGACGCAGACACACGTATTAATTTCCAGAACGCTAAACTGTGAAACTAACACGTTGTAGTTGTGCAAAAAGAAATTGACTTTGTTACAGATTGTTACGCAACATAAGTGTATTTTTCTGAAGTCTGAGGAATGTATTGCAGAAAAGAAATAGTCAATTGATAAACAGTAAAGAGTGGCTATTTGATCTAGTACATAAACGTAGTTGTAACGTATATACATCGTATGTGCAATTGTCTGCAGCACATACCAACAACATAATAAGGTTTATCTATTTGTCCCACGGTTTTTTATTAGTGATATAAAAATGTCCAATAGGAACATTACACCTTATAACGGATTTGTGTCCGTGATGACACCATTTATACATAGCGTGCTTTAATTGAAAATAAAAAACACACAATTATGCAAATTAGCAAATACCACAGTTCGCGGTTGTTATGAAACAGTGGGGTTTATAAAAACAGTGTTTTCGAAAATTATAAGAGAGCTGTGAGAGCGTCTGTGCACGTTGAGTTCTTCGTAGTTATATGTTTACTGGTAACAGGTGAGCGGTCAATAACTGAGACAATGTTACCTTCGAGGGTAATACGGTGATTTACGGCCCGCTATGTGACGCACTCTCAGCCAATCAGAAGAGAGGAAAATGGGATGAAATGGGATGAAGGATAACAATATATTATATATAGTATATAAACTCCTTATAATTCAGGTGGTGTAGTCCACCTCCATGGTACAATGGGTGGAACAAATATAGGATTATTCTACTATTTGCAGAAGGGTGATCTAATGAGAGAGATTTTAAATGCTCTTAAGTGCAATGGGGATATAATTGCGGTTAAGCATAATAAGGAATGTCTTATTGCACTTAAGCGCAATAAGAATATTCCTTATTACACAGGAATATCTTATTGTGCTTAAGCGCAATAAGGTATATATAATTGCGCTTAAGCCCATCACTTAAGGAATATTATTATTGCACTTAAGCGCCATAAGAAATATTCTCACTGGGCTTAAGCGCAATTAGAGATCTCTTAAGTTATTGCGGTTAATCGAAATTGTCTATTAAATGTCAATTTGGTTTCCCGTAGAGATCATCAATGACGTCTATGCACAAGGGAGCCAGCGCAATCTTCTCTTTTGGGATTCCAATTGTTGGCTTATTAAATATGCACATATGCTTAAAAATCAATCGCGCACGAAGCGGCTCCCGTAGGTCGGGTTTTGGATCCTAGTCAATTAAAATATCATTGAAATAATCGGTTTCACCAATGAACATCCATATATTCAATATACATGTTTTGGAGCAGAATTAGGTGGTCCATATTGGACGCCATCATGGAATTTTATTTTTATTTTTTATTTTCACACATATTTATTAGTTATGTGGATGAAGTTATCATTAAACCTCACATCCTTATATCGGTTATGTAGATGGAGTTATCATTAAACCTCACATTTTATATTGGTTATGTAGATGGAGTTATCATGAAATCTCACACCCTTATATTGGTTATGTAGATGGTGTTATCATTAAACCTCACATCTTTATGGTTATGTTGATGGAGTTATCATTAAACCTCACATTGGTTAGGGTACGTAGATGGAGTTATCATTAAACCTCACATCAGTGTGTTGGGGATTTTGGACCTTGACGTTGGACCTTTGGTTTTCAACGCAACAAATGCGAGTACACCTTATAAACAAATTTCTTAGGTAGCCAGAGTTTTTCTTGGATAAGATGAGTTTGAAGACTGCTTACATTTCGAAATGTTTCAGTTTTGTATCGTCTGCAACGGAACTCGGCATGTTGAAGCAAAAGATACAAGAGATAAAATGTGTACGTAACGAGACTATAATACAAATGCAAAAATAAATTGAGGGAGGGGTGGGCGATACAGGGAACTAAGGGTTGAACCGATATAAATTTGTAGAGTGATAACGACCAATGTTGACATAGTATGCATCTCAACTCTACTGTTGCAACAAGGCTATAAAATAGGGGGTTTCATAATCTTAGTTATCTCTATATAGTGCCAGAATAGTCATTTATGGACTTCTATTGTGGTACAATGCAAATAAAAATAAATTGATAAAAATATGTATGTAACATAACTATATGGAAAGAAAAAAAATAATTTGGGCCGGGATTAGATGTTGGGTTGGTTATATGGAGAAAAGGGGGTTCATACCAATGAACTGACATAAATTAGTAGAGCGATAGCGCTCAATAAATTAGTAGAGCGATAGCAATCAATGTTGCCATGTACTGTACTGTAACGGCAATGATATAAAATGGGGGGGGGGGGGTCTGAAATTATCTCTATCTCTATAGATGGCACCAGAATTATATAGAAAGGAATATCGATTGAAAAACGTATATGGTACACTATAGTAATACCATAGACATAAGTATAAAAATCACATGATAAAATATGTACGTAACGTAACTATAGCGATGAAAAAAATAAATAAATTGGACCGGGATTAGAAGTTGGGTTGGTTATATGTGGATAATTGGATATGGGATTCATACCGATGAAACGATATAAATTAGTAGAGCGATAAAGACCAATGTTGACACTTAGTCAGTCTATGCGCCAATGTGCCAATGTGCGGAAATAGGGGTTGATACGATAGACCAAAATAAATTTGTCGGGTGATAATGACCAATGTTGATGTATAAAGTAATGCGACTGTACGGTCGCACAATTATCAGGTAGAACCGGTCAAATATGCACTATGGGCCAAATATGAAGCAGCTCAGAAAACACTTGCAGTGCCCTAAAATTTATTTAACATTGGATTTGCAATTCAAATCGATTTATGTCGATAAAACTCTTATTTTTCAAAATTTTAAGCTGAGACTTGGTGTGTCTGAGTGGAATACTTATATATTCCTAACATGACAGGGTCCAGATCGTAATTATGTTTTAGATGGAAGAAATGATTTTTTTTCGCTAATAAAATTCCAGCGTGAGCGTGGGCTGTGCGTTGATTTTGTATACAACTGTACAAATAGCCAAGTGTCGTTTTGGTCAAAATATCGCTTTCTCGATGGGGAAATCTGATCCGAATAATATGCGATGCCCCATTTATAAAACTATAAGAACACGTTTATTTGCGGAAATAACCGACAATATTCAGACGTTTAATAATATGGCTGAGCAACAGAAATTCTTAATCATCTTGAGAAACGATGAACCCAAAACATGTAATATAATCTGCAATATGTTACTATACTTATAATAAAAGTTTATTTTTGTAACTGTTTTGACTTCGGCCTCGAGTGGACGTATCTCGGCCTCAAGTGGGCGTATCTCGGCCTCGAGTGGGCGTATCTGTCAATAAATGTATCTTATCTTATCTTATCTTATCTTGTTCAAGGCACCAAAGCTCCATATCGTCGCATCAGTGCTTTTAGCACGTAACTCCATTTTGGCGGGAAATGAGTATTTGATATCATTCGAATCGTGAGAAAAAATTCAATCCGATGGGCCAAACTGTTTTTGCATTGGATGGCAAATATTTTCACAAAACAGTGACACAAATGTCGTATCTCCAGCGATATTCACAATTATTCGTGCTATAAGGTCGTATGTCCAACAGCAGCCAATCGGGATGCTTCAGGTTGTCCACGTCACGTGATTATTTGGTGATTTTAATTTTGTGATTGTTCCACAAATTTCCGTATGATGATGCACATGAGTGAATATTCATAATGTAGAATAGGCACTTTTTAGTTCATAGAAACATGCGATTGCCACCATATTTAGCTTAATCTGTACTTATTAGCACAACTTCCTTATAACACGAAAACCAATCGTCGTTGGCGTACGCAAAAGGTCGTATCTCCAAACAAATTATTGCTTTTTAAAAGAAAACGAGGGAGTAAACAGAAAAAAATGTGGTTCAATGGACAGCTTATGTCAGTTTTCATTGGGATAAATACAACAATACGTCATGCTTTGTCAAGATTAGGAGAAATGTTGTCAGAAAACTTCAACCTTCATTTTCTCGGAAAGTTGAAAATGTGGGTTACGATATCGGTTTGTTAAAATTAGAGCTCAGACCATGCATAATCGAAAAAACTAATTTCATAATCATGACTCGACCCGGTGTTATCCGATTAGACAAGTGAATGTTCATGGCATAAAAATCACTCAAATGGCGCTTCTGGTGTTCGTGCATTAAAACATGCCAGATATTACACAAACTTGATTAATTTCGGCATCCTTGAGAGAAGACATGTTTAAGACTGGCCTTTCATGGTTTGACCCAGACAACATTTATACATTTCTTGACAGCAGAACGTTTGACAACCGCTTAATCACTAGATGCAAAGTCGAGTTTATTGTCGTTAAATTTGATGATTATTCGTAGATGTTAATCGAATATTTATTTATTGTGATCTAATGTTGTAACAACCTACACTTTTATATAATGGTTTAGTAAGTATTGTGTGTTATCAAATGGTTTATGTTCCCGTATACTAAATGATCTTGTTTTGTGTTTATATTTTTGAGGTATAATTAACTTGGTAAGTTTGATACTGAATTATGGTCTCACCCTGATAGTCCAGTCAACATACGAGAAATATGGCCTAATCTTGACACAATTTGGACATAATTGAAATTATGTTCATGGTGTGCGGGGACCTTTTTCACACCACATATCAAAACTCCTCCACGATGTGCAAAATATAAAAACTGGCATCGTTTCTAGCAGTACCCATGTGAGTTTTCGGTGGATTCTGTTTAGGGATTTATGGGTAAAAACAAACCCACCACCATGACGTATGCTTGGAGTATAGGGCCATGTTATAAATCAAAATTATTGAAATGAATTTCTAATTACATCGCGAATGAAGCTGACATCATTTGTTTCTGTAGATGTCACAGGGGTGGGTCAACTGCCGCCGAGTTCGACACATCTGACAGTATGGTTGTGGTACCCGAAACGATAGGTTAACCCGGACTAAATTGGTAAGAAAGTGAGTTTGATGTCAAAAAGACGCAGGAGAGTCTTCAGTATAAACTATCTAAAGATGGCGTCCAACATGGTTATCTATATTACACCAGTTTTTGAAATATTTCATTATGCGATATATTGTGGCACAGAAATTACACAGTTATAGCAGTCCGTGTAAAACTCTAGTATGGGAGCGAATAGAGTGACACGGACAGAAAATAATACAATGGCGGCTAGTTTCTAGTAGCGGGCCCAGATCGATCGTTTTACCGGTAATCCAAAGAATTTAGCACATCAAATTCTCAAAACATCTCGTGATACATTTGAATAAACTCCGATGTTGCCCTTTCAAAATGCATGGACCATCATACTGCAATTCGGTCCACGTCGCTGGGAACATCAACTCAGAATAGCGATAACGCAACACGGAATCCGCTAAAATGGGCGGAAGCTGAAAATTAATTTTAAATGGATCCGTTTTTCATTTGCGGTGTACTAGTAAATACGCGACATGGCGGAAATATAGACATGTGTACGCTTCATTCCATCTTCTTCTTTCTGTACACGCGCCACGCACAGGCATGTCCATTCAAAAGTTTAGCTTAACAATATGCAGCGCACATGGGATTATATAGACCGTAAATTACCCAGCGGTTCTACATTTGTAAGCAGTCCGTATTTTAGATCAGCTCAGCCGTGACGTCAGTTCAATTTACGTCTGCTAGTGGGGAAACCCGGGAAATTAGGGAATAACCTTCACTATATATAGCGTATATATAGCCATGGTGTTAGTTTGCATGCATCGGAAGATGAATGAAGTTATTATGACAATTTATATTTTCATTTGAATCATCAAATATCTGATGAGTTGTCTCTTTTGTTAATAACTAAACATGTACTTAGTATATAATTTATTTAAGTCCACTAATAGTTTAATATCAGGGTGGGCCGTGTGTGACTGGACGAGTAAGACAAACACCGCAATATGATTGCCTCTCACGTGCATTTTATCAATATACCAATTTTACCATTGCTAATGCAATGTTCTGATAATGAGTGATAATCATTAATCCGGAATTCAAATCCATCGACGATTTCGCGAGGAACAGATAATTGTGACTGTTAGTGTAAAATCGAATAGCGCATCTGCGCATGCGTATTTGAAATCGAGGTTTTCTCTCACATACAAGACAAACGTCTTCCTGGCGAGATTGGATTCGCCGTTTGTGCACGAATCCGATAGTTCAATTTATCTAAATTATTCAAATAGCCTATCCGATTACAAATTGCGTCTGTATTTCGTCAAGAACAGACGTCGGGACATTCACATACGAATCAAATCAGTTATGCGGACCTCGTTGACAATTTTTACCTTGATTTTTCGCCCAATGTCCGATCTAATGGTCTACGTTTGCTGAATCGAATCGAATCGAATCGAATCGCGATTATGTATCCAAATCGAATCGAAAATCGAATCGAATTAATAATGCCCGAATCGCAGGGCCCTATCCATACAGTATGACTGAATCTGATTCTGCTGATATTTAATATTTATAATAATTGTTTGTATTCAGTGCAATAATCCGGTATATTCATTCCGTTCTGTGTTGTTATCACTCACGAATTTCTTGCCGCGCTGAAAACGCAATTGTTTTTTGTGGGAAAATGCAAGCTATATACAGTATACAGGTGTGGATCTGCTAAAACCGACTTTATCATTGATATTTTCCACTAAATTGTTACAAATGGGTTGTCTTCGAGCTGCCTCTTCGCTGCCCCTTCGAGCTGTCGGCTATGACTTGTCTTCATTCGTTTCATTGCTCATGCAGAAATTGACAGTGCTGTGACTATCAAAACACTGACACATTTACTGACGCAAGATGATACAGGTACAATTAACAAGAGCTTCGATGCCAACCACTGATGACAATAATATCGACAACAACAGCAGCTTTTAGAATGTTGACATTGTTCAATCCAATTGACAGTGTTCTGATTGTTTCAAAGCACATGCATGTACATTGACACGAGAGGATATACTGTACACACCAGAGTAATTCACAAAGGCTTCAATGTCAACACAACAACAACACCGTAAACAACGAACCGACTCCGCACAGTGACGGATGGTCACAATTCCAACATACAAGTACAACTTTACAATTGCACGGACCAATTCATCCCGTGTTCATCAATTTTTATTGAAACGTGTGGATATGAGACATTGTCGTCATTTGCCATGTTATCGTCAGTTATTACGACAATTTATGGACCGGGAGTGCACTATTGGTTGGATGTTCTTATCAAACTATCTTTCGCTGACTCACTGATATGGATACTAAGTGTCGTGATAACAGTATACAGTTTGATGCATCATGCTGTCAAATTTCATAAAAAAAATGTGCGACTATAGGAGAACATTGTCGCCAAGTCATCGTGCACAGTTATTACGTGATCTGCTGTTGTCTTGAAGATTTCAATCCCAACTAGCTGTTATTGATATACAGTATCAGTCAAAAGAAGTGGTATATTAAGCGCGCTATTTTCACACCCAATATCGCAATAAATCAAATTATTGCTTCTTATATATTTGTAAATGATGCTATATGTACACTATAAGCACACTTTTCTTGGGCTGACTTGTGTGAGATGTAAACAAAGTCGCTCTGACATATTCGTCTCAAAAACTACTTTTCACAATTCGCTGAAAACATGGAAATCACCAGGATGGTGTAAAAAAGGACGAAGATTCTTTGGGTGAACTTTTCGTTTGTATGTGATAATCCGAACTTTGATTTTGTCTATGAAAATCGTATACATTTCCTGAACTCTACTATTTCCAAAAGTACTGGTCACCAAGCCGTGGGCCCATGATAGCAAAGTTTCGTCAAGCCAATCTGCTTTCAATCGTTGACAGAATAACACCAATCAAATCTGAATTGATCGGCAGTCAGGTGGACTGTGTGGACAGCAAACTGTGTCAACACAAAGTGATTGGATTTCATTTAGCTGTATCGGTACAGTGACAGTCGGAGCAAAGAGCAAAACAGTCAGATGGGTCCGAAAAAATCAACAAAAGATAACTTAGCAAAAGATCATGAGAAACGCAGAGAAATTTTAACCAAACAAAAACGCCACGAAAAATCAGATAGTATGGAAGACCCGGAACCAGACGCCAAGCGCCAAACAACAGGGACAGATGCCGACACTGACGCTGAATCTATTTTCACAGAATATATGGGTTTAGTTGACTGCATGAAAATCGTGTTCAAAACGATGAACGTAATAAAACAACAGATGATTAAAAAAAATGATATAACCAAAATAAAGGAAGAAGTACATGCAGAAATAGTAACTGAATTGAGGTGGGAAATAATGGAAAACAAGATAAAAGAATATGATAACTTTCAGCTGGAGATGGAAAATAAAAAGGAACAATGGGACGAGGAGAAAACAGAAATGATGGAAAACATGGATAAACTCAATGAGGAAAACAAAACTCTGTCGGAAACTGTCAGTTCATAAACATATAAATTGAACGACTTGGAGCAACAGACACGCAAGGACAGTGTTAGACGTATAGGCTTGCACAAAGAAGATGGGGAAACCAACGACCAGTGCATTGAGAAAACCTTGGATTTTCTTGTGAATAAACAGGTGCAAAACTAACGATCAGGGATATCTCTATAGCTCATAGACTCCCAAAATCTGAAAAAATGACATATAGGCCAGTAATAATAAAATTCACATCGAGAATGGCGAAACTGGCTGTAGCATCCATCCGAGAAAAACAAAAGGATAGTACATCAGGAAGATTTATCAATATCATTGATGACATGACATTCATGAATAAGCGTCTGTTAAGTAAAGCTCATCACAATAGCGGTGTCGAAAAAAGTTGGATTTCGAACGGAAAACTGTTCTTCAAGCCACGAGTTGGAAACAAACAAAGATTCCGTACTGAGGATGAACTTGATGAACTATTGAAGCCAGTGAACAGCCAGACAACAGCCTCCAACTAGATGTAACAAGGAGGACAACATCAACAAAAACGATACAAACCATATGTACATTGTTACAGTGAATGACTTACAATGAATATACCCCCTCCCCAGTTTTGCTAGCAACGGTGTTATATATATATTCATCAATTATATATACACTGTCTATTTATATATACACTACATCCATAAATATACTCTCCACTTCATTGTGACCCGGATTAATTTAATCCATCAATAAATTAAATAATAATTATTTAATGAAATATTAAAAAGAAAGAATTTATGAAAAGCCCTGAAGCTATCGACAGGCTTTAGTTGTAGACATTAATTTAAGAATATGCTCACACAAATTCAAATAAATCATTTTTAATGAACCAATTCAATCTAAATGATGACTTCCGTGAAGAACATCAAATGCATGATGATGACTACAATTTAAACCCAGTAAATCCCGAAAACTCCTCTAATTATACCCTCCTTGATGAATTTAACGATAAATTGAAAATAATAAACCAAAATGTGTCATCATCAATGATACACTTCAACATACGTTCACTATTCAAAAAAATGGACAAGTTATCCACTTTCCTGTATAACTGTAGACACAGATTTGATCTAATAGGCGCTACTGAAACTTGGCTTAAGGATGAATCTCCTATGGATCTAACCAAAATGGGAAGCTATAGCTTATATGAGAAACACAGGAGTGATAGAGGTGGGGTGGAGTTGGACTTTATGTACATGAAAGCATTGAAGCACAGGTACGATCAGACTTGTCTTTGTTCAGTGAGAACTTTGAGAGCTTATTTTTTGAAATTCCTGACAAAAACAAAACAAACAAAAAACAAGTAGTAGGATGTATATATCGAAGCCCAAATTCTAATGTCGATGACTTTCTTGAAAAACTTGAAACAGTATTAACCCAGAAACATAAAGAGAAAAAAGATTGTTTCCTAATGGGAGACTTTAATATAAACATAAATACTAATAACACCAGCGGAAACAACTTCCTTAACTTACTAAAGTCATTTATGTTCTTGCCATCAATAACGAAACCCACTAGAATAACTGAGTTCAGTGCAACCCTTATTGACAACATATTCTCCAACTGTCTCCTCTCCTCATCTATCAATGCTGGTATATTAGTGGACGACATTACAGACCACATGCCTATCTATCTCCTTTTGAGCAAATGAACTAAAACAATGAATAAGAAAGATGTATTTATATGGCAAAGAGACTATTCAAAAAGAAACAAAGAAAATTTTAAAACCGAAATATCCAAAATTGACTGGACTATGTTGTTAGACAACCAGGATTGCAACAAAGCCTACAATTCTTTCCACGAAACATTAACAAACATTTACAATAATAATTTTCCAAACATCAGAAAGAAAATCAAACCTTCTAATCATTGCAATCCATGGATAACAGCAGGTATTCTGAATTCCATTAGAAGAAAGAATAAACTATATAAAATATTCATTAAGAACAGAACATACTATTATAATGATCGATACAAGAAGTATAGGAATAGACTAAATTCAATTATCCGTACTGCTAATCAACACTATTATCATAGGAAATTCCAACAACATGAAGGTAATATCAATGGCACATGGAAACTGATTAAAAACATTCTCAACAAGAAAAAGGGAAGCAAAAATGTAACAGAGTTCTTTTATGAAAATAAATATATTAATAACAAAGAGGAAATTGCTACCAAATTCAATGAATTCTTCACCAATATTGGACCAACCCTTGCTTCAAAAATTAAATCTAGCAAGAATCCAGCAGATTACCTTAATCAACCTAAGTCTTCTTCATTCTTTATCCAACCAACAGATGAACTTGAAGTCATAGAAATTCTCAAAAATATCAGTGCAAAAACGGCTGCCGGTATTGATGATCTCATGTGTTCAATATTGAAACATTGTAGCGAATTTATTATTAAACCCATTACACATATATGCAATCTTTCTCTTGCTAATGGAATATTTCCAGACCTCACGAAGATAGCAAAAGTTGAACCTATTTTCAAAGCTAAAGACCCAACCACATTAAGTAACTACAGGCCAGTCTCTGCGCTACCTGTATTTTCCAAAATCATAGAAAAAATGATGTACAACCGACTGAACAAATACTTAACCAAATACAATATTCTATATAGAAGTCAATATGGCTTCAGAAAGAATCACTCAACTATTCTGTCACTAACTGATCTCTTAGAGAAAATTACCCAAGCCCTAGATAATAGAGAACACACCATTGGGGTATTCCTTGATCTATCAAAGGCATTTGATACAATAAATCATAATATAATGCTAAATAAACTTGAAAACTATGGATGTCGTCGGGTTGCACTGAACTGGTTCCAAAGCTATTTGACTAATAGAAAACAATCTGTACAATATGAAGGCCACTTGTCTTCACAAACAGATATAATATGTGGAGTTCCACAAGGATATATACTTGGCCCTCTACTCTTTCTGATATATATGAACGATCTTCCAAATATTTGTAAGGACCTGAATCTAATACTATTTGCTGATGATACAAATGCATTTTACTCTAATACAGATATAAATAAGGCATATGATGTAGTCAACAAAGAAATGGAGACAATGAGCAAATGGTTTCTTGCCAATAAACTATCTCTAAACCTAGAAAAAACTTATTACATGATATTTACGAATACAGATCTATGCATAAAAATAACTGTCCTACCCGAGCTCAAGATCAATGAAAATCTGATACAAAGAGTTAAAAACACTAAATTCCTAGGAATTAATATTGAAGAAAATTTATCATGAAATATGCAAGTGGAATCTATTAATAAAAAACTGTCAAAAAATTTAGGAGTCATGAGAAAAATCAGTGATTTCATACCCAGAGATACAATGAAAACAATCTATTCTGTACTGATTATCCCACATCTCACATATTGTAATGCCATATGGAGTGCAACAACAAAGTAAAACCTTGAAAATCTTGAAAAAATACAAAACAAAGCTATCGCCACACTATCTTACAAAAAAAAGCATACCAGAAATATGCAGGAACCACAATTTGCTATTGATGAATGACATTGGAAACATGCAAATAATACAAATTTTACATGATTTCCATCAAAAGAAACTTCCCAAATCGCTGTCTTCAATATTTACTAATATACATGATATCCATAACCACAATACACTGTTCAAAGCAAATTCAAATCTGTATTGTGAATTCAGAAGAACAAAAAAAGCAAGAAGTGTCATATCAACCAGAGCCAGATGTCTATGGAATGAACTCCCATGTGATTGTAAGCTTCGCGTAGAAACTAGTGACAAATATCGTAAGTACCTAAAATCACATTTCATTAATAAATACACCCCAAATATCAAATAACAATCCAGTTTGTATGTATTCTCTCCCCTATTATATATACTAAGGCAATACCAGCCAGCAGTCCCTTACGGCAGAGACTGTCCAGAAGAGGGGGCAGAAATTAATCAACTTCTCTTTATTCTCATAGTATAATCCTCCCTCTCCTGGCCAGCTCTCCCGGTGAGGAACAGGCCAACGAAATTTATGCCACATTTCCTCCATGTGTTACTATTTGTCACTCATCTGAACAACAGTGCAAAAATAATCAACTTGTCTATAACCTTAACCAATTCCTCAACCAAATCAAGCAGTATTCACACCCATATTTCATTGATCATCTTAAATATTGGTATTCCCCACATTATTGAAAATTGCAAGACGATCGCGCATGTCTCAGCATAAAGACATCAAGATAATCATATTGGCTACCAGATAAAGCATAACAACTAAAAAAATGACTATAATCACTATCTCACAACCCGACCCCCACCCCATGCCCCCACCCCTTCTTGTCCATCTCTATACAATAATACACACATTGTAAATACGCACCCGCACTATATACACCCAATATACGTACACATAACACTGTATCATTATACAAGCATAAGGGCCCTGCCTTGCAAGTTAAACTTTTTGTGGTGTCCTGTTGATATATATATATTATAATTATATTGAATACGAAATAAATATTATTGAATCTTGAATCTTGAATCTTTACAGGACAGAAGTGATAACTCTATCTGTCACTGACACAAATTAGAATCTATGTGCATTTTCCTTATACAGATGGAGTTATTCCTCTTGAATTGTTTCTTTAACGGTTAAGCCTCACATTACCTACATTAATATTTTGAAACCCCGCAATTAATATTCGGTTTTTGAATGCTGGATGAACAACAACTGTACAATGCATATATATACCCAATTACGATCTGACTTCACACTTAAAAATAATAAATATGATCATTCAATTACACTTAAATGATATACATGCAGCGGATGATCACTGTGGCGTGATCGGTGCCACCAGTGGCGATGGATATGTAATTTTATCTGCTGCCTGGCAGGATCCGTTCGACCTATTATTTCACATGCATTGCCACTGGTGGCACACATCATGTTGCGTTGGTGGTCTTTTGTACTAAAACACCCATGAATCCCATGTTAACAATGAGTTATTTTTATTCTATTTTGTTTGTGATTTTTGTTAATAACTTACTTATCATTTCAGTCAGTATTAGTCTACTTGCCGATTATCATGCTGCTGGTTACTATGATCTAATTAAATCCGAGTTGTCTGTTGGGTGCAACTTAATACAGGCAGTTCACATTCCAAATGGCACTTAACACCACAATACAAGAGACGCAGGACCGCGCCGAATGGGATCTTTTAAATGAAATTCCTGGTATAAACGACCCTAATGACGAAATAATAGAAACGCCGTTATTCAAAAATTGTAAATACTTCATGCCAGACGAGGTCAGCCAAACATTTAACAATGAATATAAAAAACAGTTATCAATGTTTCACTTAAATTGCCAAAGTCTCAATGCACATTGGGACAGCCTAAATACTTTGCTTTGTGACATGCAGGGTGAGACAGAGAACTTCGATATCATTGGACTCTCTGAAATATTCAAAATTCGCGAAAACGTGACCTATTCATTACCAGGATATCAATCAATAGAAACAAACACAAGACCAGATTCTGATGATGGCAGAGGAGGCGTGGCACTTTTTATAAAAGAAGGCATCAGTTTCACACGACGTTCAGACCTATCAGTGTTCATCCCACACGTCTTTGAATCCCTATTCGTTGAAGTTTTTTTAGATATTACAAAATCTAAATTCATTGTTGGAGTCGTATATCGACCAAACACGGAGCCTAGGGCAGATCTAGATCAATGCATAAAAACATTAGACGAATTAACAGACAAACTGAACAAATCTGGAAAACGGGCTTACTTATTAGGCGATTTCAATGTAGATCTTCTTAAAATTGGGCATCATCGAGAGTCTGAAGAATGTTTTAACACAATCTTTTCCAACGGTTTTATGCCCATCATTAGAAAACCCACCAGGATAACTGAATTTTCAGCCACTCTTATTGATCACATATATTCTAATAACATAGGCACAGATGTGCAAGCCGGTATTGTTATAACGGATGTGTCGGATCACCTTGGTAACTTTTTCATAGAACAGACTAACTTTATCCAAAAAAAGAGAAAATTAACTAGAATAATTTACTCTCCTCACAGTATGGACAATTTCAAGAGATACTTACAACAGACTTCAGTTCGGTTTATGGAACAATATGTCCAAATGAAGCTTATAATGAATTTATTTCTTTATTCAAATGTGCACATGACAAAGCATTTCCAATACAACAAATCAAATCTAAAAATAAAATGATAAAAATTCAAGAATGGATGACCGACGGGCTACTTAAGTCCTTTGATACAAAGTTAAAATTATATAAGCACTATATGAAGCATCCCAATCCGGAATCCAAAACAAAATACAAAGAATTCTACAAAGCTTTTAATAAAGCCAAAAGAGAAATAAAATCAAATTATTATAAGCATGCCCTCAATAAAAACCGCTATAATATGAAAAAGTCTTGGGAAATACTCAACAGAATTATCAATAGAGGAAAAGAAAAGAACACACTACCTCAAAGTTTTAAAAAAGGTGAACAGGAAATTACTAACAAAACGGCTATGTCAAATGAATTCAACAACTTTTTGATATCGGTTGGCGAAGAATCAATTAAAACTATACAAACCAATGCAAGCCATGACTACAAAGCATTCCTTACAGAACATTATAGTGATACAATGTTTTTACACCCTAGTGTTCCAAGTGAAGTTATATCAATACTACAAAGCATGCAATTCAAATCCAGTAAAGACTGTGACGGATTATCAACGGAACTCTTAAAACAAGTTTCGAGTGAGGTAGCAGAACCATTTTCTTACATAATCAATCAATCATTCAAAAATGGGATTGTCCCGGATAAAATGAAAACAGCTCGGGTCATACCAATACCAATAAAGGGCAATCCACATGATTTTAATAATTACAGACCCATTAGTATTCTCCCAGTATTTTCCAAGATAATTGAAAAAGCTATGTATAAACGGTTATCAAAATACTTGAATTAATACGATGTCCTTTATAAGCACCAATATGGATTCAGGGAAAACCACAGCACCGTGCATCCTGTCCTCCATCTTTTAGATACAATCACTCAGACTTTTAATAAATCATCAAAACATTCGACATTAGCCGTTTTCCTCGACTTATCTAAGGCTTTCGACACTGTAGATCATAATATCATACTTGAAAAACTGAATCATTATGGAATAAGGGGTATTGCAAATAAATGGTTACATAGTTACCTACAAAACAGAACCTAGTATGTAGACTGTTTAGGCGTGAACTCTGAACCTGGAAATATACGATTTGGTGTGCCCCAGGGGTCCGTGTTGGGTCCTCTGATTGTTCTTCTATATGTTAATGACATATCTAACTCAACAAATCTTGATCTACTGTCCTTTGCAGATGATACTACCGTTCACATTTCCGGTTCTGACCTGACACAACTCGAGAATGAAATGAATAAGGAACTAATTAAAATCAGTAACTGGTGCGCTGCAAATAAATTAGTAATAAATGCAGAAAAGACGAGAACCATTCTATTTAATAACTCAAAAGAATCACGAAATGTATCACTAAAATTAGAGTTGAAAGATATCCAACAGGTGACCAACTTCAAATTTTTAGGGATAACCATGGATGATAAACTCACATTTAAAAACCACATCTCTCAGATGTGCTCTCGTGTAGCCCATGCCAACTTTGCGATAAATAAGTCAAAACACATACTCCCCAAATATTCTAAGAAATGTCTCTATAATGCCTTGATACAGATTCACTTATTATATATATGGGGCCATAGCAGCCAGTTAAATCGGTTATTTCTTATGCAGAAAAAATCAATTCGCATTATAAATAACGCAAAATACAACTCCCATACCGACCCTCTTTTCCGCGAATCCAAGATTCTCAAGATAGCTCATCTCTACATATTACAGATAACATCGTTCGTGCGCGACTGGAAATTTGCCTGTACCGCAATATCATTTAAAACATTCTTCACAAAGCAGGAAGATAAAACAAAACGAGTAACCCGTCAGAAGGGAACACTGGTTTATGAAACGCCGCGCAACAAGACAATCGAGACCCTACCACATTTCAATTATCCGCGCATCTGAAATGACCTGGATAGTAATCTTAGGGAACAAGGAAATAAGGGTACCTTCAAGAAAATTATTAGTGAGAACTTCACTGAATCCTATCCCAATGAGGTGGCATGTGATAATCCCTACTGCCCAGATTGTACCTAACCAACTGACACGCCCTATGCGTATGTGTATATATCTCGAAGTGGGTTCGTGCCGGATTTCGACTGTCAAAATTGTGAGCCTCAAATATCCATCATGTACAACATTCAAACAATAATTCATGTCGACAACCACGTCAACAACTTTTTGATATCGGTTGGCGAAGAATCAATTAAAACTATACAAACCAATGCAAGCCATGACTACAAAGCATTCCTTACAGAACATTATAGTGATACAATGTTTTTACACCCTACTGTTCCAAGTGAAGTTATATCAATACTACAAAGCATGCAATTCAAATCCAGTAAAGACTGTGACGGATTATCAACGGAACTCTTAAAACAAGTTTCGAGTGAGGTAGCAGAACCATTTTCTTACATAATCAATCAATCATTCAAAAATGGAATTGTCCCGGATAAAATGAAAACAGCTCGGGTCATACCAATACCAATAAAGGGCAATCCACATGATTTTAATAATTACAGACCCATTAGTATTCTCCCAGTATTTTCCAAGATAATTGAAAAAGCTATGTATAAACGGTTATCAAAATACTTGAATAAATACGATGTCCTTTATAAGCACCAATATGGATTCAGGGAAAACCACAGCACCGTGCATCCTGTCCTCCATCATTTAGATACAATCACTCAGACTTTTAATAAATCATCAAAACATTCGACATTAGCCGTTTTCCTCGACTTATCTAAGGCTTTCGACACTGTAGATCATAATATCATACTTGAAAAACTGAATCATTATGGAATAAGGGGTATTGCAAATAAATGGTTCCATAGTTACCTACAAAACAGAACCCAGTACGTAGACTGTTTAGGCGTGAACTCTGAACCTGGAAATATACGATTTGGTGTGGCCCAGGGGTCCGTGTTGGGTCCTCTGATTTTTCTTCTATATGTTAATGACATATCTAACTCAACAAATCTTGATCTACTGTCCTTTGCAGATGATACTACCGTTCACATTTCCGGTTCTGACCTGACACAACTCGAGAATGAAATGAATAAGGAACTAATTAAAATCAGTAACTGGTGCGCTGCAAATAAATTAGTAATAAATGCAGAAAAGACGAGAACCATTCTATTTAATAACTCAAAAGAATCACGAAATGTATCACTAAAATTAGGGTTGAAAGATATCCAACAGGTGACCAACTTCAAATTTTTAGGGATAACCATGGATGATAAACTCACATTTAAAAACCACATCTCTCAGATGTGCTCTCGTGTAGCCCATGCCAACTTTGCGATAAATAAGTCAAAACACATACTCCCCAAATATTCTAAGAAATGTCTCTATAATGCCTTGATACAGATTCACTTATTATATGGTATACATATATGGGGCCATAGCAGCCAGTTAAATCGGTTATTTCTTATGCAGAAAAAATCAATTCGCATTATAAATAACGCAAAATACAACTCCCATACCGACCCTCTTTTCCGCGAATCCAAGATTCTCAAGATAGCTCATCTCTACATATTACAGATAACATCGTTCGTGCGCGACTGGAAATTTGCCTGTACCGCAATATCATTTAAAACATTCTTCACAAAGCAGGAAGATAAAACAAAACGAGTAACCCGTCTGAAGGGAACACTGGTTTATGAAACGCCGCTCAACAAGACAATCGAGACCCTACCACATTTCAATTATCCGCGCATCTGAAATGACCTGGATAGTAATCTTAGGGAACAAGGAAAGAAGGGTACCTTCAAGAAAATTATTAGTGAGAACTTCACTGAATCCTATCCCAATGAGGTGGCATGTGATAATCCCTACTGCCCAGATTGTACCTAACCAACTGACACGCCCTATGCGTATGTGTATGTATCTCGAAGTGGGTTCGTGCCGGATTTTGACTGTCAAAATTGTGAGCCTCAAATATCCATCATGTACAACATTCAAACAATAATTCATGTCGACAACCACGTCCATAGAAAACTTTAGATTATAACCACTTCATATTATAACCACTTCATTCTATAACCATCGTTCTTATAAAATTCAATTCGGTTAAGCTCTCTCGATATATGGTATTAGGTATATATAATATAATTGTCGGTTCCAAACAACTTAACATGACACGTCTGATTCAAAAAGATAATTATCAGGAGTCGGCAGTTAAATATATCAATTTTCGCACACCATAAGACATACATTAATAATCTATGCACAATACCAGCGACATGCTTATCGACAAGACACACATACATACTATTCGTTGAAGGGTTGACAGGAAGACGGCCTTAAACAAAGGCCATGTCAATCCTGGCAGGATGCCAATATCTATATATATCTATATATATATCTATGTTTGTAACATTATTAGTAGTACATGGGTCTCCTTGACCCCAGATTCGTTAATCCCAGATTCGTTAACCCCAGATTCGTTAAACAGATTCGTTAACCCCAGATTCGTTAACCCCAGATTCGTTAACCCCAGATTCGTTAACCCCAGATTCATTAACCCCAGATTCGTTGACGGTAGATTCGTTGACGGCAGATTCGTTGACGGCAATCGTAAAATTGGGCGTAAGTGTATTTTGAGTATGTTAGTACTATAGTACTATGTATTTGAGAATCGTTGATAAAAATGTGTGTAAGTATATTTTCGATAGAGCAGGGCGTCAGAGCGTCCTGTTGGTGTGTGTATATTGTTGATTAACAAGTTGGTTCATCTTTCAACATAAATGACACACTTACATTATCGAGAATTATTGGAAGAGCGTACGTTTATAGAGTTATTGTTCTTAGAACGAGAATCGTTAGTCGGTTATTTAAAAAAGCGTTGCTAAAAAGAGGGCGAGGACCCCGCCTCAACCTGATCGCGAATTATTGGAAGAATTATTGGAAGAGCGTACGTTTATAGAGTTATTGTTCTTAGAACGAGAATCGTTAGTCGGTTATTTTAAAAAGCTTTGCTAAAAAGGGGGCGAGGACCCCGCCCCACCCTGTTTTAGGGAAGTTACTTGGATGATGTGTCAGCGAGCCATTTTTCATAATGCCAATCTCGGGACGTCATAGAGGGAATAATCAACGAATTTCACAGCGAAAATGACTAAGCCTATTATCTAAGCCTATTAACCCTAGCGTTCATAACCAGAGTGGTGTTTATTTATATAACATCAAGGTATGTGTGTCCACTTATAACATCATTATTTGTATAACGTGATATGTTGTTAACACGTAAGGGTCATGAGATTATGTGACGTTTTAACATTAACGCGATAATTAGTTATCAAATGGACATACATACGCTCAAGTAATACGTACATGTGATCATACACGCAATAATAGAAGTTACTTTGATGTTGTTGTTATGAATAGAATTTTATCAACCTTACGGATTAACAGCTTATCACGTTAAACAAATAATGATGTTATAAGAACTGTAGGTTCTTATAATATTACAGGATGCAGTGTCATCCTGGCAATTCGTTTACACTCTTTCGTCTTTGTCCGAATTTAGAATGGTCATCTGTATCTTCACCGAAGATATTCGTTCCTGAAATAACTGTGTGTCGATGCGTTCTATTTGAACTTTTTCCACAGTCTCTTCAACCGACACGCTCTCTTCCATCAGTTCATCAACCTTATCAGACTACGCTTTCGCCACATATATATCTGATCTACACGCGCCCTCCATAACAATTTTTTACTTATCAAGTTCTTATGATGTATATAAGAACTGTATAGCTATTAATTAATAGGACACAGTGAACAAAATGTGGTGGACTAGCCATAGCGTCATACCATTTGAACCTTGTTCGAGTATTTGCATCAATGGACCAACTGGTGCTGGTAAAACGAGATGGGTCTACACATTCCTACAAAATCTTAGTGGAATGTATTCTAGAGATCCACCTAAGAAAATAATGTACTGTTATGGTATTTATCAAAAATTCTATGATGAAATTGAATCATCCATCGAAAATATGGTCATGCATCAAGGATTATCTACCCAAACAGAAATCGAAGAATTTGCTGATGGTAACCATAATATGTTAATATTAGACGACTTGATGCATCGTATTATTGACCAAAAAGAAATTGAATTACTATTTACACAGCAAACTGATCATCGTTGTCTTTCGGTGCTATTTATTTCACAAAATTTATACGCACAAGGCAAGGCGGCGAGAACTATAGCCTTAAACACGTGGTATCTAATTTTATTCAAAAATTTGAGGGATGGATAACAAATTTCCACATTGGGTAGACAATTGTATCCCGGTAAATCTAAAGTACTCATTGATGCATACAAGGATTATATGAAGAAACCATTTGCGTATCTTATAATAGATATGTCCCCTCACACTGAGGATAAATACAGACTACGAACAGACGTATTTCCCAACCAAGACCCTATAATTTACGTACCTACTACGTAATAAGAAGGGGCAGTATTGGAGCTGAGTCGCGACGATAAAATGAGTTGAATTTTGTCAGAATATTGACATCAACCCAATCAAGATCTCAACGAAACGCATTATTGACATCGATAACTAATAATCAGTTGAAAGTTCTAGTCGAAAATACGGTCAATTTACTACATGAAATTTTAGCTGTTACAGTTCAACAAAAAGCTAAATTACGGTGATATAAATCATTTTATATATTCTTGGGTGATAAATATGTGAGCTTGTTGAGGAAAAGGAAAAGTGTGAATAATCACTCACCCGCCATTGCTTTGATGTTGAACATAATTGAACCTAAATTGAAACAGTTTTTGTGATGGAGTCTGTGAAGAAAACTGTTTTGATACCGTATGAAAAATATATGATGTACACAGAAAAAAGTGAACACAAAAAAGTTTCATCGGAGCCTAATATTGAACACAGCGACATCCCGGCAAACAATAGCAGGCATTCTGACGAAATGAATAAAGAAAGGGACCCGACGAATAATCAGATTGTTAATACAGTTCAAGCGACTGAACATCTATTAGTAAAGGCAATCGAAAAATCAGGAGTTAACACATCTAATAATACATCGAACAAGACACACACTAAACAAAGAAAAAAGAAAATAAGAGAGATTAAACGTGAAATATCTAGACTCCAGGTATCATTGCCGGTAGACTGACTAAGATAAAGAAGAAACGGTGGATATCGCTGTGAACAATGTGGCCGATTGGAAAGATTATCTGAGTTCTATTTATTTTAATCCGGGTCACCCTGCATCGTACTCAGGAGCTACAAAGTTGTATCAGACTGTAAAATCGGAAAATAAGCACATCATTTCAAAACGTAAAATTGTGGAGTGGCTACAAAATCATGAAAGTTATTCACTAACAAAAAGTGTTAGACGAAAATTCCCAAGGTCTCGTGTCGTTATAAACTGTGTCGACAGTCAATGGGACGGAGACCTCATGGATATGAATGATGTTTCCAAAGACAACGACAATTACACATACGTGTTAATAATGATTGACATTTTTTCTAGGAAGATATGGTGCGCAGCTATAAAGAGAAAAACGGCAATTAATGTGATCAATGCTATGAACCATATATTTGAAGGTGGAAGAACCCCTCGACTCCTCAGAACGGACCGCGGTTCGGAATTCACAAACAAACGGGTCAAAAGTTACCTTCATATATCTCAATTTTTTACACAAAACGAAACGAAAGCCAATTATTCGGAACGAGTCATAAAAACTATAAAACATAAGATTTCACGTTATATGATGAAGCATAATAATGCTAGATATATCGACATTCTACAAGATATTGTGAAAAGTTATAACCATACCATACATCGTTCTTTGGGTACCACCCTGACTCAATAACGATTGAGAATGAAGATGAGTCTCGCCTAGATCAGTGGTTAATAAGACAGAAGGGTGGTGTTAAAAGTAAATTGAAGAAAAAGTTCAAATACAATGTAAATGATATCGTTAGAATATCACACACCAAAGCAGTTTTTGACAGAATATTCTCAGAAATGGACTTGAGAGTTGTTCAAAGTGACTAAGAAGTTTTACAGGCAGAACATACCCGTGTATACATTGAAAGATTTCTTGGATGAAGCCATTGAGGGCGCTTTCTACGAGTCAGAACTTCAAATGGTACGTGTTGATGCCGATACAGTTTACAGAATAGATAAAATTGTCAAAAAGAGGAAAGGAAAGGGTCCAAATGAAATCATGGTGCACTGGCATTCATGGCCAGACAAATTTAATTCATGGATTTTAGAGTCGGATGTCGCCAGCTATCAAAATTAATAAGAGTAAGCTATACACGGGAACAATTACAATCATGGATAATAGAACAGGTACCTTGACGAATATGTTTCAAACAGAACGTGGTCGTCTACGTATTAATATCATTAAATGGATAGGATTTACTATTATGGTAATAACTGTGTCACTACCATTTATTTTAGTTCCAAAGAAGATACCACGTGAGTCGATGGATTATGAATTACTTCATATGAATGAGTCACAACCCAATGACAACACTCCTGTATTTTCGTGAAAAAGTGGACAATACCATCAAACATTACGGTAACAGTCTGTAATAATCAAGGACACATTTATACCGTCATTAGACGAGTTGTGAATAACACTCCGACGATTATAAGTATTCCGTTAAATTTGAACCAGTGGTTCAACTTCAAGCATATATTCAGTGATATCGATAAAACTATAAGAGAAGAATATTGATTCTCTTTGAATTTTTGTTTTTAGAAACTAGTCATATGGATAATTATTATCTGTACCTGACTAGCGACGATTCGATTAATAAATATCCAGATAATCGTCCGCACGACTTCACAATAGAGTTACCTGGTGTATTAATATTGGAAGGCACGTGGTTATGTTGTTTGAAAGACATAAATATAACTGGTCATATAGACACGGATTTATTATATATTTGTTCGGATATATGCGGAGAATCAACAGCTTGTGACACATCATTCCCCATCCACAGGGTTATAAAGCGAGACACACGTGATACGGGTGATTGGCAGAGTTTTGAGGACTCATTTTACATACACGTCCGGCAGGATAAACTTCAGCGTCTCCGGATTTTTATAAGAGGCGATATACTTTCTAAAATAAATGCAGAAAAAAGAGTGACTTGTACACTACATTTGAAGAAACATGTCGATCACGTATATTGCAACCGATATTGAAAAGTGGAGAAAACATTTCAGAGACATGATTAATGGGAAGTTAACACCAGATAATAAGGGTCGCTACTTTATTACCAGAACTCAAAATAGTGATAGTGAAGAAGACGTTCTAAAACCACTTATTAACGTAGTGACGCCCGTCGCGCAAGCGATTGAAATGGCGAAGTTGCAGAAAATAAGTTGACACACACACGTAAAGCGTCCAAAAAAACAATAAGATAGTGTTTGATGGAGGTTTGTCTAATAATACTAAGAAAGTGAAAAGTAAATTGTTATTCGATTAGCCAAAATCATGAATGAATACAGAGAGTACCATACTGATAAATTGGCATTATTTGAATCACCGGCGGTTGACGGTGGAATACAATTGACAGAATGGATAAATTACAGGCCCGTGAATCAACTGACAGAAACTGCAGCTTTGGAGTTCAACATTCCCGCCATGGCCACAACCTACATGGACCTCAAACGTACATTGCTACTTCTCAAACTCAAAATAACGAAGCAAGATGGTTCGGCTATAACAGTTAATGACGATGTGGCTCTGATAAATGCACCCTTGCATTCGCTATTTTCGCAGGTCGATTTGAATATACAGCAAGTTCCCGTGAGTCAAGTTGGTCCGAATTATCCATACAAAGCATATTTCGATGTACTCTTAGAAACCGAACGTAAGGAACAACTACATGGACAAGCGTTCGAAAAGGACACGGCAGGTGCTATGGACCTGACAGATTCGAAAAGCGGGAACGCTGGCCTGTATTACAGGTCCAGAACAACACGTGATAGTCAAATAATGGATATTATGGGATCAATTCAACTTGACTTTTTCCAACAGGACAAATTACTACTAAATGGACTCCCCCTCACACTAAAATTCTGGCAGACAAGAGATGTTTTTAGACTGATGTATACGGGAACCACTGAGACATACAAGTTGAAAATACATGAAGCTAATTTGAGACTAGCGACTGTGAAAGTTAACCCAGGTGTATTACTCAGTCATACTGAGTCACTCAAGAAAAGGAATGCGTGTTATCCTTTTTCAAAATCTATTATAAAGACATATACAGTGTCAAAAGGGTCATTCAGTTTGGAAGAAGATAATCTATTTCAAGGAGACGTACCTAGTAGTTGTATTATTGGTTTAGTATCATCAAAGGCTGAAAGCGGTTCACACGATAATAACCCGTTCAACTTTGCGACTTTTGGATGCAACTTCGTCGGATTTTACATCAATGGTCAATCTATGCCAGCCCAAGCACTACAGCCGAACTTTACCAGTAAGGAATATGTAGAAGCTTACAATACGATAATAAAAGATGAGAAACAAAGAGCCGTTCACATTACTTATGCGGATTATGCGAAAGGTTATTGCATATATAGGATAAACCCGCACGGAATTAATCATGATCGAGTCATACCACAGAAAGGTCACACACGCTTTGAGATTAAATTCTCATCGGCTTTGAAAGACAATTGTACGGTAATTGTTTATGCCAAATATCCTGCTGCTCTCAAAGTTGACGAGAGTCGTAAAGTTTACATTGAATAATGAATACACGTGGACTCATGAGGGCGATAAATAGTTTCACAAATCATGAGATAGATGTTTGTCCCATAGACAAATTACCTCTTTATATCCAACATACCCGGATGTATATAGTTAACACTGACGAGAGTAGCCACCCTGGACGACATTGGACATTGATGATATTCCATGAACATAAATTACCAGAGTTCTTCGACCCAATGGGGTTAAAACCTGAGTGTTACAACATACGATTTAAACACGTGTTGTTATTGAATGGACCTCGTTACGATCGTAATGGTTACAGATTACAGGTTTCTAATCTATGCGGTCCATATTGTATATACTTTGCATTCTATAAACTGTGTGGATACAGTCTTGAAAATATAATGAGGCGTTTCGGTGCCAATAATTATATGTATAATGATTTAATTATTAAGGATTTTATGTTGAAATACATTTTGTAAACGCTCTTCATTAGCGACATGAAAAAAGAGAAACGCTCTTTAAAGTATATTATGTATATTATATAAATAAATATTGTAAATACAATTATTTATCGTTCTTACATTATCATATATATGAGGGGGAAAAAAATATATATATATGAATGGGTTGAGTGATGTGGGGTGAGGGGTGTGTTTTCATCGTATTAAGGGCAGTTGCAAAACTCAGTGTAAAATCTATTGTTTTTTGTCAATGAATTGTCAAAAAGCAAAAAATTTGTGGTATGTGAGCCCCAAATGAAATTATTATTGAAAAGATAATCGACGATACATATATTTATTCTGATAGTAATTCAAGTTCACATATAGTAGGATATACAATATTTAACATCTGCTTTTCACTTTTAATGCCAGTAATCACAATTTTTCCATTATGAAAACATGTAAAATGTATTTTCTCACATCTGAACATTGCCGCAGGGAACAGCTCTGATTCGTAAGAACATTCCATAAGTTTCACTAAAACGTTAAAGTCAATTTTTCCATTTAACTGACAAAATGCAGACATTGTCAAATTTTTTATGGAATGTAATCTCACTTGCCAACCACATTTTTGAATATGTCTAGCGTAGCGACGCAGTCGAACGCGTGCCTGTTTGACATTATCAGAACGCCCGTTAACACATATTTTACCATTGCTAAACACGAGACAGCATCCACCGAATTTAGAATGTTTCCATACAACTCCGCTAACCTTTTTGGAATTCTATTCAATGTTCGAACAGCCGAGTGTCAAATCCCTTAGATTAATAGAACAGTTCAAATCTGCAGAACATTAGTTATTCGTAGCATCATTTCAGCAGAGTAATGTTTATATGAATGTCAACATCCGGCTAATCAAGCATGTTCTATCACCGTTGGGGCAGCATTCCTTACATCTTAAACATCCTTCCTGGTTTTGATGATCGTCGGTCAAATAACACTGCACAGCCTGATCAATTTCAGGAATATTAGCACACAGGACGAATATAGCTCCAGCTAGTTCTTCAAATTGATCGAATGTCAGAGATATTCCGTATTTGGTAGCACACAAATCCTCTGAATGTTCAGGCAGCCAATACCTGCGAATATCAACACGTGGGATGCCGCTCTTTATAGTAATGAAGAAATTCCCACCGATATGACGTCTCAGGAATACATCAGGTTCTCCAGTACGATAACTGACCACTTCTTGATGTATATCTGATAGGTAAGATTTCAACTCTTTGAATCTCCTTAGATTTAATGTTATTCTAGATTTTGTCGGAAATTTTTGGCCTGTATAACCTTCACCACACTCTCTTATGTGAATATACAAGTTTCCCATGAATTAACCATCAAATAGGAAAACGTCATTTCCTAGCGGGACCAAACATTGTGGATGGAATGCTCTCTCTTTGGTTTCCTTCCATTCTTCAACTTTTCCTTCACCCTCGGATTGATCGTTCATTTTATTTGAACCTGAAATAAGAAATATAAACACATTACTTATCAGTTGTACACCAGGAACCCCAGTCCTAAATGAGTCAGTACAAAGTCCGCCCACCCGCCCGCCAGCCAGCCCTGCCGACCGCCCGCCCGCCCGCCCGCCGTGCATACCAAATAAGAATAAGAAAAGAACCCGTCATTGAGTCAGTTCATTATGGAGAGAATACTGCCCGTAGAAATACTGGAGAAAATATACGATCACCTAATTGACATGTCAACTATAAATCCAGAAATAAAAAAACAACTACTACACAATTGGTTTATAAGAGAAATTAAAATAATACTGAAGAATATAGATGAAGGATATTTTCCTGTACAGCGATTGAAATCTTTGATTGAGAGGTCGGAATTTGAAACTGATTTCTTACAGGATATATTGAATCAAATATTTTCGAATCGTTGGGTATTTAGAGGCGTTCCTAAAAACAAAATACATGAAATTCGTGAACTTATTGGAGATAACTTTGTGAGATTTGCAGAATACCGAGACTGGGTTTTCAAACAGAGAAGTTTTGAAGTGACAATAATGCACGGATATATCATTCTCCGTGAACCGTGTACACTGTTCACGATTGAACAAATACTTAACAGAGGCATGATTTTGGATTACATTTATACAAGTAAATCGAAATATATTTCAGAATTAGAGAATGAACTAATATGGTCATTCGGAATAATCTGGAGTTATGGTGACCCTTCGTTGAGAAAATAAAAAAAAAACATAAGAACAGTTGTTTTGGTTTAACAATGTTTTAAGACCGAGATATTATTATTATAAGCGGTAATTGAAGTATAAAGAACGTTAATTTTTTCATACTGTAGGTAAAGGCAATGATAGATAATAGAACATTTTAAATTCATAATTAACCTGTATATAATGTTTCACACAGTTTATATGTAGGACTAACGAATTTGTAAATGTGAAATGGATGGGGCAACATTTTATAGATCGAAAATTGACACCTTGAATAAATTGACCAATGACTGCTATTGTAGCTTTTGACAGATATGCGTGCACAGACTCGTTTGATGTTAGCTATCGCATTACTATAATCTGTTGCTTTACATTGACTCGTGTGATTATTTGTGATAAAAGAACGAGCGAATGTTTACACTATCATTACAACCTTGATCAAATATAGACGACTAAATTATATAATATATTACATACCTCGTTCAATATCCATATGGTAGAGTATCCATGTTATCCAGACGTCTGCGATTTGTATAAACCACTCTGTACTGCTTCTCCTCCGATCTGTTATATAATTTTCTTTTTCCTTTGGACCTGCATATTTTTCGAGGATTGATTGTGGTGATGGGCACTGTACTTCTGGATTCTAACAGATCTTTAATCGTGTTGAAATTGACGAGCTGAGAATTTTCAAAGTTCAAAGAGAAGCCTCGAACTTTACACGTCTCCTTGTCTTTATTGGTTCTATACGCATAATTCTTGGGTCCACCAGACACAAATTCCTCGATGTATTCATCAGGGTCTAACTCACTAGTCAACTGTCCTAAATAGTCACCCAGTGGGGGATTAATTTGATCCTTCGTGCTGCTGAATATACAACTATCCGTATCGTAATATAACACTCTTCTGTCCAAAGAATGAATAACTTCATATAACATTAATCTCGCGTGACACGTCGTGAACGTGGCCAAATATATGTTATTTGATGATCCGCATGGTGCACAGTCATTTCTATAAGTCCACTCCATTTGAAGAATGTCATCGGTTAATACATGAAAATTTTCCATTTGTTTCATCGGATTTGAAATGAGTTGGAATAGAGTGTCTTGTTCTGATTCATGGAAATATTCTGTCTGTTTGAAATTTTGGTTTTGTCCAAATTTTCCCCAAAATGAATTGAGCATCAGCTTTGATATTTGGCGTAATCCTGGATTTCTTTCGATGTTTTCCCTGTCCAGCAATATACCTTCGTTGTCGTTATAATCCGATATGTATTTGTCCATGTCTTCTGTAGATTTTATCCAATCCGGAGGACCACTAGCCTGTTGTTTGAACTTTAAGAATGTGTTTATATATTCAGTGAATAATCCATTTTGTTGTCCATATTCAGACGTTTCTGTCCAATGGTATATTTCATATATTTTGAGAATCTTGTATCCTACTTTGATTGCTGTCTCCGGTTCAGGAATACACCAAACACCCGTTATAGCTCTCTGTTGGCACGAACACGTGCAAGGTCGTTGATTTTCATTATCAGCACAAGTCCGGCACAGTGGAAACTTCAGTTTACCGTTGGATCGATACGGTAATACAGGGTGATAGATTCCACTAGGTGGTAAAATCTTGACTTGAGCTATCCCGAAGTAATCCTTAAGTTCTGTAATGTCCTCGCCCAAAATGATTTTTGGGTGTCCAACTGGGTATCGCGCGTATTTGAGCACATTTGGATAGAGGGACGTGAAATAAAAATAGTGTATTTTCTCGCCAACGTCAGCTTTGTAGTGCAATTTAGTGGCGTTCGTTCTACCACCGAACAAATTGTCTCTAGGTTCTAGTCGTTCAACAAGGAGCTGTCGTTTCTTTCGAAGCTTGATTAATAGGTTTTTCTTTATGACGCAGGAAACACTGATGAGACATACACGTCATGTTACAATCTGAACAATGTTCTTTGATTTCAATTTGTTCACATTTATCACTTTTACACACGAAACATGTGCGTTCACAATGATGATTTCCTTTAGTTGAATAATGTTTTAATCAATGCACACAGCAATATACTGCACTAAAGAATCCCGTTATGGATTGGATAGCGTGAAAATGTTCATTATCAGTCAGATATAAATATATCACTGGTCTTTCTGGACCGTCTGTAGGCTCGCTGGTGATGAATTTATTCCCGAGTCTAGCACTAACGACTAGTATGTCAAATTCAGACTGTCTTCGAATGCTTTTAGGTCTGCTAAACTGTCGGGTCTGTCTGTTGGTACACCAGCCATGTCACTGATTACTTTCGCTAATTTTCCTTGCTCTGTACTTGTTTTGGTCAGCATTTTTCTGTAATAATGGTGTGGTACTTTTCTGTAGTCCTTGATGAGCTGTAAATTACTTCTGGTTCCTCTATTCTGGGTTATCTCGCTCCATTCATCAGGACTGCAAATATTTAATTTACACCAACAAATGGCGATAGCACGAGCCATACACATATTGTCTTTATTTTCAATCGTTACGATCGATGTTTTATTCCTTAATATATTGCTTTCATCATGTAAAGCCGTCATTCTCCGCCGTGCGCCACCTTTAGGTAACTCAATTGTTCCTATATCTATGACGAAACTTTGATTAACAGCCAGTGTTTGGTTAATGTTCAAAACCTGTTCGATTCTGTTTATCACTGTGTTGGCATTTAACGTTTGTAACGTTTGTAACGGAAATATTATAGGATTGTCCAAACTCTCATGGTGAATGATAACTCTGCCAAGATCATTGTCCGCCAAATTTCCACGAGCTTGTTGAATTGTGTCCACGAACATTGAATGTAGATTCTTGTATATGTCAATTAAATTTTTATCTTTGTAACTTTCATCTAGTTTGATTTCATGAGTTCTCTGTGTAGCCAAATTGTTACTGAATGTTCGTTCACTTCTTTTGTGAATACTATATCCCGTTATTTGGTTATCCGAACTGCTGGTTGTTTGACTGTCTGATTTTACAGGTGCTTCGTTTTGATCAGGTGTCTGTTCACCGTCTCGGTTTTGTAGCCCTGATATTCCAGCTGTATCAGGTTGTGAGTTGGAAACATCATGTTTAGGTTCACCATCTTCTCCGTATCCGATTTGGTTCGGCCATGGGTCGTCTTCTAAACAAGGTGTAGATACTTCAACAATATCTTCATCAATCTGATAAGCTTCTAAAGCCCTGTCGTATTCTTCGATATATTGAAGAAGACGTTCTATCTCATAAATTTCACCCTCTGTTAGAGGCGTCATCATTTCTTCATCCATTTCACTGCATGAAAAGCGAGATTTATAAAATATAAATGTTGCATAAATTTAGGACCCTGAATTTATGCATGCATTTATACATATTAAATTCGCCTTTATACAAAAATATAAATATCTCATTTATATTTTTAAATCTCGCATAAATGTTGCATAAATTTAGGACCCTGAATTTATGCATGCATTTATACATATTAAAATCGCCTTTCTTCGAACAGTGCCAGAGGTCAGTAGAGCTATTATGTCGTCAGAGAACACTTATAGCAATGTGGTAAACATTTGATGTCACTTTAACACTTTAATTTCCAAAATTTCGATTTTTGACCTCCAAAATTACAATGTTGAAAATTCAGGCAAATATTGTGGGGGTGTCACAAACCCCATATCACCCCTGTAGCGTTGTCCCTGCCCACACCACAACACCCACCACCCCACACACACATTCAAAACGTCACAATTGTGTCGACACCGCTCTGTATGCAGACATTCAGTTATACCAAATCATTTCGCTTACGGCTGTAACCATCTTAGCCCATAATTTAATTATTCTGCGATGGTATCCACCGCCTCCATGCATATGTGAGACCAGCTGCTGTATCAGATAATACAATCTATGGGCCAAGATGCTTTCTTTTGCTGTAAACAACCCTGATCCCCAGATGTGTTCCGGGCATTACAGGCGAGTATTCGTTTTCGCTATTTAGACAGATTATGTATTTACAAATACGTTTGTTTTCGCATGTTCTGTCTAAACTAAGGTGTTACAATGGTAGATTAATGTTGTGGACAGTAATGTAGCCATGCATGCATTCATTCTTTCATCAATTCGCAGCGTGATCGACACATGTCAAAATTTATTCTGAATGCCACATCATTCATGAAATTGTAACAAAGATTACATATATGTTCGCATTAAATTTAGACATAGCTTGCCTTGATCACTTATTTACTTTAAATCTTTTATTATACAGAGACGTCGGTATAAGGCTATTCTATCGCGGGAAAATGTGGTTTTGTGAGAGTGATTTCACCCTTAGCCAGATCACAAATAAAAGTCCGTACATTACAATTAAATATTTTGCTAAACAGGCTATTATATCGCGTAAAATGTGGAGTTGGAAGCGTGATTTTACCCTTTGCCATTTCACATATAAATTCATTGTACAATATATCCATTATGTAATCCCGTTTTGAAGTTTTAATCGCATAAAATTGTGATCATGGAAGGGTGATATCACCCTTTGCCATTTCACATATAAATTCATTGTACATTATATCCATGATGTAATCCCGTTTTGAAGTTAGAATCGCATAAAATAGTGATCATGGAAGGGTGATATCACCCTTTGCCATGTCACATATCAATTCATTGTACAATATATCCATTATGTAATCCCGTTTTGAAGTTTCAATCGCGTAAAATTGTGATCTTGGAAGGGTGATATCACCCTTGCCATTTCACATATAAATTCATTGTACAATATATTGATGATGTAATCCCGTTTTGAAATTATAATCGGTAAAATTGTGATCATGGAAGGGTGATATCACCCTTTGCCATTTCACATATAAATTCATTGTTCAATATATCCATGATGTAATCCCGTTTTGAAGTTTTAATCGGTAAAATTGTGATCATGGAAGGGTGATTATATCACCCTTTGCTATTTCACATATAAATTCATTGTTCAATATATCCATGATGTAATCCCGTTTTGAAGTTTTAATAGGTAAAATTGTGATCATGGACGGGTGATATCACCCTTTGCCATTTCACATATAAATTCATTGTACAATATATCCATGATGTAATCCAGTTTTGACGTTAGAATCGCGTAAAATAGTCGTCATGGAAGGGGGATATCACCCTTTGCCATTTCACATATAAATTCATTGTACAATATATCCATTATGTAATCCCGTTTTGAAGTTTTAATCGCGTAAAATTGTGATCATGGAAGGGTGATATCACCCTTTGCCATTTCACATATAAATTCATTGTACAATATATCCATGAGGTAATCCCGTTTTGAAGTTATAATCGGTAAAATTGTGATCATGGAAGGGTGATATCACCCGTTGCCATTTCACATATAAATTCATTGTTCAATATATCCATTATGTAATCCCGTTTTGAAGTTTTAATCGCGTAAAATTGTGATCATGGAAGGGTGATATCACCCTTTGCCATTTCACATATAAATTCATTGTACAATATATCCATGAGGTAATCCCGTTTTGAAGTTATAATCGGTAAAATTGTGATCATGGAAGGGTGATATCACCCGCTGCCATTTCACATATAAATTCATTGTTCAATATATCCATTATGTAATCCCGTTTTGAAGTTTTAATCGGGTAAAATTGTGATCATGGAAGGGTGATATCACCCTTTGCCATATCAGATATTTCCATTGAACAGTAAGTCCATGATGTAATACCGTTTTGAAGTTTGAATCGAGTAAAATTGCAATTGTGGTCATGGAAGGGTGACGTCATCCTTTGCCAGTTTCACATATATATATTTACTGTACAATATATCCATGATGTAATCCCGTCTTGAAGTTAGAATCGCGTAAAATTGTGGTCATGGAAGGGTGATATCACCCTTTGCCATATCACATATAAATCCATTGTACAGTAAGTCCATGATGTAATCCCGTTTTGAAGTTTGAATTGAGTAAAATTGTGGTGATGGAAGGGTGATATCACACTTTGCCATATCGCATATAAATTCACTGTACAATAAATCCATGTTTTAACACAATTATTATTTTGAAGTTTGAATCCCGTCAAATTGTGGTCCTTGAAGGGCGATATCACTCTTTAGCAGAAAACAAAAATTATTATTTTAGTTTTTATATTTTAATGTTTATACTTATTTTCGATGCGATCACTTAATTATTTAATTTTTATTCTTTATTGCAGAGACTACGGAAATTGACGACAAGATACAACTATGAGACAAAGTGCCATGTCCAAGTAGTTCATGTTTTATTTGTGACTGGTATAACCAACAATAGGGCAGCATTTTGTTGGCAAATTACTACACATGGAGATCCCAGAATCAGTGCGACACATGTGTATATGTATAGTTAGATATACACATCAGTGTCGCTATATATGCTGGTTACAAGCCAAATGTCACCCTAAAGTAGATTTCACAAATATATATATGGATATATAGGTTCAAATCCAAATTTATACCGGGTATAAATGTGCATAAACTAGAGTTTATAATAAGAATAAATGAAGCTACATATATTTATGCAGGTTTATTCCGTGAATAACTTGTATAAATTTGAGTTTATAACCAGAATAAATATAGCTACATATATTTATGCAACTCTATTCAGTGAATAAATTTGTATTTATGCATAAAAGGTAGACAATAAATGAATGCATAAACGTGCGAATAAATTCGAGTTTATCCTGCTGAATAAAGGTGGGTTTATTCAGTGAATAAATTTGGTAGTTTATTCATGAATATATCGGTGAATATATGTGCATAAATTTCGGGATTTATACAAATTTATTCAGTGAATAAATTGACATAAATTTCTGATTTATGCTCATTTATCTGGAATTTATTCAATGCATAAATTCCAGTTTTCGTGCAGTGTTTTCGAGAATAAGTCATGAGAAGTGATTACACCGGTGTCTATTCACTATATGTGATGAAGTTTCGTCATAGATATTTATATACCATAACTCCCGAACATAGTTAGCAAAGCTGAGTCAACATTAGATAAGATTATATTTATATTTGAGCAAAAGTATGAATAGGTCGATAAGCTGTTAATACGTAAGGTTGATAAAATTATATTAATAACAATAACATCAAAGTAACTTCTATTATTGCGTGTATGATCACATGTACGTATTACTTGAGCTTATGTAGTTCCATTTGATAACTAATTATCGCGTTAATGTTAAAAAGTCACATAATCTCATGACCCTTACGTGTTAACAACATATCACGTTATACAAATAATGATGTTATAAGTGGACACGCATACCTTGATGTTATATCAATAAACACCACTCTGGTTATGAACGCTAGGGATAATAGGCTTAGATAATAGGCTTAGTCATTTTCGCTGTGAAATTCGTTGATTATTCCCTCTATGACGTCCCGAGGTTGGCATTATGAAAAATGGCTCGCTGACACATAATCCGAGTAACTTCCCTAAAACAGGGTGGGGCGGGGTCCTCGCCCCCTTTTTAGCAAAGCTTTTTAAAATAACCGACTAACGATTCTCGTTCTAAGAACAATAACTCTATAAACGTACGCTCTTCCAATAATTCTTCCAATAATTCGCGATCAGGTTGAGGCGGGGTCCTCGCCCTCTTTTTAGCAACGCTTTTTAAAATAACCGACTAACGATTCTCGTTCTAAGAACAATAACTCTATAAACGTACGCTCTTCCAATAATTCTCGATAATGTAAGTGTGTCATTTATGTTGAAAGATGAACCAACTTGTTAGTCAACAATATACACACACCAACAGGACGCTCTGACGCCCATATTGAAAATATACTTACGCCCATTTTTATCAACGATTCTCAAATATATAGTACTATAGTACTAACATACTCAAAATACACTTATGCCCAATTTTACGATTGCCGTCAACGAATCTGCCGTCAACGAATCTACCGTCAACGAATCTGGGGTTAACGAATCTGGGGGTTAACGAATCTGGGGTTAACGAATCTGGGGTTAACGAATCTGGGGTTAACGAATCTGGGGTTATCGAGACCCATGTACTACTATTATTTAATCTGAATAGCATTCTGACCAATATACTATCTATCTATCTATCTATGTATCACTATATGCACAGTGTTTTATAATATAGATATAATACTATCGGGTCTGTATGAAATTTAGCGCGCTTAGTATCGCAATATTTTGCGTTCAATATCGCAATAATAAGCGCGATAGATTTTTGGAATTGCGCTATAATCGCGCCTTTTTCAAAACTAAGAATGCTCAATATCGCAATAAAGGCGCGCCTCAATATACCACTTCTTTTGACTGGTACTGTATTGTCCTGGTGTACGGATTTACATGTTAAAACAAAAACTGTGTTTACAAGTGACTGTACAATTTCACTCCTTACACGTTATCAAAAAGTGTGCAATTTATATGTTTTACTTTTACATGTACATACATTTTAGTTTTAACTGTGACACATGTAGCTTTGTTCTTTTATGTCTTAAAAGGGCATTCCGATTCATGTTTTATAATGGTCGAAGTTAGTATTACTCGTAACTGAATAGTGATGGGTTGGCTCATCAGCTATTACTAGCATCGCTTTTTATTTACAGCCATAATTACAGTAGTTAGTGAAAGGTTAACACATTACGTGCACGCAACCTTTTTCCAAATTAAATTCTAAGAGGCAGACAAAAGTTTGATCCTCTGCAAACAGCAAAATTTCATAAGTATTCTCTATCACTTTATGAGGATTTATGTTTCATCAATAGTATGGTCGTAATGGAAGAACCAAGATTTACTATTCAGTTACGAATAATACTAGTTTCGACCATTCTAAATCATATGAATCGTAATGCCTACCGGGAAATCATATTGTCACCATGGGAACCTGGCTAATTCTACGGTAACTTAGCAAATTAAGAGCCAAAAATGTGTGTTGACCCATGAACGATACTATTGGTCTGACCTTTATTAGTTACGGCTTGATATTAATTAAACGGTGTTGATCCGTAAAAAATACAACGATCTGACAGTTACTGGTTACAGTCTGTCAGTAACTTAAACGGTTTTGTACCGTGGAACATGCTACATTATGTTTAACGGTCCAAGATTGGCAGCGATGTTGCACGGTATGACACCGTTAAAGTGACGAGCATTTTTCTAACAGCGTGGAGTTGGTGAATATTGTACAGTTATCGCCCGCGATTGAGTGAGACATTGGGATTTGTCGCCCGCTCGAGACCTGAAATGTCACCAGAGGGCCGCCAGGCCCGAGGGTGACATTCCAGGTCGAGAAGGCGACAAATCCCCGTGTCTCACGAAAACAATGGTGATAACTGTTTTGTTATCTGACAAAGGAGTACACACGAACCTTAATAGCAAGCATAAATACGCGCATATATATATATTCTTTAATCCAGTTCGAAAAGTTGATTTTATGTTGGAATCATCGCTATTTAGAAAATAAAACATTCATAATCTGGATCAATTAACAGACCCGTCATTTGCGGAGCTATTCTCCGGTCAGTTTGCTGGTTGCATGGTGGAAATCGGTTCACGGAAAGAGGAGTAAAGCAATTTCGAAGTTGAGTAGCCATGCAGCGAAATGTTAGGTTTCGTTTCAAATGAGGGTGAAGACGCCGACAGACGTGTTAGTTTCCAGAATGCTAAAATGTGAAACTAACACGTTGTAGTAGTGCAAAAAGAAATTGACATGTGTCACAGATCGTTACGCAACATACGGGTATTCTCTGAAGTCTGAGGAACGTATTAAAGAAAAGAAATAGTCAATTGATAAACAGCAAAGAGTGGCTATTTGATCTAGTACATAAACGTAGTTGTAACGTATATACATCGTATGTGCAATTGTCTGCAGCACATACCAACAACATAATAAGGTTTATCTATTTGTCCCACGGTCTTTATTATTGATATAAAAGGTCCAATAGGAACATTACTCCTTATAACAGATTTGTGTCTGTGGTAACACCATTTATACATAGCGTGCTTTAATTGCAAATAAAAAAACACACAATTATGCAAATTAGCAAACACCACAGTTCGCGGTTGTTATGAAACAGTGGGGTTTATAAAAACAGTGTTATTCGAAATTATTAGAGAGCTGTCAGAGAATCTCTGTGCGTTGAGTTCTCCGTAGTTCTATGTTTACTGGTAACAGCTGAGCGGTCAATAACTGAGAAAATGTTACCCTCGACCTTCGAGGGTAATAAGTGATTTACGGCCCGCCATGTGACGCACTCCTCAGAAGAGAGGAGAATGGGATGAAGGATAACAAAACCCTTTATTATATCAGCTCTTGCAATTAGCCAATCAGCGTCGATATATAGTGAAGGTATATGAACCCATGTTAGGTCGAATCAATATTAGGTCCTTATCCGCCATCTTGTTTTTTCAGAAACTCTGTCGCCTTGGGAATATTTTTGGTGTATTTTGGCGCCAAGAAAGGGGATATCTGTCGGAAATCATTTTCTGCGAATTGAAAGACATAGTACCATGCACCAAAACCTGCATGCGATATATTTGAGGAATTCTAAAGACTCATAAATTAACTATCAAACTCAATAAGTTGTCCTACTTTTGGTAATTAGCCATGGACTCAATGCGTTGACGTCCAACGCACACGACGCGTCACTGTGACGTTACATAAGTTAACGGCCATCGACGACACATTTATCTTACCAAATTACAATAAATTACAGCGACGATTACTTAAAGGGATATGCTGGATTGTGTCCACTAACATAATAAATACGTTACGGGACGCTTAGTGGTCGGATATGGTGTCATGTGAGGCTCAGCGAGATCAATATTAGGCTCAACATACGGCCTCGCCTAATATTGATCTCACTGCGCCTCACATGACACCATATCCGACCACTAAGCGTCCCGTAACTTATAATATTATGTCCCTGTATATACACAGTTTAGAATTCATTGAAGATAGTCTATGATACCCCGTTGTGTTTTGATAAATTGCGTTCATATTATACCACCCTGCATTCTTGTGATACAAGCATGTTTCATCACTTGATCGGAGGCAACTGTGACTACTATTTTGAGACAAGGACAACAGTATCTACACAATCATTTTACCCAGTACTCTATGGACATTATTATGTAGATCTCAAAATAAAAGATAATCGGTCACATTCGTGATTCTGCTCAGAGCGCACATATTTCTATTTCTAGAAAAGGTCACATAATACACCCCTACTAAATCCCATTTATGTTTATTTACAAATATATCACACGATTAATAATAAACAACGGAAATAAAACTTCGTTATTGTTCGTTTCTGTATTATACTCTGCTATCAGTCTTCCTCGCTTAATTCGAAGCGTTTGTTCTAGCTATTAAATTTTGTTCGATTATGTCCATTTTGGACCCCATTGATTTTGAGCACAATGATTTCCATGACTGGTGATCCATGTAATTTTTGATATGTTAATCGGAATGTTGTACTGATCATAAAAATTATAAAATAATTTCGGTACAAATTTTGGCTAAGTCAAACTATGAATTCATATACATGTATGTTATTCATTCCACAGGTCTGCATCATCACATTTTACTATTTAGGCGGGACTTGTTACCATAATTTAAAACTAAATACTTAAGTTTTATATTCGCAGGTGTAACACTGAAACAATTTAATGTAGTGTTATTGTCGGACCTGACATAAACTATTTAAGTTAAATTGTTCCATCCAATACATGCACCATATTTTAGAACATTGTGCGTGATTGTCTCGTATGGATGTTATTGGTCTTGATGAATATTATGGATTGAACTGGCCAGCATGCTATGAGATAAATGAGATGCATATGTCAATGTTGTATGTTGCATGGTACTTGTAAATCTCTGTGGAATGGAATATGAGACATGCTCTTTGTCATGCTGCATATTGACGTTAGTACAATAAAACATTGATAATTATGTTATGATAAAATACATCGCTCTTTATCTGACAGTTTCATGATGGTTTAAACATATTTATTTACCAAAATGATATGGTGACGGGATTGGATGACAAGTGCTAGCCACTTATATGGACATATCTCCATGTTGCATGTTGAATGATACTTACCAATATATGTGGAATGGAAGGGTGATCACGCCCTTTGTCATATACTTCGTACATGTGCATATGTCTGAGAGAGTGTATCGGTCTTTATCTGACAGTTTCATGTTGCTTGACACTTACCAATATATATATGCGGAATTGGAGAGTGAACATTCCCTTTGTCAGACCGCAGACATATATTATCTGTCAGTTGCACGTTACTTGCCAATACACGTGGAATGGAATGGTAAGCACGCTCATTGTACTGCAGACATACTGTGTTGAATGCATCGCTATTTAGCTGACATATGCGTGGTTCGTACCAATAGTACTTTGAATGGAAGGATGAAACCCGGTCTTTTATCAGTCTTTGTATCTCACTTCATCTAGTCGTTGCATTTTGCATGATCATACCATTCAATGCGGAATGATTGGATGAGTTTATTGGCTGTGTGATGATTAAATTGGGAATTTACTGGCTCTGAAAATGTCATCAAACTTCGAAGATTTTAGAAAATTAAACTTCTAAATTCGAGTTCATTGACTGTATAATGATTAAATAGTGAATTTATTGGCTCAGAACTATTCACAAACCTTCGAAATTCTTTGAAAAATAAACTACTATATTCGAGTATATTGGCTGTATTAAGATTAAATAGGAAGTTTATTGGCTCATAAAATGTCATCAAACTTCAAAGAAGTTTGGAACATAAACTTCTATATTCGAGTTTATTGACTCTGCAAATCACAGAATTACGTGGTAGTTTATTGTTCGGAAAATAGACGAACTAGCATAACATTTCTAAGTTTAGGGCTGCCGTAAATGTTTTTAATCTCGGGATTTACATCTAGATTTATTGTAGTATATAACAAAAATAAACGCGACTTTTCGTGAAGTTTGTCACTCCATAAATCTGATATAAATATAAGACAGTTCTTAGCTTGCGGAATGCAGCTAAAATGTGGTGATAAATGCAATAATACATGCATACGAAAACAAAATTATACAATGATAAAAGTTGTGGGTGCGATACAGGGGCCTGTTTCATGAAGGCAACAGTGACATAGTTGGGACTTAAGATGGTCATAAGTTCAAACTTCAGTCATAAGTGCGTTTCACGAACAAGGTCTTAACTTAAGATGGTCTTAACTTTGGTCTTAACTTTACGACTGCTGTGAGGTGTCATAAGATAATCTTAAAGTTAAGACCTACGTTGTGACCCGCAGTTGGTCCGAAATGTGGATGGATCTAGTTCATGTTTGGATAGGACTGATTTTCAAAATATCTTGAAAAACTAATTCGAAAATCACATGTGTCCGATTTTTTTCTAGCGCAATTATGGCCCTTTGTTTGCCGAATTTTTGATTATTTTTAATAATTGAGGTTTTCGGATGATGACTTTTATTCCTAACATAGCCAATCCTTCAGTTAGGGTACGTTTAGATTGGTGTAGATCTGTATACAGTTCTACACACATTCTAGTGTAAACTGGTTTATATAGAAATGCACACAGAAAGAAAACAGTATTCGTTCGTGTGAGCGAAAATCGTATCCGTTAAGTCACGGTCCACACCGAGGCATTGCGACACGCAAATCGTATCTGATAAATCATTAATGTGGCAATAATAAGAAATATCTGCATTACTGTTTACTATATTGTTGTGATGATTCCATAATTCTCTCATGTTTCACCAAAAAACAGCGACGTTTACCCCAAAATCGAACCCCAGAGAATTGACGGACCCGATAATTATGTTACAGTAGGTGAACATGATCACACGTTGTTATTTTGTTAAATTTCTAACCAGAAATAGAGGGAAATATTATTTGGATTGCTTTTTTCACTGTGTCCAAAAAAGCCTATTTTACAAAACAAAAAATGAACAATCATACAACGTTTTAGAAGAAGGTAACATATGCATTGTATGCGCTCTATCAAGACCAGTATGTTGATATATTATTCATTTTGTTACTTTTCCACATAATTATTTTTGAATAAGGGCCGATTCTATAGTGACAGTTAATATATAGAAATAAGGGAGGGGTGTTGTTCCGATTGCTGGATTCCAGTTTTAACTGATTTTATTAATACAAAACCAAATAACCCTGGTAACCATAGAACCTGCTTTATTCCAACAATGCATTGTTATACGTATTACTTACATCTAAATTGTTAAACGAAAATGAAAATTTGTATAAAATGGCATGCATAATAATTAATGATGCATATCATGTAATAGATTCCAGAATTCTCTTTTCACAAAAAAGTGATTGTTACCCCAAAGCGAACCCTAGAACATTGACATACTCCAAAATTCTCTTAAAAAATATGAATATGTCCTACCTCTATTGATTAGTTGCAATCCCATCCAGAAATGGATGTAAATGTTATTTAGGCAGCCTGATTCCATTTTTCGCTGGTTTGATTCACGATAATGCCTATTTTACCCCAAAATAAGAAATCGTACAACACTACACAAAAAGGCAACATTGGCATGTTATCCGCTGTATCAATACGGACATATTGATATATAATTCAGTTTGTTGCCCTTTCACATGATTCAATTCCAATAAGTGTTGATTCTACTCCCCGCTAATAGTTGTGAACATAAGGCCTATATAGAAATATAGGGGGATGCTACTCAGAGTACTTAATTCCAGTTTTCACTCATTTTATTAATTCACATAAAATTACCCTGGAAACCGTAGAACCTGCCTTATTCCAACAACCCCCTGTTAATTTATTACTTAAATCTAACACTTAATGTTTTAACAAATGAAACTGGGAAATTTTATAAAATGGAATGAGTTAGTATATCGTTTTGATATATAATTCAGTTTGTTACTCTTCCACATGATTGCACTCGAAAATAAGGCTCAATTCCGTCCCCAGTTGCTGCACTAACTTCGTAAATAAAAAACGATATTATATGATCACAAACTTTCTACTCAAAGTCCCATACTAAATTATACTGAAAATGAGTTGATAAATCATGATATCTACTGGATTGTCCTATAAATATGACAGATGGGTTAATAACAAGATCGCGGAACGTCATGAGCTATTACTACGAATTGTAATCCTGTTTATTAAATTTTGAATTCTTGAATCACATTGTTGTGCATTTGATGGATACATGTAAATATATACAAGGATCAGCAAGGTATTTCGGATCTAATGGGCTTCGTAACTTTGGAAGATCATACAATAAAACACTTATCGCATTGTTTCGAGGTTGACATGAGGATTTATCAACCCTTGGAAGTTAATATTCGCCTTGGCCTGCAGCCTCGGTGAATATTAACTTCATCGGGTTGATAAATCCTCTTGTTATCCTTCATCCCATTTCCCTCTCTTCTGATTGGATGAGAGTGCGTCACATGGCGGGCCGTAAATCACCATATTACCTTCGAGGGTAACATTGTCTCAGTTATTGACCGCTCAGCTGTTACCAGCAAACATAGAACTACGAAGAACTCACCGCACAGAGATTCTCTGACAGCTCTCTAATAATTTCGAAAAACACTGTTTTTATAAACCCCACTGTTTCTCAACCGCGAACTGTGGTGTTTGCTAATTTGCACAATTGTGTGTTTTTTTATTTGCAATTAAAGCACGCTATTTATAAATGGTGTTATCACAGACACATATCTGTTATAAGGTGTAATATTCAATTTGGACCTTTTTATATCAATAATAAAGACCGTGGGACAAATATATAAACCTTATTATGCAGTTGGTATGCTGCAGACAATTGTAAATACGATGTACATACGTTACAACTACGTTTATGTACTAGATCAAATAGCCACTCTTTGCTGTTTATCAATTGATTATTTCTTTTCTTCAATACATTCCTCAGACTTCAGAGAATACCCGTATGTTGCGTAACGATCTGTGACAGATGTCAATTTCTGTTTGCACTACTACAACGTGTTAGTTCCTCATTTTAGCATTCCGGAAATTAACACGTCTGTCGGCGTCTTCACGCTCATTTGAAACGAAACCGAACATTTCGCTGCATGGCTACTCAACTTCGAACTTGCTTTACTCCTCTTTCCGTGAACTGATTTCCACAATGCAACCAGCAAACTGACCGGAGAATATCCGCGCAAATGACGGGTCTGTTAATTGATCCAGATTATGAATGTTTTATTTTCTAAATAGCGATGATTCCAACATAAAATTAACTTTTCGAACTGGATTAAAGAATATATGCGCGCATTTATGACTGCTATTAAGGAGGTTCGTGTGTACTCCTTTGTCAGATAACAAAACAGTTATCACCCTTGTTTTCGTGAGACACGGGGATTTGTCGACGCTCTCGACCTGGAATGTCACCCTCGGGCCTGGCGGCCCGAGGGTGACATTCCAGGTCTCGAGCGAGCGACAAATCCCCGTGTCTCACTCAATCGCGGGCGATAACTGTATAATGTCAACATCGAAACAATGCAATAAATGCTTAATAACACAACATGTAGCTGAAAAGCCCAGTTACAAGTAATACTAATTGCGACCATTCTATAGTACATCATGACAATATATCAGTAACAGCTTTTTGGTATTGAAACCTTCAAGACAACAGCAAAGCCTGTAATAAATATGCGTTATGATTTGGCGACAACGTTATTCTATTGTCCCACATTTTTTTGGATGAAATTGTAAAACGTGATTCATCAAACTGTGTTTACTACTATCAAAACACTTAATATTCATCTCAGTGAGTCAGCCAAGATAGTTTGATAAGACACCCAACCAATAGTGTACTCCCTGTCTTTAAATTGTCGTAATAACTGGGCGATAACATGGCGAATGGCGACAATGTCTCACATCCACACGCTTCAATGAAAATTGACGAACATGGGATCAGAACACTGTTAACTGGATTGAATGGTCAAGGTAAAAAACAAACCTGCCAATTCTGTCAAGAGTCTAATAGTATTAATATCTGCTACAGTACGTTGTTATTGTTATTATTGTCACTTGTGTTGACATCGAAGATCCCGTTCATTGCTCGATCACGTGTGCCTGTATCATGTTGTGTCAGTAAATATATCTGTGTTCTGATAGTCACATCACTGTCAATATCAACATGAACACCAAGACGAATGAAGACAAGTCATAGCCGATAGCTCGAAGTGGCAGCTCGAAGACAACACAGTTGTCACAATTTAGTGGGAAATATCAATGACTAAGCCGGTTTTATCAGATGTAGAACTTGTCCGTTCACATAGGAACCGAAGTCAGACAGTTTTAAAATCAGTCCACAACTATATAGCTTACATTTTCCCAAAAAGAAACAATTGTGTTTTCGCGATGCAATGACAGAAAAGAAATTCGTGAGTGGTAAAGTCGGCTGATGAAAATAACGTAATGTAATTAAGGACGCAAGACAAGACGGATCTGTGCTTTGCACATGATTAATATCATTGCACTGAATACAAACAATTAATAATAAATATTAAATATCAGCAGAGTAAGACTCGGTCATATTGTATGAATCACTGCCGTATATAATTTTGTCGCCGATACATATTGTTGAATTTTGACGGCACTTTTTGACCATTTTCAAGGGACATACAACAAGGGTAATTCACAGTACAACTGATGAAACGGTATGGTACCGTCGGATTATGATGGTCCGACATCGTCAAACCGACAGTATTTTCTAAGAGTGTATAACATACTGTAGGATATTCTTTTACTAGACTCCACACAGAACCACCGACGGCATTGGAACTGACACGATGTTTAGTTTGTTCCGATGACGAAAGTCACTAGCTTTTTAGAAGGCAGCGCTTTCTGTACACGCCGTCACGAGTTTGTTAACCCCATGAAGAGACATATCCCAGACTTCGGAAGCATGACCCTAAATGAACAGCTTGTCATGTTATCCAACAATTTTCCAAATATATGCAATTATGTCACGGATAAAGTGTTAGTTAATGCATATAATTCACGAAATCGTGTAAAGTATGTGTCATTTTTTTATTTTAAAATTTATCCAACGTGTACTCTGAGTCGATAGATAGATTAATTACCTTTTTTGTTAATTTGTCCAATTGGCATCGAAGTTTGGCCGCGTTGTGTTGGATTCTGTTCGCCATCCTAGACAGGATATCTCTTGTTGCATCATATGTCCTATCTCCCGACAAGGGCAGTATCTTTACAACCGCTTTTCTGTTCGATGCAAGATGAACTATCAGCGCGACCGAAAAGATTACCAAGACGATCTTCCAAAGCATATGTTTCCGCGACATCGTGTCTGGAAAATGATTTGTAGGTTAAGCATTATATGTACCACCCCTGGTCAAGTGGTCCTGAATAGAGTTACCACCCCTGGTCAAGTAGTCCTGCTAGTCACCTATGATGTTGTGATCCTGCTAAATTTATATAATGCTGGTAGGTCAAGCTGATTCTGTTAATAATAAGTACCGTTATAAATTATAAAGTTGTTTCTTTCGCGACATTTGGCTAATCTGGACGAATCAAAGAACCACCAGTGGTTGTATCAACTTGTATGAAACATTCAAGTACGATATACTTTAACATATTTCAACAATGGCTACACTGATGCTTGGAAAACGACAGAATTACCCATCATGGTTATAGTCGATTTCCAACAATTAATACAAGTATTAAAATATTTCGCAGTAATATGTTTTTGAATGTTTGATACACATAATGGCTTTTCTTGGATATGTTCAGATTAGTAGAACACCACTATAATGACAAGTTTGTACAAATTAACTGTACTTTTTCTTAAAAGCGTCAGTTTGCCCTAACATCAGCATAGCAATTCAGCAGGACCCACCAGCATCATAGCACATTAGCAGGGCCGCTTGGCCAGGGATGTGTACGCGGGTGCTGTCCATGTGACACCTCTGACAGTGTCAACACAAATCTCACCTAGTCCTCCGGAATAACAGTAACAAGTCATAATGTTTTGTGTAAACATTACTGTTACGTGCCGGCCATTTTATAAACAAATAGTTTAGCAAATGCTGATCAAATCGGGTATACATTTAGATGATAAATGTGTTAAAGAAAACATGATAAAAATTGTTATATAATGTTAAAACATATTATAAGAAGATATCAAAAGAATGTAAGAAAAAATTGATAAATAACGATAAATAATTGTTAGGTCGACTCGCATATATTAGAGAATGCATTGGTACAGGGGCTTTAATATTTCACAAGCGCAGCTCCCGTCATGAAGGGTTACTTAATGTTTCATTAGTTTGATTTTCCATGCAATGAAATGTGCTCCAGAAAAGACAGGTTTTCAACTTGAACATTCAATTTGCAATTACCTTTGGCGCTGTTTGTTGATAAAATTATTTTCACTTTAACAGTAATGTTTACATAACAGTGGTTGCAACATGCGACATATCGTTAGGCTACGTTCATACGCTAACAAGTTTGCACGGGATGTTTTGCGGGCATTTCGTCATAGAAAACCACATGGTGCCAGAATATGAACGGAACCGTGCACATAACATGCACCTCTATCAAAGCGAAATACATGAGAAGTAGCATTTATCTAATTCCATTTGAAAGAGTGCTATTGGAATTTGCCTTCAAATACCTGTATGATTTATTCTTGCGAGATAATTGCATGATATTTACAAATTTTACTTCGCACGTAGTTAGCTGTGGTACAGATGCACTTTGTGTGCTTGTTTCCGATCATATTATGGCACCATATCGTTTTTTACGACACAATACTTGCAATCCATACCGTGCAAACGTGCCAGTGTATGAACGTACTCTTACTGGAGAGTCATGAATACGATACATGAAAACAAAGTTTATATGTTTATACCTTGTATTCTTAGTGACCGCCATAAAGTTTATCTGTTTTGCATGGTATTCTTAGTAGCCACATACATTTGATCTGTTTTTTTCATGGTATTCTTAGTGACCACCATACATTTTATCTGTTTTTGCATGGTATTCTTAGTGACCACCATACATTTTATCTGTTGTTGCATGGTATTCTTAGTAACCACCATACATTTTATCTGTTTTTGCATGGTATTCTTAGTGACCACCATACATTTTATCTGTTTTTGCATGGTATTCTTAGTGACCACCATACATTTTATCTGTTTTTGCATGGTATTCTTAGTGTCCACCATACATTGTATCTGTTTTTGCATGGTATTCTTAGTGACCACCATACATTTTATCTGTTTTTGCATGGTATTCTTAGTGACCACTATACATTTTATCTGTTTTTGCATGTCCAATAGAATTGAATATTATCAAGATTTTCAGCATTTAGTAATCTGAGGTAATAGATTTCGCTTTTTAATTTGGTTTTATAGGGGTTGAAATAGAATAATAAGCCATGATATTCTTTTGCGAAAACGACAGTCGTTCGTGGAACGAAAATGTGGGCGGTGACATGATACTGCAGGTTTTGTCTGTGGAAGTTATTTAAAGCGACGAGTAGTTATTTATTTACAGCGACGGGTATGCCGACAAATAGCGCATTTCTTCAGACTCAGTACTTGAAGCGTCTAAGTATGATTTTAATCAGAACTGATACTGCAAGCGACTGAACCGGCCAATGGCTGCATTTGAAATTCTGCTGCCATCTTTCTTTACCCTAATTTTGATATCCTTGCATACATTCAGTGTTAAATTGGATAAATTCAAGCAACGTTTTTGTTCTCAAATCATGATATACTGAGATTTATATTTGCGCCATGATGTTATAAATTTATCCGTGATTATAACAATGTTTCTCATTTAAATATTTAATTTAAAAACAATTTAAAAATTGAATTAAAAAAAAAAATTAAAGTTTAAATCTAAAAATCTAAAAGAAAATTAAAAACTTTGAAAAAAATTAAAAAAATTAAATTTATATTGTTTTCTTAATTATTTTTTTGTTCACTCACCAGATAAGTTAAAGAACTGTGGTAAGCCTTATAGCCAATATAACACAATTTGAGTATTGTTTGAAGAATTATGACACGAATGAACGCCGATATCTACACATGTCAGCTATAATCTGTACGTGCGGTTACGGTCGTGCTTCCTCCGCCGCTGCGATTCTTTTGATATCAACGTTTTACACCAATTTTGTTAATTGGCTGCAACAGATTGAGAATCAAGAAGGAGGCGGTGTGACATGTGGTCGACACAATTGTCAATCATTGGTTTACAGATTGAATGCGCATGCAGTTTCTCTCCAGCGTTTCACTATGTCTCTCCATGTGCCCTATACAGCCGTTGTTACGCCGAGTTCTGATATAACTGGCGAGTTACGTGGTAGCCCAAAAGTTGTATAGTAACAATCGCCGTGTTTTGTGGTTCTGTAGTAAATTAAACGAGCTATGTAGCGTCAAACATGGCTAATGTATTTGACACAAGTATCATTTGTATCTTATATTTATAAAGTGCATGTTTGTTGTGAAAGTCATGCTTTTCTTCTATGTGTATATACATGGCACATAATTTGCTGCCAATCCGACTAAATCGCATCTTTTTTTTCAAGTTAAAGTGTGTTTATTGATGATGGCAAGCATATCTAAACATGACAGCTCAAGGCCTCCTGAATCAAATTCCGAAGATGTTGTGAAGAACACACGAAACTTGTCAGTTGAACAGGGACGTGACGACAGGGGTTGATTGGGTGTCTCGACCCCCACCCCGAACTTTGGTACAATTTGCTAAGCTGTGCAGTCATTCATACGTGAGGAAAATCAGGATTATTTTGACTAACTGCTTCAAATAATGATACGTACAAGCCAACAAACGCAACAAACAAACCCGATTTTAAATAAATACATATGCAAACTTATGACTAACTCGGGAGAGGGGGTGTCCAGTGATCTGTATATATGTTCAACTTGTTTTGGAAGTCATGTTGCTTTGCCATTACTAATTATTTATTTTTTCAGTGCAATAACATATGGGAGAGGGGGTACCCTTAAGCGAGTCAGTACTTGTCCCCCAATTCCTTAAGTCGGTTGCCGAGAGGTAGCGTACTGGTCTCTCGTGCTATCGGACCGGGGATCGCAACCTGGTCAGGGTATTCTGACAAAAATCAGAACTCGGTCAGATACCAAGTTTGTCAGGCTGAAAAGTCTCATTCGAGATCACTGAATCAAGATCCGAATGCAAAATGCCGACTTCCCCCCATTACAACACTTGTCCAGGTATGTTGTCATGGGTGCAGTACCCTGTCCGATCGGATGCGGACATTAATGGCTGACCCGTGTACACGCCTCGGTGTGTGCACGTTAAAGAACGCTACTGGAGTCACCACAGGGTTATAAAGTTACTCGGCCGTGGTAGCACCTGGACCTCCACATAATCCTCATCACATTGAGGGCGATGGAGTATCAAGTAGATGTAGATGTAGATGTCCTCTGTATGTATACACAAATGTATGTGTTATATATCATGTGTTATCTAAATTTGACATATATTTGAAATACATATATCTAAACTAAACTTTGGTACATTCCAGCAGTCGGAAATTTCATGCATGACACAACATTAGTTGGACATTAATTTGACACCATATATAGGTTGGCATTGTTCTCATTGTTTGATTTTTTTCAACCAGTAAAAGTTGGTAATTTTCCAATCTTAGTGTTTGTCAGATTGGATATTTCCAAGGGGCGCAAATTGAATTCTGCGAACCTGTGAGATTGATGTTTGGTTCAATGGGGGGGGGGGGGGGGGGTGCAGTTGGCCGGAAATTTTAGGAAACTTCTAGCCACGTCCCTAGAACATGTGTCTGTTGTCTATACAGAGACTATTGTGCAAAACGACTGCATTTAACGAAACAAAACATGTTAAACATGAACTTGCTATAACTTTAAGACTAGATGATAGTACATACGTGTATCTGATAATCCATCGATACCATATAATCCTACTATTTCTTGAATAAGAAGAAACAGTATAATAACGAACACAGCAGAAGACATATCCATGCAGGTTCATATGAATTCGGTCAATGGTGACGTATCCGCCGAATTCGAAATCGACATGGGTTCGGGCGGTATTTTAAGGATGGAATTATGAAATGGACATATGAAAGTGACAATCAACAATGATTTGCAATTGCTTCGCCATCAACCGAAGTGCTCCCCCAGCGTTACTATCAATAGCGTTATTATTTGGCTAATTTCAGTAATATTCTCCCAGTTTACATTCAATAAAACAAATTTGTCTCCGCATTTAAAATTCTTTGATATAGCTCGTTTATATTCTGCAATAATTTGTACACAAGAGACGGATTCTTATGTTTTATTGTGTTTTTAAACTCTGAGGTGGCGAAATCTCGGTTTGTATACATTACGAACATTTGAGTCCGTAATCGGAATCCGAATCCCAATCGGATTACCACGAAATTGAGATTACGGTCTGTTCGTTTACTGATTCTGCCAATTTCTTGTCTGTTCTTTTGCCGAACCAAGTCGTACGGGGACCAATCTGTAATCTGAATCCAGAATCTGAATCGGATTTTAGCGAAATAACGCCTCAGTGGATTCATTTTGATATCTAACGAAAGACTGATATTCGCTCCATCCAAATATATTATACACGCTACTGACCGGACAACAGGAGTGTCGTTGTTCGGTCGACGACTAACCTACCATATAAGTGTCGAAATCAAGATTGCGGAACAGCTGTACAATTGTACATGAAACATGACACGAAACATGGAAAACTGCGTTCGAAATTAATCTTTAGAATTTAGATTTCTCGATGAATACGCTAGAAAGATAGTATGAAGTATGGTTTCCTCTGGTAGTCTGTGATATCCACACACAAATTACGTATTAGCGGTTTCTCGCATTTTCGTATACCGATGTTCAAAAATGTATTTTGAAAAGATCATGGAAATCCAAATTGAGATATCACCGAGATTTGTGTTTGGCGAAAGTTACATACTATATGAACAATGAATTGCGAAGTTATTCATAAGTCGAAAACATTTATAGAGGATTATGTTTGTGATGCTCGTCGCATATACGCATTCTTTACAGTCCGTACGCGGACAATGAGATAAATTGTTAACAAAACGAAGGTGTGATCTAGAGAAATAATAGCCCGCCTTTGATAAATATCTCTATCGCTTGTGAAAAATACCGAACGAAACATTGGCTACATATCTGGACACGTATCTCATCCCAAACTAAACACTTTGTATAATATATCTTATTGTGCATACATGCGCCAGCTGCACTATCCCAGTAAACCTATTGTTGATATGCTATTGTAGTCAGTAACATGATATGATGGCTTACACTTGGCGCGCGATGTGTTTGAATGTCATAGGAATTATAATTGGGAAGAAAAACGCACGAATAATCGACTTGATTGTAAATAACATGAAACTGACACACAATTGTTTCATTAAACAAATAACTTTTCGAATTGGAAAATACAATTTAGAATCTGACGTGAATCCGTCTAATGCATTGACATTCTGCAATTAGATCACGAATTTGAAATTATGCCTTCGAAAATTGAATTCGATGTTTGTCGATTCGCAGTATACTGTTTACCAATTAATTTTTACAACTAAAAACAAAAGGGGTATTTGGTATCCTTTTGGGGTGTATAAGCAAAGCACTCAGCACTGATGAGACCCCCACTACCTGAACGTTTGTCAGAAATATCACTAAGTTGTTTACAACATACCGGTATAGCTATCGCTAATCTTCACCTCTCAATATTTCTATGTTGAATGGGTCACCATGAATCACTCCGTTGTTACGCCGAGTTCTGATATAACTGGCGAGTTACGTGGTATATAGCCCAAAAGTTGTACAGTAACAATCGCCGTGTTTTGTGGTTCTGTAGTAAATTAAACGAGCTATGTAGCAATGTGAGGTCACGAGTTATGTAGTAGAAAAACAACGAGTTGTGTAGTAAAGAAACAAGCCAACGATGTTAGGGACCACACAGTATATGCTTAATTATGTATTAGTGCTCAGTTAAAACGCCTGAGGTTAACAGCACTTATCACGTGACAATAATCGAGTCAATTTTTCCATCGTATCAATTGCCAACCGCTCGATCGGTCGAGACACGGCGGAGTACCGAAGGACCAACACCACGTTAAAGTGATATGAAACACACAGGTAGGGTGAACATATCGAAATGGAGATTACTCATGCTCAAAGCAGTTATTTTTGACAAATATTATAACGACCCCGCTCGGCTCGCTTGCGCGCCCGAGCTCGGGTCGTGTAAAAGTAACAGGCGGGCGTGCGTGACGTCACACATAAATTACTTTATACCGTGAAGTAGAAATTTTTAGCGAGACAACTTTTTCTAGAAAAAAATCACATGACTTCCGGTAGTACAGTTCATATGGTTGCTCAGAAGTACGGAATGGTAATGGATAGATCGCCGAAGCATCGGCCAATTTTTAAAGGATCAAAAACAAATCGACACCAAATTCAGCTATTCTCATCTATTTTTTGTGACACGAATAGCCTTCGAAATTGATTACTACCTTTTAACGCCTTTCGATCGATTCAGTACTGTTTAGCCTTGGGCTTCTGTGCGTACTGGAAGGGGTACTCCAACAGAGTCAACAACCATAGGCGGCTATCATGAGTAAGGATAGACCATCTTTAATTCTTCAAACCTGGTAAATGTGGTCCTGTCAGAGAATGATTATGTCGGTGTTCCGATCTGACAACACTGGCAATCAGCATTGTATATATATATACACGAATTATGATATAATCTTCCTTAGGATTTATATTTATTCTGCGTGTTTTTGGCGATATTCTGTTATGGGTCACTGGCACAGCGGTGCTGTGGCAGGACACACATTTACCTTGATTTACACGTTGCCTTGATTTATAGTTGGAATACTGGAATATACCACTCGTATGATCAATTTTAACCCATTACTAAAATAAACAGTAATCAAATGAATCTCAAAAATCATAATCAATAAATAACCAAAACAAACTTAACTATGTGCTATAGATATACTTCCCCATACATGTTTTTATAGTAAATAACTATACATTATATACATATACATGAACGGACTATATACATAGACACCAGTAATTTAGCGAAAATCCAAAATAGTTGATTTATTTTAATACAATGGACCAAACGAATGCAACGCTTTCCCACCGATATATTTCCATATTCTATTAATGTTTATCCAGTATGTATTTGATAGCGAATATCCAAACCACCTATGTCTAATTATGCTCGAGATCTTCTACATAACTCTAGAATGTCACCAACTGGGCTTTAGTAATAACTCAAAAAAGGAAAACAATAAATATCAACATCGGTGAAATAATTCTTGGTGAACTCCAGGCTGGTAACAAATTTGACTTCACAAACAGATATGGGAGGGATGACTGATGAAAAAATCGACCCATACGAACTCATGAATCACTCTTGTGATTATACACCCACTCAATTCCGGGACAATATAAAAAAATCAAAGAAAGGCACCTCATTATTAGGCCTTAACTGCCGAAGTCTAAATGCGAACTGGGATTTATTCAAAGATTTATTATGTATTATCCAAAACAACAACAATATCTTCGACGTCATAGCACTATCTGAAATACTCCCGGTCAAGGATATGTGTTACCCGGGTATCAACTTTTCGAATACACAACGTGTCCAAATAACGACGATGGTAGAGGTGGGTTGGATTATTTATCAAAAATGGCATAACATTTAGAAATAGACCTGACTTATCTGTATTTGCACCACACGTCGCAGAAACGCTATTTGTTGAAATTAATCCTAACAAAAAACCTCTCATATGTGGTAGGAGTAATATACAGACCTAACACAGCCCCAAAAGCAGATATCGATGAATTCATGACTTACATACACAACTGGAGGAATTGTCATTAAACAGGCATCAATATGGCATTAACATAATATCATTAAAACATCGTTAACAATGTCTCAAATTTCCTGTAAAAGATCATGAATATATCATTAATATATCATTAAAAAATCTTCAATATAAGACAAAATTGATGGTATTAAATTGCCATCAATTCACCATTAATGTATCCATTAAAAGTCTAATAAAATGATAGTATTTTTAATGCCGAAATTTAATGCAAATTTAATACTATATTAAGAACGATCGCATTAAATCATTAATCAAAGGGGTTATGTGCATTATATTTTAATGCTGTGTTATTTGACGTAATTATTAATGCAATGCAACTCCAGGTTTAAAATTATATATATTTTAATGCTTTTCATTTTAATGATATTCTTTTTAATGATATTCTTTTTAATGATATTCTTTTTAATGATATTCATTTAATGGTATGTATTTAATGATGGCCATAATTTTAATTCCGTTAATATGAAAGTGTCTGTCAGAAATGGGAGCCAGTTTCACAGCGGCAATCATACAACTGTTTGGTCGCTTACACATAGATCCTATAAGAAAACATCCATTAAGAGAAAATGAGCCCCATATCGGATAGGAGGAACGAACACAATTCTTCCTTGTTCAACGGTCGTCGCTCATATGACTTCCTGTTAAGTTTGCAACATGTTAACAGTCACATTCAAATTGCATATTACTACGCTTATGGTAATCGGATAAAGTACGATTGGTGCTCTCGGATTCGTCTGCAATCTACACAGGGGGCGTGTTCAAGGCATTGCTTGTGTGAGGCACTATTAATACATCGTTTTCGCACGCCCGCTAATGAAACATTTCATATAATTAACTTGAGAGATTTACACATTCGCCGAGGATGGAATATACTATGCGACAACCGTTGTTTCGTATTGGCCTTAAGGGTCAGCCGAACGTTTTCCTTATCATGATTGGTAGTTCACTTGAAAAGCAGTTTTACAGTATAAGTCAAACATCAAATAAAATAAAACGCCATAAAATGAGAGAATATATATTATATTATACACTATTGAAATAATTTTTATGGACATTTTTTTTAAATATGACTTTAATTCGGATTTGCATATAACACCCTTTAAGCCGCGGACAGACGATCAAAATATTATGGATTGTGTCATGTGTACGTGTGTCCGGGTCCCAAATAATATTATTACAAAGGATTAAGTCCAACAGTTATGTTTGTCCGCACTGGCTAGCAGGCGTCCTTGTCGCCAGGGTGATCGGAATTGAGATATGCTCAGTTGCGTTCACCGGATCAGATTTACCGGTCATTATCGACGAGAACTTTTATACACAAACAGGGACATACGCATCGTGACCTACCGGGTGTCCACCACATATTTCGTCCACAACAATCACCCACTGAAAGGGACGATTCTTTCTGATCAAACTCTATAGTTACCAAGAAGAACTTTTATTTACATAACTTGGCGCACATAAAGGGAAGTTACAAATGCACCCCAACCCACTCTACTTCATTCTTCCTGTCTGAAAAAAAATCCAACTGTATACACAATGCACCAACACTGAGAGCATTTGTTTGAAATGTGCCCCATCATAGATTTCCATTGGAAACACAATACATGGGATATCGGATACCACCCCAGGGTCCACCCCATAGAATAATTGGAAACTTGGACCCCGAAACTGGACTCTTCAGACGTCATACAAATGTATATCGAATATGCGATTTATGTGTGATTTATATCCAACGGGTGATTAGAATATATCTATATATTTGATTGAGTACCAATTAAAACATACATTTAAGATTTATGAACGATATTTCCAGATGTTTGGAATGTAGACTGTGCATGTGGAGTTCAAATGTACTATCCAATGGATGGATGATGGCACATGATGTCGTTGTTGTGAATCTAAATGTGTAAACCCACCCCATTCTGTGCACTTGGTCGCCCAATTTTGCATGGCCGTATGGGCCGGGGTGCTTGGGGGGGAGGGGACTGCATCCCCCTTAATGCCCGAATCTCCAATAATTCGGGCAATATCCGGGCAAATTTAAGATTTTTTTGGGTCAAATTCGGGCAATATTCAGGCAAATTGAATGTTATTTTGTGGAAAAATGTGTCAATTTACAATAATTTCCACATTTCTGCCCGAATTTGACATATTTTAAGCTAATTTGGATCATTTTGTTACTTTTTTGTCTGTATATATACTGTATATTCTACAAACAGTGATTCGAATAAAACTAAATCATGAAAAATTATTCGGGCAAATATTCTCAGCTCCACACCCCAAAATTTCGGGCGCCCGTACGGCCATGCAATTTTGTATCAATCTCTGTATACCCCGGGTTGATTTCTTGCAGTATACGCACTCAGTCCTAAGCAATGAGTTACACCACTCTGCTGACCACGACGTGAGTGGTGATTAGATAGCGATATGTTCTGAACTTCAGGGGCCTGTTTCATGAAGGCAACTTATGACATAGTTGGGACTTAAGATGGTCATAAGTTCAAACTTCAGTCATAAGTGCGTTTCACGAACAAGGTCTTAACTTAAGATGGTCATAACTTTGGTCTTAACTTTACGACTGCTGTGAGGTGTCATAAGATATTCTTAAAGTTAAGACCTACGTTGTGATCCGCAGTTGGTCCGAAATATGGATGGGATCTAGTCCATGTATATTATTATAAACACATTTAACTGAATAACATCTTGCTAGCACGGAGGGGTGTTTCAGAAATGGTAGTAATTAATAACAAACTGGTAAGCTATAGCAGGGACGTGGCCGGTGGTTGCAATATTGGCGGGGTGTCCGCTACTAACTGTAAACCGCCAAGACCGGACTATATATACATTTCCAATTGCTGTAACAAAACAAAATATATTTCCATAGAGTTGGACATCATTTGAGATTCAAATCACCCAATCGCACTGTAGACAATAATCATGTTGAGACAATTAGTCCGAACATTTTGACATCGAGGATAATAGTGCATGATTTATACTCAGTTTTTTTTTATATAAATGCTTTTGTCAGCTATTATTATTATTATTAATAATTATTATTTACTTGCCTTTCTATATTATTATGTTATAATTTGATTGTAAAATATATTGTATATGTACCCCGTATATATATATCGGCAAGATACTAATACATAATATGTGTTATTTTATTATTATGTATATTATCATAACCCACACACGCGAATCTCAGATCTTATACATTTATTACATCTGCATCACATGTTTATTAACTATGAAATAAAAAAGATATATAGCATGTATATATATATAGTATACGGACCGCGAGGGCACACCGGGATCCGCGAAAGAACATATCACTGTGAACCAGCCCACATACCACTGGGGGAATTACTAAAATACCAATATAGACTATACCAGTTAACCTTATTGGTATTTTAGTAATTTTCCCCCGGGGCCTCTGAACCGGCCGTCTGTTCACGTGTTGTTAATTATAAACGCTCTTTATTAGAAGTCGTTGCTTTGGTTTTTATTAAAACATATATGCAAAATGTCGTTCAACATACCATACTTTCGAAGTTCATACGCAGTTTAACAGGCGATTAGCATATTTGTCAACATAACCAAAGCAAATGGCATTAACATCATGTATATATGGCTTCTACAAGTATGTCTCAGATTGGAAATAAGTTTATTTGGAGCACGATATGAAGTCCTGTTCACATTATAGCAATATAAATAAATCCATGAATGTTGGCAATTAATAAATAGCGTTTAGCTCAGTGCTTCCATCGTGGTGTATTGTATGTATGTGCCGGCGTGGCGACATATTCGGTTTCCTGGTATTATAGATGCTTCAAAGACGTATAATGTATTAGAACCTAATATCTGCATTGAAAGGGGCGAACACGATTACGTTGTCCCTTTAATAACTGAAATAATATATTTGAGCTCGTTACGTTTGTTTAAAATAGGCGCTGGAAGCATTCAGCTATGTGATGTGTGGATGGGGTCTGACGCGAAAACACAGTTAAAAAGCGCGCTCGTGCAGTTAAGTGTGCACCAGTCATTATACTGATTATCGCCCTTGGATTACAATATCATAATTATTCTTAGACACGCCCTAGTATCTGTCACCAGACAATGTATCTGGGCATATAACATACGCAGAACCAACATTTTCTGTGCATAGCTGTAATAAATTGTCGAAGATGACATTTGGCAAAAAATACATGAAACCGGAATAAAACAGTATTTCGGGGCTCGGAACTATCTACCCACCCGGACCTTGTAGCCTGGAACTTTTTGCCGACCACAAGACCACCCCCTGACACGACAAGATAACATGTTAGTTTGGAATAGGCTGGCTCAACTTTAGAAGTATACCCGATATAGATGAATGTTACAATCGGTTCCCTAATCCTATAAACACAATGTCGCAACCGGTTCCCTGGCGTCACGTGACAAATCCCGACATTTAAACTTGCACTACATGGACACAGATATATAGGAGTGTAAATATAGAAGACAAATCGGCAAATGGGCCGAGAAGTTAATTCTATAATGAACGTTGTGGGAGCATAGTTTGACGCGTAAATTTGTTGGACCATGCAGCCCAACAATCGAAATACCAAAATGTTATAAAAATCGACTCGAATTCGACTCGACTTTAGACATCGACTCAACTTCGACTTGAATAATCGAATATTCGCAGGACCATACTGGTGCCTTCGCGCTTCGCGCGTCGCACCGAACTTCAAATCAGCAGGGTTGCTAATTCCGCTAATTCGGTAGCCCGTCTTTATATACAAATCAATGCAGTAAGTATCCTATAGATCTTTGGATCTGCAACGCTTGGAATTCCAATGCAGTATTATGGTTGTCCCTAGTAATGGCTGCACGAAGGCTTGATTGAGCTTCATTATCGTGGAGCTATAGATTTATACCCAGTCCTTCTTAAATGTTTCCAATGTACTGTATGTTGATTATTTTAGTACAAAGGGTCAGAATCCCCACTGTCTCTCCATATCGTCAGCGCAAGTTCACAACAGTGTCAAAGTATTACCGAAAGTCGATATATTTGCATTTTGACAGATATTTTGGCAAGCATTTTGGATGTTTATCACCAAATTTTGGTCAGTATTTTGCTATAGTTGCCAAAAATGAATCGAAGCAGATCACAAAACTTTAAATAGGAACTTTAGTGCTTTGCATATTCCTACTCGACTTACAAGGAACATCCCACTGACAAGAAAGAGACAAACCATCGAGTAACCAATAAGCGATTTATCTAGACGTATACCCTCCATGTATATAATCCAGTTAAATGCAACCATTGTGTGATACATAAATATATAGCCGTGCATTGTACAAGAAATCTTGACCGCCTATCGTAACATCTTTTCTTCTGTAAGGGGATGGCAGTAAGACAGTCTAGTCTGACTATGCCACCCCCTCGAATATACAATATAATATTTGTCAAATGTATTATTCATTAATATGTGTATATTGAAATAAAATATCCTATCCTATCCTATCCTACTAAGGGACTGGAAGTGTTACTATTGATTCCGTATTTCAAGGTTTCAAGTCGGCTTTTTCAAACTTCCTATTTTTGGATCTAGACTGAACCAAGTATACCAAATTGGCTACAAATTATTGTATCCAGCGTCATACCACTTTGTTGTCTTTAATATTTGGTCTTCTGGAAATTCATATATTATGTTTGTTTCATCTGTCTGGATATCTCATTCATCGTCATAGGTATGCCACACTAAATCTGTATTTTTGGTAAAATATTGATAATTTTCTCAAACTTCACATAATGTATTGCGAATAGTGACTATTGTGGCCTTATGGACTGTCAGGACTGATATGACTCTGAATATACATTTAAGCTGAAACACGACACCTGGTTTCACCCACACAAAGCGCAATCACGCTCTCCGAGTCTCACTTATATTCAAGGTCAATTAATGTTAAATTTCATAACCATGTGAGAATAGTGTTCTATGAAATTTGAAAAAAAGAAACACCCAGAGTTTCGCAGATCCTGTGAACAGAGGCACAAACCGTTTCTTTGACCCACTTCAAGTAATGAGTTTATCGGCAGTGTTTATCGAGGTCATAACCGACTATCACACATGTGACATATTTAGCTTAAAGTTTCATTTTATAGATTCGCAGGGAAAATAATTGTGCAATAAACAAGTACTTAATGGCGAACGCCAACTCGGCAGAAATAGCGTTTCCTGCTAGTGGCATTATCAGAGGAAATGTGTGTCAAACACAATGCATGTATATGTGAATGTTGTGAAATTTAAATATAGCTGTCAAATTGTCAATATGATGGCTCTCTCAAGATACCGACACGCATATATATGCTACTAATTTTTCCATATCATTGAATTTAGAATATCGCAGAATCAAGGTCATGTCGTGACATAATGGATAACCGGGACATGGCTAATACCCAGACAGGGTACAGCATAGATCAGGATCCAGTTTCATGAACAATAGCTTCATCTTATATATATAGTATGACTCAATCTGAGAGGCATGATAGATATTTTTTTTATTTTCCGATTCACGATATTGCGTCCAACTTAAATTTGAAATTAAGTACACGCACATTTAGAGCGTACATAACCATGTGGTAACGCTATGCGCGGACAGTGTTAGTTTTGTAAGCAATTTATGTCTATGTACAGTCTCTCACAATACGGCGTGTCTAATTAATCCGTTGAGTAGACTACAGATCCATATGCAAATTGGTGACAATCGAATGACAGAAGGTGACTTGTAGGATGTGCTAAGGATTTAATCATATAAAGAGTAAACTCCAAGATGGCTGCTGTTGGCCATATTTTAAACATATTTCTGGGGGGGGGGTGGAAAGCACCCGCCTAGAGGTCACATCGAAGTTCGCTATGAAATTTGGTGGGATCAAATGAGGGATGTGGCCTGCGTTGTGTGCTACTGGATTCCGAACTGAAATACAAGATGGCCGCTGGTTGCCATGTTTTATAACATAAGTCGAAAAAAGTTACGCGGCCATTTTGGGTGACGGACCGGGTCCACAATAGGACGTTCCCATCTATACCATGACAACAAACTGTATGACATTTCATGAAGGTCCGACAAGAACTGCGACCTGTAGGCCGCGCCATATGAACTTGTTGTGCTTATACTATATATATAGTAAAATCCAAAATGGCCGATAGCAGCCATTTTGGAAAACACAACGAATCCAACATAGTTTGTTCTTATCTTATAGTTCATAACACGAACCTGCATATGAAATTGCGTGAAGATCGGATGAACGTTGCGACCTGTAGGCCACACCATTGGAATTCCTAATTGAATCCAAGATGGCCGATGGGGGTTTATGAAGATCGGACAAGGACAGCGACCTGTAGGCCGCGCCATAGGAAATTGTAGTGCTTATACTGCCAAATGGAATGCTGACGGACGTACGCATGCAAGTACACTAACCCACTACAATAGATCAAATTGGCGTCGTAAACTTGAGCTAAAATGATACCATTGTAGACACAACGCAGATCGTGTAACGCATCTTGTGTGTGCATGGACCAAGAGAAAAACTTCAAATGAAAAACGACGAAAATTATGGCCCATTTAAGAAATGATAATTAATAAATGACGAAATCTTGTATCATTTATTACCAATTCTACAATTAGCCGTATTGTGATGTGACGGCATCAGAGCTATTTTTGACAGCTTATCCATAAAAAGTGTGCCCCTTCGACAAAAACATTATGTACGTTACCTTATAACCGCGTGACATAGATACCCTCCGGTCAGCAAAAATGTAAGGCGAACAGTCTTGCCAATATTCAGTATAGAGATGACCAAGTTCATGTCGTTTGCTGACTGCCATAGGCGTACGGGCCCGAAAAAATCAGGGGGGGGGGGGGGCTGGATTGTTTTGTCCGAATTTTGTTCCGATAATTTCTATGCCTTATATATTGATGTACTTTGGCGTATTTCATGGTTATTCATTGCAATACGGACAAACAGCTTGACTATGGACCCACGTGTAATGTTTTTCGGATAGGAATGTGAAAATAACTACAAACAACAGGGGGGCGGGAAAAAACTGTTTTCTTCGGTTTGGGTACCCCCCCCCGTACCCCCCCCCCCCCAAAACAGCAAAAACTGTAGTTTTCTTCCACTGACCATTGCCCCCCCCCCCCCCCCCCAGAAAAAAAAATCAAATCTACCCCAGCCGGACAACAACTCGGTTTGACCGGAAACCGAAAAAACACCGGAGCATACAATTCACGAGAAGGTGCTTGGTAACTTAGTTTAGATTATTATGACTAAAATGGTCATTGTCTACCAGTAGAACGCAGATTTGTACCTCGTGATGTCATGACATGTACAAACATGTATATTGGTGATCGCAACGCTTTGTATGCACTTTAAAAAATGACAACTAGTCATTACCTCAACTTTGAAAAAGATGCAAATGACATGAGTGAGATACCAGCATATAACTGTTTTATGATACCATTGGAGGAGAAATTGTTTAATACATGGGGTAGTTCTGCAGTAAAAATTTGCCAGATAAGCGATCACAGGGTAGAATTCTGCATTCGACTGGTAGACACTGACATAGTCGGCATTATTAAGAGGGTTAATGGGGTCAATATCACATGTAAACCAAGACAGTGGTTATCCAAAATTGTTTTAGGTGGATTGTACTACTCATGTATATATGATTTGGATATTAAGGTTAATCCATATTCTATAAAATGAGAGAAAATTGAAGTTGTGAGTCTGAAAATACATATTTGGAAAAAAATTACATGCAAATTTTTTCCGACAACCCAACCCCCCCCCTCCCCCTAAATGAATAAGGAAAAAATTTACGTGTAATTTTTTTTACGCCTAGGTACCCCCCCCCCCCCACCCCCCGGTACGTTGTGTCCCGCAGTTTTTTTCCGGCCCCTCCCCGGCAAACAATAGAATTTTGATGATAAAATAACTTGAAAATACATGTTTTGCCCTAATATTTGCCCTCAAATTGCCCGAATGTTCACCTTTTCCAATCTTTTGGGATGGGGTGGGCTGCAGCCCCTTGCCCCCCTGGTCCATACGTCTATGCCAACTGCTGCATGATAAGATTCTTGGGAGTTTGTTTATTATCTGGTCGTAAGGTTAACATGAACAACACAAATGTGAACACTCACATCTAAATTTTATTGAAATCATATCATATCATATAGCAGCACATAAAGTATCAACGTACAATTTTACATGACGATGAACATATCTCTGGTTTTGTGGGTAATGTAGGGAAAATGCATATGCCATAGGGAGACAAATGGGGTAGAATGTATAATGGCGGAGTTCTGCTTCCGAATGTCAGGCACAGGTGCATGAATGTATATAAATACATCAAATCGACACATAAACGCTATAATCCGGTATATACAACAATTATATAATTTGTGTCATACATGTATCTAATTACCTGTATGTATACTTTCTTAAATTAATTTTGCGAAGCGCCATGATATATAAGGTTTGGTATAGTTCAAAGAGTGAAGTTGGCAATTTCAACGTGCATACACCACAACGGAGACACTTTAGCCACATTCCTCCTAATTGTTTTGCATTGAAATATACCCTGAATGTATGAAGCCATTACCCCGGCCAGTGCTGCCAGTAATACACTTTAGTGTAACCAGTTGCTGTACCATACTGTGACGAAACCAGGACTAACCATTGAATGCATATTTTGGTTATGTATTGCCAATTAAATTATAATAAACACATATATCCAGAACCAGACAATCTGATATGACAACATGGTATGGTGTTCTTGTATAGGATATGTGCATTTCAATTATTACATGCATAACTGCTGTGTATTATTGAATAGTGATATGAACTTTAGTATTTATTTAGTTTTGAGCTGTATGGAATGCGTATACTGAGTTATAGCGCTAAGCACACACCCCTTCACACACACACATACCTTTGACCAACTCGTGTTAGCATGTCGGAAGCTGATTGGGCAGTTAGGAGGGTGACATGAGACCATGTCACCCTCTCACTGCCAAAAATTATTTCTTAATAAGATTAAATATCTTGAAACAAGAAAAACTATTTCCTGAAACAGGAAAATAAATCTTATTTTGGGAAATATACCCCCCAAGTCTGCTACATCAAGAAAATTTAAGAAACTCCACCAGACAAAAGATAGTTTTCTCAAAAAAGATAGATTTTAGTCTTGAAACAAGAAACAATTTCCTTACTAAGAAAATGGCTTCAAAAATTAAATATATATTTCTTGTTTCAAGATTTTTTTTCTAAGTTAAGAAATACTTAAAGAAAATATTTCTAAACCAAGAATTAATTGTTATGTACAAATTACTGCTGTAATGGAATAACTGTAAAAGTCCAACAATAGCAAAATTGTGATCAAAATTTTATGGTAAACATTGAAAAAGGTCCAACCTGTTGATTAAATATTCTGAAATTCATATTCATACTTAAATATTTGAACTACATGTAATACTACAGCTATAGGATTGTTGACAAGTCACTCACTGTAACAGTTTTGTTTACATAACATTGGAAAATTTTATGGTAAACATTGAAAAAGGTCCAACCTGTTGATTAAATATTCTGAAAATGTTATTCATAGTTAAATATTTGAACTAATAATACAGCTAGAATTATATATTTGTTGACAAATCACTGTAACAGTTTTGTTTACATAACAATAGTTTCAACAGCTGTCATTTTGTTATTGGCAATCTGTCAGTAAGTGTTTTATCTATTTCTCAATGGTCTTAGGGCATGCTGACCTTTATACAATTTTAATAAAATTTTGTTTGCACAATATAGTGGGTCGCCATTGAGGAGGCCTCCCTTGAAATCTCCAGTTGGTGGTTTGCCACACCATCCCGAACTAGACAAACCTCTCTGGTGGCCCCTTGCATTGAACCTATTAATTAAACCGGTACTTCAAGCTGGTATATACCCCTCTTATATAAGGATGGAAGATGCTACCAATTTCAAACTGATGGTATTTCTTCAGAGTTGACTCTCTTGTATTATGAAAGCAAGCCCAAATGAGGCCATGCACCTATTGTATGTTTATAACACACAAAAGACTATATCTTAGCAGAATGCATGTCTCTGATGATACAAACAATAAAATATCCAATTTATCCATAGTTGAATTTCATTTGGCTATATAGGAAAGCATACAATGTGGCTTTTATGTAGTTTCCACAAAGTATTTTAAGTAAAATATCCATCAAGTGATGTGTTCTGCCTTGTCCTATATATTAAAATGCATGCAATGGCCATGATAAATGCTTAATTTATTGGTAGAGATGTCAATCTGATAAGAAATACTGACATTTTAGGTTTGATACACCATTTCAGCTGGCTTGGCATCTTTTAAATTTGAAACCTAAGGAAATTTATTCAGCTTTGACCCTCTAAATTATGGAAGAAAGCCCAAATGAAGCCACTATTTGCATGTTAGTAACATGTATAAGGCTATATATCTCAACAGAATACATGTCTCTGATAAAATGCACAATAAAATATCCATAGTTCAATTGCATTTGGCTATAGAGGGATGCATGCAATATTGGTTTTATGTAGTTTCCACAGACCATTTTAAGTAAAATATCCATCAAATGATGTTTTCTACATAGCCTTGTATATTAAAATGCATGTAATGACCATGGGAAATGTTTAATTCATTAGTTGATATGTCCATCTGATAAGAAATACTGACAATTGAGGTTTAAAATACCATTTCATGGGATTATGGGATCATAAATATCAAACTAAGGGAATTCCTTCAGATTTCACTCTCTAAATAATGGAAGAAAGCCCAAATGAAGACACTATTTGCATGTTAATGACATGTATAAGGCTATATCTCAACAGAATACATGTCTCTGATGAAATCAACAATAAAATATCCATAGTTTAATTTGTTTTGGCTATACAGGGATGCATACAACATGGCTTTTAGGTTGTTTCCACAGACTATTTTAAGTAAAATATCCATCAAATGATGTTTTCTGCCTTGTCCTGTATATTAAAATGCATGCAATGACCATGAAAAATGTTTAATTTATTGGTAGAGATGTCCATCTGATAAGAAATACTGCCATTTGAGGTTTGATACACCATTTCAGCTGGCTTGGCATCTTACAAATTTGAAATAAGGGAATTTATTCAGCTTTGACCCTCTAAATTATGGGAAAAAAGCCTAAATTATGCCATTATTGGCATCTTTATAACATATATAAGGCTATATCTGAACAGAATACATGTCTCAGATGAAATAAACAATACAATATCCATAGTTTAATTTGATTTGGCTATACAGGGATGCATACAATATTGCTTTTATGTAGTTTCCACTGACTATTTTAAGTAAAATATCCATCAAATGATGTTTTCTACATTGCCTTGTATATTAAAAATGCATGTAATGACCATGGGAAATGTTTAATTTATTAGTTGATATGTCCATCTGATAGGAAATACTGACATTTGAGGTTTTAAATACCATTTCATGGGATTATGGGATCAT